>CM032178.1:3419967-3473457 GCA_018908115.1 Anopheles rivulorum
AGTTTCTGCGAAAAAGTTATCACTTTGTGTCAATATTCGAAGCATGTCGGTGGATTCAGATGGATTCGGAAGCAGGTGATGGCGGCGATGGGATAAGGGAACCTCTGCCTCGGCTCTGCTGAATATGGTCGTGCATCGGCTACTCGTGATTGCACGTGTGTCACGATGGTACTTTAGCCCGGAAACCCATCACTGTGCGGCACCCTAATCTTCGACGCTCGAGGACCTGCTACAAAGAAGCGTAGCGTAGTGTGCATGTTTGAACAAAAAAAAGCACTGGGGTTTATTTCTTCCTTTATTTGAAAGAAACCCCGTGCACACGTCCGTGCTTGGTGGCAACACCAAGCCGGCCAGGGAAGTAAAGTCTCTGACAAGGTTGTTTACCAGCAGGCGCTCCAGCCACCAAGGGGTTGAAGATGGCATCTTACCACGAAACATTGGCTGTGGAACAACAAAAAATCTCCCCCCCCCCCCTCTCCCCTCTTTGCTCCCCTCCCCTCCACTACACACACACACATATACAACATTGAAAGCAAAGCCCTGGACGACAAGTGCTGTCGCGTACGGATAATGGCATCGATGGCGATTGCTGAAGTTAACAACCTAAATAATGGCAGTAACAGCAAACACCATTTCGCAGCTACAAAACAATTGATCGATAAATACGTGTGCAGGAACTTTATGTGGGGCGTACTTGGGAAGGAAGAATTACTCTGGCGGTGCTTCTACTTCAAGGACCGTTTGCTACTCGAGCCGGTTCTGCTTTTGCCCGGGTGGGCGAATAGCTGAGGCACTCCCAGACATAGTCAACATGCCCGGTTATGGAATATGTTTCTTGTGTGTGAAATGTAAAGTTTGCAAGGCGAGGTCCGGAAGGCGACGTATAGGAGGGACCTTCGCAACCCTCAAACCCTTCGATACGCGAACGCCCATACGCTTCCGATACGAGAGCCCACCACCCACCGAGTACGCTACAAAATGTCGCCGGAAAGTTCCACCGCAGAATCACTCTATCTGACATCTCTCTATCATCTCCATCTCTATCTGGTAATGCATTGAGCGGTTCGTGCGGAATGGAACCAGCAAGAATTTTCATAGTTTTCCGCGCAACACACAACACAAAACAAGGTAATGCTGTCCCGAGCAGAGTACGCGCCGATGGAAGTTGTTCCGGAGCAAACTTATGAAACTCATCGCAACGGTGAAGAGAAGAACCAAGAACCCTTCAGCGGCAATGAGTGAGCGTGTAGTAAGCGAAACGTACAAGCGTACAAGAAAGCATTCGATACCTCCATCCATTGGAAAAAGGACCCTTCTGGTCGGTGGCTTTGTGGACATGAGTGGACTAAAACGCCAACATCAATAGTGTGGTGGGGAGTAATCGGTAAGCTCCCGGAGCTTTATAGCTCAACATGTAAGAGCTCTCGGACCAACGTGCGGATCGCACGGTGTAGCACAGGTGGTACTCCAGGTGCACAACCCACCTCACCCTCGGAGAGGATCAAAACCCAAAAACCTGGCCGAGAGGTGAGCGCTTGGTGAGCCCAGTGCGTCTGGGCACCAATATATTAACGGAGGCATATTTTATCCATCCCCGTCGGGATCGATCGCCCAACCGGCCGAACTTTCGCCGGTGCAAAATGTGTCCATTTGAACTTTGAAGAAGATGTACACCGGCATCCAAAATGATGCAAAGCGAAAGGGACGAATACATTCAATACTTACCATTTTTGGGCAATGCGTCCTTGTATGTGTGTATGTGGTTGTGAAAAGGGTCGAACCCGGGGATATTCATGAGCATGTGAGAATATTCCATAATCTCTGCAAAAAATAACCTTTTTACCCTCGAGCACAGCCTGGGTACTTTTGTGGGTGTATGTGTGCCCATACAGGAAGTATTCCCACCGCTTTCGATGATGAGTTTTTATTTTCAGACCAGGGCAAAAGTGCAGAAAGCAGTAGACGTAGAGTGTACGATTTTCCGGTGAATATGAAACAGCCAGTTGGAACATGGTATTTACCGTCCGTGCTTTGAAGTGCCAGACCACTTACCACTGCTTGCGATTACTTTCCCTGCTCTACCCTGGAAATGGGAAAGAGGCTTGAAGGATTTGGATCAACATATGGCACATCGGCAGCAAAGGAGAAAGAGTAAAAAAAACGGAACAACCACTCCCGCGCTAAGTATTGGATTCGGTCGAAGTACGGATTAGGTTCCTAACGAGGCACAAATAGGTCTCGAACAACAGCCAGTTCCTAAGCAAATCAAGCTGCCATAAATCTTTCACTCATTCTGGCATCAATTTCCGACAGGCGTTTTCAAACACACCTTCTTCGGCGTTCGGTTTTTGATGACGCGTTCTTTTCAGCTCGAAATAATCAACACCGGTGTCGTGGAGCACACCAGAACGGCACCAACCTACGCCAACCGCTCATTACAAGTTACGCCCGACACATCAATCAAACGTGAAATTGTTTTGAAATCAGCTGTCGAACGTATCTTGATTTTCTTCGTGCTCAAAGCCGTCTAACCGTCACCGTCCCTGCCAAGAATGTTTGGCCATGGGTGTGTGCACGGATACTTAAGCCTCCCCCCCCCTCCTCCTCCTCCTCCTTCCCAGGGAGACATATGAACCGCGTCCATTACCGTGGTTTTACAAAAAGAAAGGAAAGGTAGTAAACCGCAACAAGAACCCAAACCGGGCCTGTTGTGTTCCAGAAGTTTTGGTAGATTTATGGCTCTCACCTTTCCTTCCAGGCTTGTTTGCTCACCAGGCACCCTTGCCGACGGCCAAAAGGGACTCATTATTTTTGCGCATAACAAAACATCTCACTCTTTGGTGTGCTTTTGGTTGGGTTAGGTTTGAAAACCCCGGACAGTTTGGTAAGGATATTCGATACATACCACGCAGCAGTGCATGGGCCGGTGTGTGGACGCCGGAGAGAGTTACCAATACCTGTGCGCCGACTCACGGTGTAACTCATGTTTCATGAAGGCGAGATATGAAAGGGCACACTCACACCACCATCCCCCCTCGAATGGTTCCGTGGACGAGGATATATTTCAAAGACGTGCCTCAATTTATCCGCTTTCGGGCTTCCCTCCTGTTCTCCAGTTTTCTCTCTCTCTCTCTCTCTCTCTCTCTCTCTCTCTCTCTTTTTCCCGATACCAGCAACTTTCCCTAACAACTTCGTGGTTCATAAATGGTTCGAAGTGTGTGGCAGTACGATGAGATTGTTACCTTCACTACAGCAAACAAAACAAAAAACCCACACACACACACACACACACGTCCACACCAGAGCATCAAGAATCAAGCGCTCCGCTTACAGCATCCGGAGCCTTTGGAGTTGGAGTTGCGAAAGCAACCAAAACGGGCATATATTATCGTATATATTTTGTCACAGCAATGATCGATGGAGCTTTTCCTTCAGCCTCACGCTGGTTGGTTAGCCTTTGTGGGTGGGAAAAAAGGAGTAAAAAGGAAGTGGCAAAGGCAATCAAGTCGTTTTCCGTAAAGCCGCCCAAATAGAACCGAGCCCCCCCCCCTCCCCCCTGTTCGGTGCTACACGTGTGGTGTGATTGTACAATAAATCATGGTGCTGCCGGGTTTCCATTCTTTAGCGAAGCACAACTTGCCGGCTGGGGGTGGGACACAATGGCACAGGGATCAAAGCCGGTAACGGTAACAAAACTCAAGCAACCCGAAAAGAGGTGGGCACTACTGCTACTGGCTGTGGAAAAGCACCTTTACAGGGAAAAGGAAACGCACTACACTGAAGAAAAGCGATCAAAGTATGAAACTCGTGGTGTACTATGTGCCTATTACACGGTGCACGTGCTTCTGTAATGCTTTCCAATAAGACTGAGTTGAGCAGTTTTCGATCCTTCGAGCGAGTGGAAGTTACCCGCCAAAAAAAAAATGCTCCTTTTGAAATTGGGCGCTTTTAATTGCCTACATTCAGGCGCTCGTGTTGCGCTCGAATCGACACCAGATTGTATCCATTGATCCAATTCATCCGTGCTAAATAAATAATTTTCGCTTGCTTTCATTTTCTTTCTTGCTTTTTACGCCCGCGCCGCACTTCGAAGGATGGTACAAATTGTGTGCAGGACAGCCCCGAATGCCCGTAAGTATAATTACCATCAGTTTTACTTCGATTCCTCCAATCATGCCAAGCCTTCGGGTGCGTTCGTTTCATCCATAATTGTATTTTTGCTTTGTTCTTTCCACTGCGTACCTTAAGACCGTAGGTTTCTTTTGCTTCTGCCGGTCACCGCCATGACCATGGCTCATTAGAGAACGCGAGAAACGAGTACCGGGCGCCATTATTATCCTCGAACCAACTTATCTTCCGCCAACTTCTTTCTGCCATCGAGCGGAACATCGGGGGAAATGTGTTTTTCGATCAGTTCCCGGTGCTGGCACAAATGCTGGTTGCTGCTGCGTGGCTGGTGGACCCCGATCGGGGTGAGTAACGGATCGACAATAAGCGACTGGCAGGAAAGGAAACCAACCGAACGAAGTGCGAGCAGTGTGTCAGATATCGCGTGGACGAAACAAAAAAGCGAGACGAATATTAGCAAACAAACGCAATCCGTCCGTCTCGTGCTGGTGTGTCCGTCGGCGGCATCCTCGTGATGGTCGGATGGTGGTTGTCCCTGGGATATTTCATCCGATCATTAAACGGTTCTATTTGCCCCCCCCCCCCTCCCCACCTCCACCCTTCCCCCTCTCCTTCCACCCACATCTCAGTAAAACCAAAAAAAAAAGGGGGGGAGGAAAGAAAAAGCCCGACGTTTAGAGATGATGGAATGAAAAATCTTTTCCGGTGTCTTTACGTTTTTCCCGCGACCGCGCACAAATAAGACCAACTGGATCCATTTTCATCTTCAGCCACCAAACCCACCCCGGGCCCCGGGACATGTGCGCGTGAATGTGAAGGTTTCAAATTAATCGCCAGCATTAAATCATCGTCCATCGTTTTACGTTCAGTGATGCGCAGCTAAATGAATCCTCATTAGATACATCGAAATATCTTATTTACGTTCGCCATTTGCTTTGCCCGGGGAAACTCCTGTTTCGCCCCGGGGTGGTATACCACCACCCTGAGGAGGTGGTCTTTTGTTGTTGTTGTTGTTTGTTTAACGATAACGGGGTGTATTTATAATATTTCTGCACAGAAGCCTGCAGAACACAAATGCTGGGTTAGAATGGTGAATGGTGATAGTGTGTGTGTGTGTCTATGTGTGTGCACATTGGTGAGAACGGACGTAGACAGTTGTGTTTGGCGTCTACCGTATTCCACCGGCCACGGTACAGTCATTCCGGCCGCTTCGGTCCCATTTTGTCGTTTTAGCAAATGTGCAATAGAGCTTCTTTTGTGTGTGTGTGTGTGTGCTGAATGTTCCTTCTTCGCTGACTGACTGTGTTTGGTACTATTTGTCAAAACTCACCCGAACGCTCGTATCCCCCGACCCGGAAACTCCCAACTCACAAGGCAGTATTTTATCCATCCACGCTTCGTCGTCGTCGTCGTCGTTTTTTTTTTCTCTCTCCTCCTTTGTTAGTTATTTTGTTCTGGTTCTTGCCAACGTTGCCCTACCCGGAGTACTAATTCTTCGGTGTTACTGGTACTGGCGCCACCGGTGCTGTGTTGTGTGTTTGTTGGACCGTTTGGGTTTCGGAAGGGGATAAAACTTTTTCGTCACAATCATAATAATTATTTCTTCCGTACCCAACTCCCCCCCCCCACCTCTTTTGCTACTCTGTTCATACTAACGTCCCTTTTTCGCTTTTCACTTCTTTGCCTGCAGGAACTGTCAGCTGCTGCAGAGAAACTGGCAGGACGAGCGGAACCGGCACGCCCAGGAAAGCGCCCAGTTAACGGAGCAGATTAATTATCTGCAGGTAATTAGTTTCTTTTAAGGCTCATCGTTTCGCCTCTGTGTGTGTGTGTGTGCTGCTTTGCCATTTGCTTTGTGCCCGGGTAAGACCTTCGCAATCTACTGCCCAAGCCAAGGGTAGTTTTGTTCAGCTTTATAGAACGAATGGCTCGTTGTTGTGTTTTTTTTTTGGTTCATTTCTTTTACGCTTTTTTTCCCGCCATAGAGAACGAGAGCGATCTGATACGATTTTAGGTTAGAAAAATTTATCATTTTTCTTTCCATTATCTCTTGACCAACGCCGCCGGGAGCTGTGAGATAGTGGCAAAAAGCTTTAGCAGTGAAAGGCAAAGCGCTCGCCTGGTCCGGAGTTCGTGCATCTTACCAGTAAACTCCCGTTTTCTTCGGCAAGCTTTGAACGCATTCGTAAAGCTTCACTAGTGCCTACGGAATGGACACGCTTCACGAGATTATGGTGCGGATTTTAACACGATACTATAAAATTTTATTTCTCCCGCAGCCCGGTCCATGCGGCCGTACGACTTTTGCGCCTCCCGTGCCCGTGAACGATACCGAACGGCGAACGCTTAAGTTGGCACAATTTATTCATTGTCCGATTATCTGCATCGCGATGGGCTTATCTAAAGCCCATGGGTTGACTCGAGCGAACGCTCGAGCCACGCTGATGCATCGGGTCGGGTGTCCGTTGCAATGCAATCACTGTCGTCGCGCCACGTCGTCGTCCTTCGCACCGGTTCGCACCGGATTTCGTTCCACCGGTTGCACGCAGGCAAACGCGGGCAGCAGCACGGTTACGACAGGCTAGCAGCTACAACTTTTTCAAGCTCATTTGTGCCACGGGATATAGGGCACGTTGCATTAAAATGGGCATGGAGCGATAAATTAAACTGGCAAAACCATTAATGAAGTTTTGTGCCGCTTACCTTTTGCACCTTTTAGCGCATAGTTTGGTTTTGCATCGTCTCGCCGGGGCGGTTGTGCAGAACAGAAGAACCTTTAGCCTTAAAGCTAAGGGAGAAGATTTTTTCCGCTCTTCGTGTAAAAGTTTCGCTTCTTCATTCCATAACGTTTTTTTTTCTCTCTCTCTCTCTCTCTCTATTAAATCTCTTTGCTTACCTGAAACGATTCAAACGAGGAAAGAAAAGTGTGTTAGTTGCTGTAGGTTAGGGCATATTAGATTTTAATTACACAAATAAGTAAGTTTTATGTATTTACGAAACGTCTCGCAAAAATCGCTTGTTTTGTTCCTTCATAAACTCAGTTTTGTAAAAAAGAAAACCTCACAAACATTCAACTCGCAGAAATTAATCTTGCAACGGGGGCAAGAAAGTAACACACATTCGTGGGTGCTGCAGCAGTAACTTTCACGCCGAACGCCACAACCACAACGCCAGCAACCAGCATTGGCCGGAAGCAAGTTCATCATCCGCGGTGAACTTCAACCTCATCAGAAACTCGTGAAGGAAATTAATTAATCAATGTTTCCAATTCTTGTTTGCCCAACCGTAGTTAGTCCCGCCGGGCAGAATAACCTTCCGAGCGAGACCCCTTTTTTTTCACGACCCTGGCGGTGATGAATATGTGTTTTTTTTGTTTTGTTTCTTTAGGGTTGGGCGTTTTTCTCACCCACCCAGGCGTGTCCCAGGTTTTGTTTCCTCCCCCCAGGAAGAGTTGAGTGTAGGAGCGTTTTGTTGTTGCTTGTTGCTATCTCACACTTTTGTGCTTTTCTTTTTTATCGCGCCTTTCATAAGGAAATTGGAAAAGTTTTATCGAACTCGCTTCCCTGAAACCCTGAGCGGTTAATAAACGGGGCAGCAAGCAAGTGTGAGTGGTGGAGCGACTGAACGAAGCAACAAACATTTTGTGAAGCAATTTTTGCTGTTGCTGCTGCTGTTGTGTGAACTGTTTACGTTGTAATTTTGCAGGAGAAACCCACTGTTTCCGGGTTTGCGGTATGGTAACGATCGATCGCATCCAAAATGTGAATGATGATTGTAGTCATTACAGAACGACAATGGGACGGACTATTGAGCAATGAATCTCATCGTCGTTCTATCGGTCCTAACCACTGTCTGGTTAGAAGAACACCAACACACACACACCAGCATGCCTGCAAACTGTCGATGCCGAACGCTGGAACGACCAACCCCAAAGCGTACAGTGATCATTTTGCAGTTGTGCAGCAATTGTCTTGCGGTATGTTCTCTTCCGGACCATTTCTTCGCAGCGCAGATCACCTTCACCTTCCTTCTGCCAGCTGACAGACTGATAGCAGACAGTGCAGCTCTAAGAAAACAACAACCAGAACACACACACACACACACACACACACACACATGGCACTTGTTAGGGGGCTCGTTGACATCGACCACATGCCTACGGTAATGCGCACCGGCAACCGCAGGACACGTTCGACTGATAAAACACACACATTGATTGATTGTAGTAATTACTCAGCCACCGCTGCTCAACACTTTCCATTGCCACCTGCGCGCGGTTGCGTAAAGGCAGGATGATAAGCAGGACACGTGCCGAAAGAGGCCGACGGTCACGCAATTACGTTGTCAAATAAGAAAGATCAGCAAACGGCGCTGGACGCACCAGACATGGAAAACATTGCCGTTTTCCACGCTTCACGCTGCCCTCCACCGTTACGCATACACGTACACGCGTAGCTTAATCATGGGTGAAGGTGCGATGGTGTGTGTGTGCGTGCGTGTGAGGTAATTCTGTTTGAGGGATACATTTCGCACACACACCCTTTTGTCGGGTTAATCCCGATCCGCTGACGGCTGATGGCGGCAAGGAGGATGCTGAGTCAGTAACATATTTACTGGGGGCCGGCATGGCGCTTGTTGTCAATAAGACGCCAGATGGCGATAAATTTCTTGCACACGCTAGGCCCAAGCGCACTAATCTCCCTTTTGCGGATGGCAACCATCCATGTGGGTCTTAATGTAGATACATAACCCTATGTGTGTGTGTGTGTGATTATGTTGGTAATGCGTACGTGCGGAATGAGCCTTCCCGGAACTGTTTCATTTCCACACGTTAATCACCCCCGTATCAGCAGCATTTCTCAAATCCCTTTTGGGCGAACAGCAGGCAAAGACCGGGCGACCCGGACCCCGGGCCAGATCCCATCTACGGGCCCATCTGCCGACAGCATTGTCGATCGTTCTCGGGTTCGTTATCGCACGGCGCTGGTGCGCTTGTGTGATTGTGTCGATAAACGATGGCAAACGGAAACGCGTAGAATAATTATCACTTCCTTTTAATTACTAACCTATCGCTCGGTTGTCAAAGCTTGACGTTTGTGTGTATATTTTTATTTCCTCGCCTTGGACGTGCTCGTTTAGGGGGAAGGAATGGAGGGAGCTTGGGGGTCAGGGAGCACACCTAATGGAAGCAGCTGAAAAACGGTTTCATGAGAAGAAAAAGCATGTTTCGTTCTTGTTCTCCCCACAGAAACAGCTGCGAACGGACGAGCGGCTAGAGCAGCGAATGAGCGAAACGATAAAGGCACGATACCAGAGCATGGAGCAAGATATTACGAAATTAAAGCTCGCGGTCGATGAGAAAAACGTCGAGCTGGTGCTGATTAACGATCTGAAACGTAACTTAAGGCAAACTCAGAGCAAACTGCAGCGGATCGAGCAGGAGCGGAGCGAATTGGAAAAGCGTCTAATGGTGGCAGAGCTGGAAAATAAGAAACTGGAGGTAAGAAAAGGAAGTGATGTGTTCTGTGTATGTGTTTGTGGTTTATGTGAATTATGTATGAATACCAAATAGCACTTATATTTAGCTGTACTTATTGTAAAAACTCTTATTGTGTAACGTAAAGTTTAATAATATTGTAAATGAGTCATAAAAACTAACGGTTGCATACTGCACGGCGAATTCGCTTTGAATACGCCTAAATTTCTGCAAATTGCAAAACTTTATAACCATTTGATGGCTTTGTTACTGGTTTGTTTGCCAGTTTTAACAAGGCTGTCACCTGAGCTGTTATATCCTCAATAGTAATGACGGGTATAACTTTTATGAAAGATGAGATTTTCATCCACTTCAGAAGGAGGGAGGAGATTTGGGGGAGGATTGAAAGTTTTCTCAGAATGGCAATACTTCAAGTGTCAAGTTTTGCGTCGAACGGTGACAATCATTCCGGTTAAGTATTTTGTTGAAGCGAATCTTTGCCGTTCGAGTGTCAGCGTGGTTTTAAAACGTTATAAAGTTAACACCTGACATAATTAAAAGTGCGAATGTATAATGCTTTGTTTCGTGTTCCCTGGAGCATCATCGCTTTGAAGCACTAGTTCGAAAGTGTAACGAAATCCTCTCAATTTTCTTGCACACTTATAATAACACTGTTCATCTATTTGATTATACATTTGCAGCTGTTTTTGGACACGCAGACCTTGCACTTACGGAAGGTGAAAAACGAGCTCAGCCACATTCACACACTTTCTATCAAGCAGATAGAATATCTGGACGAACCGTCCGATGCGTTGATAGTGAGCAATGCAAGCAGTGCACCACGTCGCCACCGTCATCCAGCGCTGCATAATTATGCACCAGCCGTACAGTCGTCCGAGTGCGACACAACCAGCACGCTGGCGACCGATACAAGTCCCATCCAATCACTACTCTCCCTTGGGACACCCACGAAAGATCATCACACGGTGCGGCGAACCGATCCCAAGCAGTCATCTTCGAAATCACCCAGAATCGTACTCAAGCAGGCCACGAAACGTAAATCTCATTCCCGGTCCGTCACCAGCACCACCTTCATCATGGACGAATCAATACCTTCGTTAGCGTCGGATTCGGATCGAGATAATGCGCCTCGAGTGGGGCGAACGGCATCCACGGTGTCCAGCTCCATGGTGGCATCGTGCGATGACAATGGGAAACATAACGAATGTGCGGACCACCGCCTGGCACCAGAAATCAATCGTGCCGATCACGATGACAACCGCATCCGTCACCGTGCGAGTGCAAGCGTTTCGAATTACAACGCCGGGCGCCGGAAGTTGACCGCGGACGACGCCGTGGACAATGTCGTGAAATGGCAGCGCGATGATAAAGAACACCAGCTCACTTCTCGCACCGCACCACTCCAAAGCAGTGCAGCGGATGACGGCGATAAATATGGCCAGCACACGAGGAGATGGGTGAATGGCCAGCACACGGCAGCAACACACGATCACCATCAGCAATTCGTCGCCATGCTCGACGGTGAGTAGTATAGACACACAATCTTGCACTAGCCTTTACTGCTTTTTTCGTGCGGTCGTTGTTGCTTGTGTTCGTTCTCGCTCGGCAAGCTTACTTCCGTTGTGATGCACACGCGGAAGTGGTTTTAAGGAGCGTTTGGTTTTTGTTGCGCTGCTCATCGTGTCAATCAAAATTGCTCACTGCTGTGGAAGAATCATGGGAGGGAGTGTGCTTGTTTTTTTTACCACCACTAGTAGAAATGAATCACTCCGGCAGCGGTCGGTTCTGCTTTAGACGAGTAGAAGCGTTCGTTTTGTGTCTGGTTTTTAATTTCGATAGCACTTCTTTTGTACGGGCCACATATTTTTTCCCCCCGACGCAATTGTGTACGCCGCTGCAATCGCGAGAACTGTAGAATTTAATGAAGTTGTAGCGCGCCTTTGCAAAGTCGCTCACCGCAAATGATAAAATGGGTGATCTGTTTTTTATTCATCCACCTCGTTATGATAGGGATTTTAAAGGAGGGAACAGGGTACAGAACATGTTTAACAGTACAACTCGATGTTATTATGATGCTGTACGGCTGCACCGATGTGCTCCCGTTGTTGGAAGTTCGCACCCTGTCCTCTCATTAAAACCACTCCAGCCGAACGCATTCCGACGCACCGTTGTGCCAGCTGCAACAAATCGTTCCCACTGCAACACAGCAGCCTGAGTGATACGAATGTGTACTACATGTCGCACGGCCTGTTGACGCATACGTCACCAGGTTGACACGACTTCCTGTCGCCTTGTGCCAGCTGCTAGCACACTACATGTCGCGTATGAGGGGGGGGGTGGGGGAGTTTTAACAACATAAACAAAACCAATTCACAGTCCAACCCATCAGCGAACAACGAAACAGTAGCACGCTCGGTTCGCTTGTTTGTACGGTGTTTGGCAAAAACTCATCAAACAGTTTACTTTATTTATGAAATTAGCTGCCAAACGCGTTCGCTCACATGTGGTGCATGGTGCAACAATTTTAAACTCCTCTCCACTCCACTAAAACGAGTTGGCTGACTCGTTGGCCAACACCCACTAATGCCTCCTTCACGGCGCAGACCCCTGCAACATGGGTTGGGTGTGGGATCGTGAATAATTCGCCGTCGTATCGAGGTCGATCGATTGCAGCTCGTTGTGCTCTCTGGGCACGATAAACAACAGCAACAGCAGTAGTAACAGAAATGCAACTTTGTCGTTGCATCCAGGCGCTTTTAATGGCATCAATAAATAATAGCACAAACGCACCCATGACATCACAACGGCAAGTTTTGTTTGGCTTTTAGTTAGAGTCGGATGGACCACATCCCTCTCCTGCTTCCCGCGTCCACGGCTAATAGGTTGGTGGGAAGCTGCTGATACGTGCGCATAACGCGCTGTGTGACACATATTGGGCAAAGTAGAGCACATGTACGTGCCTGGAAGGAATCACGACCCTGACCGTACCCGGGTTCGCGTGGTTCGTTGGTTGCTGTATAAATCATTGAGCACACAAATTTATCGTTTTCGAGCACTAATGTTTCATTAATTATGCTTCTTCTGGAAAGCTTTCCAGCGGTTGGTCCCGCCTTGCTGCGAACGTTTCTTCTGGCCGCGTTCAATTAATGAGCGCGCGTGCGTTTTCTTTTACTGGCAATACGTTTGTCGCACCGTGCTAATTGATAGCGAGCGAGTTTGGGTAACGCCACAACAAGAGTGTTTGGGTTTTGATTATCGATTGCCTTGGCGAAAAAACATATTATCACGTATTATCCTGGTCACGGCACCAACGGTGCTGGAGCAATAGAACTGATGTGCCGATAGCGCTGACAGGAATCGGAATCCTTCCAGCTTCCGAGGGGAGGGGGAGGAGTCAAGTTGTTTACTTTTCACTGATAATTATTTACCCTAACAATGCAGCCATGTTTTTTTTTTGGTAAACATGATAAAATATTATAAAACACCTGGCGCCTCCATCGGCGAGGGAAAGCTTTGGTCCCTTTCCCGTATAATTGAATTCATTTGCCGCTGTATATGTTCCACGAACTGTTTAAAAGTCAAACCATGCATAGCTTGTGGTGTTTGCCAGACGTAGATGGATTATTTAATTTGCAGCAAACCACACTCCCACCTCCCACGATCATGTTTTTTTTAGCGTTTCGTTATTTTGCATCGGATCATCATCCGCCGGAGGCTCGTTCGCTGCTCATGGCCATTATGTTGCCGAACAATGGACGCTGGCTGCTACACATGGGTTTTGAACACGGGTTTGGAAGGATTTTCCCAACCAAACCTGCAAATGTTGCTACCGTGCTTGCCCGTGCTCATGTTTGCGTGCTTAATCGAAATGCTTCGCTAACCTTTTTGAACGAACCGTTGTTGCTGCTGCTGGGGGTATAGTTTCTTATTTTTCCGAGGTTTTGCTCTTCCCGCTCCACACAGTCACACGCACACACATGCACAAACAAACAAAATAGCAACTTTGTACGTATGAACAAGCCCGTTCTGGGTGTACGCGTACCTTCACACACGCGTATCGTATTGTTGGGGAAAGAAAGGGAGGTTGTGGGAAGAGGGGGGGGGGGGGAACTTAAAAAAAAAGAAAGAAGCACACCCATTTGATTTGCCTCAAGGAGAACACACATTTTGTGCAAAATGCTCGTGGCCGTGTACGGTGCAAGTCGCGCCACACATCACCCACACATTTACACTTTCCCGGTAGCGCAAGGAGCTGCTACTACAGCGAAACAATGATCGATCAAATAATCTCCGTACCGAATCGCTCATGAATATTCAGTACCGTCGCTTCCGATATGATTTCCTCCCAGCACCCCACCCCCATCCCCTCCCCCCTACTCATGGTCGTGCTCTTCTTCGGGGTGTTCGCTTGAAGCTAAGCCGTGGCAATCCGCAACCACGCAACGCATCGATGGAATCGTCGTCATCGATCGCCCACCGTACGCGCTACATAGTAGTTAAAGGTTCGCCCTAAGCGAACCCATCCTAAGCCTGGTACCCGAAAGGTACGAAATGCGGCCGAAGCGATCCCCAACGGTAATCGGAAATGACCATGTCGTTCTCGGATCGCTTGCCTGCTAATTACGATTGCGAAGCCATTGGAAGAAACCAACGCGTGTGTGTGTGTGTAAGGCACTTTTTACCGTCAAAATGTTCAAGAAACATGCTTTAGCTGCACATTAAAGGAAAAGCTCCCCCCAACCGTTTAAAAAGCGCTCGAGCGAGTGGACAGTCCCTAACCCTTAAATTCTGCACGTTCGTTTTATTTATTCTTCTTCATTTTGTTCCAACGAAAAACACAACGGAAACACAGATCCTTTGTTGCGAATCGATTGTGTGCATTCGGACGTTTCTTTGTCCGTCGTCCGGCCGTTTCCCTCTCGCTTCGCTCCCGTCGGCGAAATGTGCGAAACAGCGAACAATGAAGCGATGAAAATGCACAACGAAAGAGCGCCTGCCAAACCGGTCGTGAGTATTCGATAAATGGGCATTGGCCGTGTGGCACTCCTTCTATTGCTCGTACGATGGTCGTTTGTACCAGCATTTTGTTTTGTACCGGTTGTTGTGGGTGGGGGGGAGGGGGCGGGGAGGAAAGGGTTAGTTCAAACACTCGACCACCCTTCGTACGCCATCGTGAACCGATAATGGAGGTAATGTGCATCCGAATGCAGCGCTTCGGCAAGGACTGACGATGGCGATATCATGGCGTTGTGGTGGTGGTGGTGGTGATGGTGGGAGAAGCATAAATTTCCAACTGGAGCGGAAGAAGTGACGGACACTGGGAAATCGTTTGCTGAAAATTTTCCACCCAATGATAGATCCCCTGGTTTTTCTCCTGGAATATTTAACTTTCGAGCAGTTGCATTTCGCTCACACACACATACACATACAATGAGCCATAACTGAACTGTGCGGAATGGAATATTAAGCTCTTTCCTTTAGCTTGTTTTCCATCCCACGTATGGTGCCTGTGCGTACAGTGCGTAACGAAATACCGCATTACCATGTTGATTGTAACGTACTGAACATACGTTTGGGCAAAATATAAGAAATCGCACACCACAATGACCGTGATTTTCCATCGTATCAATGGTTCAAATCACTCCATTTAGCATGGTTTAGATAAATCACTCCGTATGTGGTGGTGTATCTTTTTTTTCGTAACACACTGTAACACAACGATTCGGTAACGGTCGGTTGCCGGTATTGTGCACACAAAAAAAACGAAGGCAGACAACCCGAAAAAGCATTCTTTGTTAGCAAACCGTGCGTGCAATTGCGCTTCGAACGCTCGCGCATGTATTTGTTGCATGTATTTTTGTAAGCCCTAAATGGGTGAAATATCTGCCGTGTAAGCACCGTGTGCCGTTGGTTCGCTTTGTTTTACTGCGGCTGTGCATGTGATTACATTTTCCGCGTTGATTAGTCCACATCCACCCCATTTCCCAGCCCCCCACCCACCCCTCAGGCTGGTGGTTGAGAAGATCCACTTCTGCCGCAGCAGCAATATGGCTGCGTATGCGTATTGATTTCGAATGCACAACTCTGGTCGAGATTTGGGACTGCAAATGCCATACCCCGTTCTGTTCTATTCTCGTGTAACCGAACCGAACCATACCATCCACCAATCAATCTCAGCTGGGATGATCAAATTGGGCATTCTACAGCTACCGTGCTTACCGATGGCACGTAATTATTGACATTCCACACTCAACCGAGACGGCCCGACGTTAATCTCGCCCTTCGGAGCCAATCCTTCAAAATGCCTCAATCTCGTGCAGGCTTTTTGGTTGGGTGGAGGGGGGGGGGGAGTGGAAGGAGGGAAAGGGGAGAGGGGTGGCCATATCATTTCGCCTAATCACCTGTTCTGTGGCTCACCTCGTGGGTGTGCACTACCGGCCCGGGTGAAAAGCATTTCGGAAAAGCTCATTTTCCGACCGACCTAACGAATGACGACGACAACCACACCAAACGGTTGCGATCGTATCGTTTTTCCCCGGGATTCAAATTCCAATCCTGCCACCATGTTCCGGCCATTTCCGTTCGTTTTGCCACCCGCAAAAACACGCTCCCACCGTTTTTGGAAGCATTTTTTGTTTGTTCCCGAAGCGAAGGAAGGAACCGCAATAATGTCGGGGAAAAGCTGGCCACACTCCATCAGCGCGGAACTGGAACCGAAAGTCTTGGCAAGCCTTCAAACCGATAATAAAGCAATCTTACCAGTCCGCAATCAGCACAGCACCAAGAGGGTGGGCCATTTTCCGGCCATCTTTTCCATTAGTGTCCCCGGGGTGGTCCCGTTGTCTTTTTGTCACCCAACACCCCCCCCCCTCCCTCCTCCCTTGTATTCCGAGACACAGGAAGCGAACGCGACACTTCGAACATTCGAGATCGGATCGGACACGCGCAACCTCGCCACGATCCGCCCGGAAAATGCGCCCTTTAATGGGAAACGACAGTGCCACGGCGATAGGCGACGTTTGCCTATGGTCGGCCTATCGGCGCTGCTACCGGTTGCGGTTGCCACCGGGTGCACCCACTTCGGCTATATGAGCGGTCATGATTTGCATACGAAACCCATTTGCCAAAGGGTCGGGGGGTCGTTTTCGATGGGCGATAATCATCAAACCTGCCTGCCTGCCCGGCCCTGTTTCCCAAACATCAGCCAGCGTGGAACGGAGTTTGGAGTGAAACGAGGAAATGATAATGATACAGATAAAGCGCCCGTGTGCAGCTGAAGAATCGTTGCCATGGTGGAGGAGACAAATGACTGACTGTGGGTGGAATGGTAAACGCCCATGCGGTTCTGATATACAACATGGGGCTGAAAATGATTGTTTTTTTTCTTCTTTTGTTATCCCTTCGCAAAATGGCCCATTTCTTAAGTTGACTGTACCACAAGTCACTATTTAATCGAAATTCAATTTAAACAGCATTTTTCCCCTACTTTTGCTGTACATCCTTTGAGATGACAAATCGACAGCTGATAATGTGTTCTAAAATCTTTTTCGTGTCATTCTGTTTCTGTTTCACTTCTTACTCCAATTATTTTCACTTGTCGTGTGTCGTTTATTCCTTCATTAGCGTNCTCTCTCCCCCCTTGTGTTCCGAGACACAGGAAGCGAACGCGACACTTCGAACATTCGAGATCGGATCGGACACGCGCAACCTCGCCACGATCCGCCCGGAAAATGCGCCCTTTAATGGGAAACGACAGTGTCACGGCGATAGGCGACGTTTGTCTATGGTCGGCCTATCGGCGCTGCTACCGGTTGCGGTTGCCACCGGGTGCACCCACTTCGGCTATATGAGCGGTCATGATTTGCATACGAAACCCATTTGCCAAAGGGTCGGGGGGTCGTTTTCGATGGGCGATAATCATCAAACCTGCCTGCCTGCCCGGCCCTGTTTCCCAAACATCAGCCAGCGTGGAACGGAGTTTGGAGTGAAACGAGGAAATGATAATGATACAGATAAAGTGCCCGTGTGCAGCTGAAGAATCGTTGCCATGGTGGAGGAGACAAATGACTGACTGTGGGTGGAATGGTAAACGCCCATGCGGTTCTGATATACAACATGGGGCTGAAAATGATTGTTTTTTTTCTTCTTTTGTTATCCCTTCGCAAAATGGCCCATTTCTTAAGTTGACTGTACCACAAGTCACTATTTAATCGAAATTCAATTTAAACAGTATTTTTCCCCTGCTTTTGCTGTACATCCTTTGAGATGACAAATCGACAGCTGATAATGTGTTCTAAAATCTTTTTCGTGTCATTCTGTTTCTGTTTCACTTCTTACTCCAATTATTTTCACTTGTCGTGTGTCGTTTATTCCTTCATTAGCGTTTTGTATTGGAATTTTCATTTTTTTTTGTTCGAAAAGTTTCATAAAATTTGCATAACTCTCTCAAGTTTTTCTTTAAAAAAAAACTTTGCTTTTATTTAGATCAAATAAAGTCTCTGCTATAATGAATGGCACAATCTAGCCAACAGCCAAAGTGTTTCCATTTTATAGCGGCTATCAAACGTTGAAGGAAACATATAAATTAGCAAACATATCGTATTGCAGCGGGAACGCGCTGGAACTGGTGCCGAAACATTGCTGATCCTTTTTAGCGTTTTATTACTTTTTTGACCTTTCATAAATCTTAAACTTTTCTTACCCAATTTCTACGGTTGCAATTGCGCACATTGTGCAAGATGAAACATAAAACTCACACAAACACAAACAGACATCGAATGAAGGTTACGGCAGTGAAAGCGAAGGCTTGAAAATGTTGCCGTTTCGACCCGGCAAGCAGAAACAATTTGCACATATTTACTACGAAACAACTTCCGGTGGTGGTATTACTTCCACACACAAAAAAAAAAGCCACAAGAAGCATGGCCCAGCCCCATGGACCTCACACCATCACAACGCTCGTGCTTTTTAAAAGACGCCATCATGTATTTGTGCTATAAAAACGATCTTCCGCTTCCTGCCGGCTTTCGGCTTTGGTTCGGTATGTACAACCGATCCGTCTTGCAAACTGGTTGCCAACTGGCAGGATCAATCCGATCCGTTCCTTTCTGTTCCGTTCCGTTCCGTTCCGTTCCGTTCCGTTCCGTTCCGTTCGTGCGTTCGCAGGGACACACGCAATCGGGCATTCGCGTGCGGGGATTTCTCGATTCACCGAAAAGGTAATTTCCTCGATTGGAAGCCGAAAGCAGCAGCAAATCTTCATTTTTCACAAAGACAACTCAAACGGCAAAGGCACACAGTCCACAACTCACCAGCATTCATCCGGCATCATTATCATTATCATCGGAGGATGTTTCGTACCTCCAATACCTTGCCTTCCACCACCAACGCCCTACCGACCGGCGGGAGGTCGCGCTAAAGGGGCCAAATATCATCTGCATAAAATATGCTCAGTAATCAGCGAAGGCGCTAAGAGAGAGAGAGAGAGAGAGATAGAGAGAAGATGAAGAAACAAATAGGTGGAAAGGGAATCGTAAAGTAATGCTGAAAAATCCTACTTGTCGATGTAAAGCCACGGGTTTTTGGAAGGAAGCTATTTTTCTTGTGAGACAACCGGGCCCTTCCAGGGAGTGGGGTAGTGGGGGGGGGGGGGGGGGGGGGGGGGGGGGGGGGGGGGAAGAGAGAAACGAGTTGCGGAAATGACGAACCAGTTTCCGTTTCCAGTGGGGGTGGTGTAAACAGCGTGGGCGGATGTTGGAGGGGGTGCCTCCCCCCCCCCACCGTCCGCCGTAAAAAAGGGGTAGACAAGATATTCGTTACTCTAATTTATTCATCCGAACGTGTACTACACAGACAGTTTACAACGAGCTTCTTTTTTTGTGTGGCAATTTTACCTCCCATTCGCATCCGCACCATCCCGTGGTAGAGTGTTTTATTTATTTATTTTTTTTATTTTTGTTTTGAAGGAACCAAATTTGTTCACTCCTGCTTCCTTTCCCGGATGATTTGGGAAAAACGTTCATTTGGAAAATGAAAGCAAAATGTGTGCTCCACAACACTTCACAGCCTTTCGCCCGGGTCACGCACATTCACACACACACACACCTAGTCCATCAATGAGCGGCTGGGGGAGCAGCTTAGCAGGGAAAGCAGGAAAAACAGGGAAAGCCTGGCTGGATAGATTGGGGTGTTTACGTCTCCCTGCTTCAGCACCCCTGGCATGGCCTGGCCCACACGATTTCCGGCAAGCAGCATAAAGAAACACTTATGTGTGTGTGTGTGTGTGTGTGTAACAGCATAAGTATACGAATCGAAACAAAGTTACAATCGAGTGACACAGCACTTTCAACCCACCCCACAGGATAGGGCGAACCCACCCAAACGCCTGCCACCCAGATGAGGAAGCCAATTTATGCGTTCGGGAAAATCAACCAAAAAAAAACAGACCCGGCGGAAACTGTGTATGCGCTTGTGCTCCTCCCCGGTCGGTTCGGTTTCGCCGCCATTTCATCTTTGCATCTTTGTGTTTGGAAGCCCGAATGGCTGCACGGTACGATGGGGGGGAAAGCTGTGAAGTTTGTTCAACATTTTATTGTCCCATCTTTCCCATTTACTGTGGCAGCAAATTGCGGAATGAGTTTAATTTCACTTCACTTAAAGGTAATTGAGATAAATGGGTGTGCATGTCGTGGTGTTTCTGCCGTTGGTGGAATGTAATGTCGGATGGCGAATGGCTGAAGAATGCAGCTGGAGTCATAAAATAAAAAAAGGCTGAGATTTAAGACTGGTTTTCGTTGATGGTTATGCTCGTAAAGCAAACTAACGCCATATTGACTGGCACCTTCAATTAACCGCAAACATCGTTTAGTTGAAGTTTTGCGAAAGTTAAAGTTACAATAAGCAGAAAAAAGCGCCTAAATGTATGCAATTTGCTTTCAAATGTTATCTTTTTAACAATCATGCTTGTTTTCTGCAAGTAGCTGGCATATTCAGATGGAATTTTAGATTAATATTCCTTTTGTAACAATCGTTGAATAGGTTGGCCAGCAAAAAAAAAAAGAAAATTCTCTCTCTCTCTCTCTCGCTCTTTTATTTAACGCAACGTGAATCTCTCCCAGCACACATAACACTGTTGCCGACCATCAGCTTCAAGGTTGGTAAAATTTAATTTAAACCATAAACTTATGCAAACCAATACCAGCGAATGGAGTGGGAGGCACCGGCG
Source organism: Anopheles rivulorum (assembly GCA_018908115.1). NCBI lineage: Eukaryota > Metazoa > Arthropoda > Insecta > Diptera > Culicidae > Anopheles > Anopheles rivulorum. Next base: position 3,440,817 of record CM032178.1, read on the forward strand.
AAACCTTATCTCTCTGCGCACAGTGTTCTGGCCATCGCAGGCGGCATATCGTGAAAAGCGCACCCGAAGCCGTTGAGGGCATCAGGGAAAGGCATTAACTAATCTCTCTCTTCCTCTCTCTCTCTCTATCTCTCTCGTACCCGTCCAATGGTATGCGAATGGAAGCGGAAACCAAGATAACCGGATCAGGGGCATTGGGCCATTGTGAGACCCAGGTCCGGTGCACGTTGGTGGCGTTGGGAAGTAATTGTGGTTTAATTTCGCTGCAACGATCAATTTTGGTGCGTTACCGCTGATGTGGGTGGTTCGGTGAGCGGGTGGGTGAGTGTGGTGGTGTTGCCGTTGAATAATATTCAGCCTTCTCGGTTTCGGTCAGGCGATTGGAAATTTTTAGCCCAAATCTAAGCACGAGCCTCGAAGGAGTGAATCCAAGGTTCGGGCTCGGTGAGAAAGTGGGAAGGGAAATTTCATTCGAAATTATTTGTACGCTCACTTGATGGTCGTTTTTCTTCTCCCTTTCATCCCGATTTTCACGACCCCCGAGCAGATCGGTGCAGAAAAAAGGTTAAAAGAAAGAACGTTGCTTGTGGAAATCGCTGACTAGGTCCGATGGAAATTTATTCAAACACACATACACACACGCTCGTGCGCACATACACACACACACCGAATTAAAGCCGAATTGAGGGACGAGTTAACGATCGAGAATGATGATGTGGCTGTGGAAGGTAGCAGGAGTTTGCCGGAAGAAACAGTGAGCCAAAGTGAGCTCTCGGAGCGGGCAACAGATGAAAAATAAAACACGTGGCACGTAAAATACGCATTTGTGCCTCGGTGGAAAATCAATGTCAGGGAAAACGGATGTGTGGGGCCGGTGGGGCGGTTGGGGGTGGAAAACGAGACAATGTCGAACGATGGTCGTTGGCGTCTTCGTCGTCCTTTGCCGTCGACGTCGTCATGGTTGTGAGTAGCGCAAGCACAAATTGAATTTTAAATATTCAATTGAAGGAACATTAATCGTAGCACACGCAGTGATGCGAAGCCGAGCTTAAAGGAGCTACGCCGCGGCTGAAGAGGGTTGCGATGCCGATGGTACAACAATGGGATGGAACGCTTTGCGTCCTCCGGAAGTGAATTTTTGACTTTCGCTGTACCTGGTGAAAAACATCTCTCCTCCCTCTTTGTCTCCCTTCCTCCCACCCTACACAACAACATCGATGGCTATCATCCTTCTCAGCGAAAGGAAATTTCCGTGTTTTTTTTTTCTTCGAGCTACTAGTGTGTATGTGAAAAAGCGTGTAGATGTGTTGTTGGAAACGAGCGGAAAGGGATTACATTCAAAACGAGGAAATATTCACATTCACACGCATACACTTGGGTGGGGAGGATGAATATTTTTTTTTTCTGCTGTATGCAAAATGTCGAAAAATGTCAGCCCAATGAATTGTTCCGTGTTACGGTTGGGATAGTGGGCACAGTTCTGGCGATGGAGAAAAGGGGGAAGAAGCGGAAGGAAATGGATTCTGGTGGGTGGGGAATTGAAAACCTTTTTGGTGGATGTAGCAGAAATGCTTGTTCGCCGGTTAAAGCACACAAAAGAATGCTCACAATGAACAGCATAAGTCTCAGTCGAATAATATAAATTTCAATAAATGAACCAAAACCAACGAACGAAAACGAAACAGAACGGAACGGAACGGGTGTGTGGGGTAAGTTTCCGCTGGCGAGCCGTAAGCATTGCTGGTGAAAACGCTAACCCCTCCATCCCCCTGTTCACTGCCTCAACCCCTCCCCGCCCCCACCACCATCCCGTGTAAAACTGGCAACAATTCGCAGCTCGGAACAAAACTGCCAAAGCAAAAATCCCATTCAGCAACGAAAAAGCAAACGGTTGGCATGGATTGGAGCCTTTTGTGCTGGCGGGCTGCACAAGGAAAACTCGTTACGAAAGCTGTATGGAAAATGAGTGCGTTTGCTTTGCTTTTACCCCGCTACAGATGCTGGCTTTAGGTATCCGATTTCCTTAGATTCGCGCATTTTTGAGTGATGGAATTAATGAAACGGGACCGCAAAAAAAGAACTAAGGAACAAGAAATAGTTCGGTCAATAATAGTCAAGGGTCAGTGATCTATAGAATCAATCCTCAATGGCACGTTGAAACTATAATCTTGAACTTCGCCTGCAAAATGCATATTTGATCGCTATACGCTATCAACAATGTCCGAGAGCCTGGAAGTATGCAAACAGCACAACAAAAGAGCTTTCAACAAAAACAAAATATTTGTGGGTTGAAAATAAACTCANATGAAACGGGACCGCAAAAAAAGAACTAAGGAACAAGAAATAGTTCGGTCAATAATAGTCAAGGGTCAGTGATCTATAGAATCAATCCTCAATGGCACGTTGAAACTATAATCTTGAACTTCGCCTGCAAAATGCATATTTGATCGCTATACGCTATCAACAATGTCCGAGAGCCTGGAAGTATGCAAACAGCACAACAAAAGAGCTTTCAACAAAAACAAAATATTTGTGGGTTGAAAATAAACTCAAAATAAAATGCATATTTTTTTCTTCTGGTTTTCCTGCCGCTAGCAAACAAACAAACAAAAAAAATCAGGCCAGAGACAAGACTGGTTCAACAATCTGTTACCTTTGTTGAGAAAAAATGGTATTTATAAATATTGCACGGCTTAGGAAAATAAGCTCGTGATAATACCGCGATAAGCAAAAACCAGATTCCGAAACCTTTGTTTAAAACTACGTAGCCAAAAAGGGGAGAGGGGGGGAGGGGAGGGGGTTCGGAAAAATTGAATCCGGTAGAAAAATTCATTCTCCGTTGGATTAACTGTGTATTTTAGAAGCATTTTTTTGTTCCTTCGTTTTGCGCTAAACGCCATTGCGTTCTTTCTTTTTAAAATTTTATCGTTCAAAGCGAAAGCGGCAGAGTGGGACCACTTGTCCTCACCTCTTTCGCGCACAGCAAAAAGCGTTCGGAACGTACCGTTTCGAGCAGGTTCAGTTCAGCAGCATTCGTTGGCTATAAATTAAATAATAAATCCTTTCGTTTCGTTCGTGTAATCCGCTCCCGGTGGGAAAAGCGGGATTCTATTCGCGGTTCCGCAGATGCAACCAATTTACCTTTTTTTTCTGCATTCTCGGGAGATTGAGAAGGAAGTTTTTTTTTTGTAATAAAGCTTCGTTTTTTTGTCACTAGCTGTTGTCTGTTTTGCTACCCACGGTAAAAGGTGAAACGGTGCAAAAGAATAAAATGGACAAAAATGAAGAGTAGCTTTCGTTACGTGGGAGCAAAAGACCACAAATAAATACTGCATATAAATACTTTCGAAGCTTTCGGTGAAAACAACAACAGACAAAAAAAGTACACACTATGCTTCACTGGTATTAAGGAGGGATAAGGGATGCGAATGGATTCACAAAACGAAACAACAACAAAAAAATCGGCTCACACATTATAAACAAAAACGAATCATTTCACTCTGAAATCGTCTGATACTGAAGGATGGAAGGATATTGAAAAACGAGGTGCACTGTTGATTAATTTCATTTTCCCCCACTTTCCATTTCCTTTCTCTCTCTCCACCCCCTTACGTGCCGTTGGATATATTTTCCAGAACGTTTTCCATCACCTGTCGATGGCAATCGTGAGCAACTGAATGAACACGAGCGAACCGTACGAACGAAAGAATGGCTGGATGGATGGATGAATGTTATTTGCAGGGTACGCAATCCGTCATCAAAGAGCAGCTTTGCTTTGGCTTTGATTTCTTTGTTTTTTTTTTGCTTTCTTATTTTTCGGATCGTTTGTTGCGTTTGCTAGTAACTCAGAAGGTGGAGGAAACAGTTAAATACTCAATGAAAAATGGTGGAAAAAAATCATACACACATACACCCATAATTACCTCATTTTGTGTCGACCGTGATGCAGCTCAGTTACGTTGAATGATTTCGGTTATATTATAGTGTCGAATGAGCAACAGTAACGTGGTAAATTGAGCAACATCGCTTCAATCCTGGTCAATGGTCTACAAAGAAAAAAGTTGTAGAAGGAAATAAAGTAATTAATATTGGATAGTTTACCTTTAAAGCGAAGCGTTGTAAAAGCATTACTTATGCGTAAAAATTGCATACATTTAGGCGCTATTGCAACAGGCGAATAAATAACTTTGCTGTTTAATACATACTGCAAACCATGTACGACAGGTAACACACAAACATACTTATGTTACTGATGTTTATCCCAACAAAGAACGAGGAAGAGAAAAGAAACTTCAATTAGATGAAATTTTAAACATGTTTTCTTCTACTTCTTCTTTTTTTTCAAACTGATCCCAAAATTAATCTTCCACTTCGTAAACATGAATTACGTCTAGTTTGGCTCATTATTCCTTTGCAAAACGATACGCTTCGAAAGGTTCGTGTTTGTAACATGAAAGGTCCTGAAGCATTCCCCCCCCAAAAAAAGCTCCAAAAAGGATTCCGGGTAAGCCCGCCGGCGTTGGTACTTTCGCAGGAGTGAATGCGAAAAGATTTTCCCCTAAAACAAGAAACCTCCGCCCAAGGGTGTTCGAGCCTGCCCATACATTTCGGTTCGGCTAAGTGGGAGGACTTTCCCCGAGTCAATCATGGTGTGTCGGGAGCAGTTTTTCACACATACAGCCGTACGTGTGCATGCTCCCAGTACACAAACACAAACACCTACACCCTGCTAGGTGGGGAATTTTAATTAAATTTACAACCATTATCACGATACTGGCCGGGTGCGTGGCTGCGTGGAGAATGCTCCGGACGGGTTTTTCGGAGGTCGCCCTCGGGATGTAAAAACATACGGCCTCCGTAATGCATGTATGTATATATATATATGTATATCCGTTACAAGCGGTACCTTTCATAACATGGATGTTTTGCTCATTACAGCATGGGTGCAGAAAATTATGACGAAAATAATAACGTGTCTTTGAGTGAATGTGGAAGGAAGGTGACGTATCTTCATTACTTACAACAGCAACAACGACGAGGAGGAGTAATGAGTCCTTTTTGTTGCAGTATGAAAGTTTGCATGACACGCATGACGTCAACGACACTTTTGCGAAAGACGAGTTCGATAGAAAAATATTTTCCCATCGAAGAATTTTAATTAAGTTTAAATTTTCACATTTATGTGTTTATGACCAAAGACGAAAAAAAATGCCTCGCACGTGCGCGGGTTTGGAAAATTGCCTTCCAAAACTGTAGTAACACTGGTAATCTTTTCAGTTTTTCCCTCATCCCAAATCGTTGCACCATTTTCTTTCATCAGCAAAAACCCCCCGCCGAAGCGAAAGGAACGTTGTAAAGTGCTTCCGCGCTATGGCCGGTCCCCGAAACTTCAAATAAACATCTCAACCGTGGATGAAATTTTGTGTTCAACCGTCCCGTGTAATTCGGTTCGGTGCTTGAAGTTGAAGCGAAGCACTGAAGCACCTTCCGCCCTTAATTCTAACCGGAAAACTTTCATCCAGCAGTCCCGGGGCTGAGCAGCAACCAAGGATTTACCTTTCCGGCGAGCGGCGAAAATGTGCGCCACCCAACTTATCGTGGCTTCCGTGGGGCTTTTCACCCGTGATCTGCTCGGTCGGGGCACATGGCAATCGTTCTAATTACCTTCTTTCTTGTGGTGAAGCGAGCGCTACCACCAAATCCTGCCGACGCCTCTCGGGCAGAAAGGTGTTGAAGATACGGGAATCTTTCGGGAAAACTATTCGTTTTCGTGAAGGTTCCCATTCCCGGGGGGATCGGCGACACTCCTTCATTCAAGGGAAACTATTTTCGATGTCAGATTATTCAGCATCGGTCCCGCCCGTTTGGGTTTGGGAAGGGCGGCTAGTATGAAGGGATGAATGATGGTGGCTGCTGTGTGCTAAAATAAATACATTTAGGTTGATGCTGCTTTCGCTTCAACCCTTTCGTAGAAGGCAGGGTTCAACAAGCAGCAAGGTTTTGGATGTGCAAAAACGTCAAGATCAATAACGTCCAGTAAGTAAACAGCTGTCGAAATTGGCTGTTAGGATTGAAACAGTGTTCTTACCCATTCTCATTGAAAGGATTTTTGTTTATGTAAATAATATATCTAAAGATGTTGATCTTTCTAGCTTAATTACTTCATTTTCACTAATATCTCATTTATTTTTATTTTTATTTTCCTTTAATATACTCGCCTGCTCCGGTCTAATGTGGATGTAGCGCCTAGATGTATGCAATTCTCTATCCAAAGTTAACTAGCTCAAAAGCGCTATTAATATTGTACTTTTATCGTAACATTGCATGCGCTTGGCAATCCCTGAGCCTGGAAGCAACCATCTCCATCATGTCCGCCTGACTTCTCATCGCATTTCGTGAAATTGGGTTCACACGTTTGACGTGGTTAAAAAGTTTGCCTTAGAATCGTCGTTTTGTCACCACGGCAAGACCATCCTCCATGCACGGCGGCAAATCTTCTTCACCAGCGCCGGCGAAACTTGAGTGAGTGATTGCAGCGAGATAAACTTTCATCCACCACAAAGCAGAACGTGTTCGCGCTGTGTGCACATGGTTTCCTCATGCCAGGGATGTGCATTCTTCCACGCAAAGGGAAGATAGTTGATTGTTAGCTAAGCAGACACACACGCCCCCACACACCCACACAAGGCCCACGTGTGTGTGTGTGTGTGTGTGTGTGTGTGTGTGTGTGTGTGTGTGTGTGTGTGTGTGTGTAAGAAAGCAAATCTTAAGAACGCTTTCATGCACATGCATCAAAACCGTTGGAAGCGAGTCAAGTGAAGTTTTCTCCCAAAGCAAACGGTGCCGAAGATGGGTTGATTATTGATTCTGGTGCGAAAATATGTTTGCCAAGCATGGGAAAACCTCAGCTTCTTTGAACACTGCCTGAAGCCATGGTTCGAGCGTTTGAAATATTCCATTTCACACAAGCACACAGACACACACACACACACATTTTATCTTTCCGTCATCATGTGTGCCATCAGATGGGAATCCTTCCCGTCGAGCTCAGTACAGTATTATTTGGGTCTGCTGCATTCGTTTTCTGCTATTTTTATTGTACCCATGTAACTGGGCCCAGGCGCTTTTCCTGAATTGGAAAATAAGCTCTTTCGCTCGAAACAAAAGTGATCCATTTGGCAATGCCAATCAAATTCACACCCCGCCACCGTACAGTGTGTGGCATGTAATCAGAGAAAGAATGTACAGCAACACACACACACGCACATTTTTGCACTGAAAAACAGTAAAGTAAAGTGAAATCTTTTTTAAATTAAAATCACTGCCATTCTGAGTGGCGCGGGTCAGCTCGACAGGATNTCATCCAGCAGTCCCGGGGCTGAGCAGCAACCAAGGATTTACCTTTCCGGCGAGCGGCGAAAATGTGCGCCACCCAACTTATCGTGGCTTCCGTGGGGCTTTTCACCCGTGATCTGCTCGGTCGGGGCACATGGCAATCGTTCTAATTACCTTCTTTCTTGTGGTGAAGCGAGCGCTACCACCAAATCCTGCCGACGCCTCTCGGGCAGAAAGGTGTTGAAGATACGGGAATCTTTCGGGAAAACTATTCGTTTTCGTGAAGGTTCCCATTCCCGGGGGGATCGGCGACACTCCTTCATTCAAGGGAAACTATTTTCGATGTCAGATTATTCAGCATCGGTCCCGCCCGTTTGGGTTTGGGAAGGGCGGCTAGTATGAAGGGATGAATGATGGTGGCTGCTGTGTGCTAAAATAAATACATTTAGGTTGATGCTGCTTTCGCTTCAACCCTTTCGTAGAAGGCAGGGTTCAACAAGCAGCAAGGTTTTGGATGTGCAAAAACGTCAAGATCAATAACGTCCAGTAAGTAAACAGCTGTCGAAATTGGCTGTTAGGATTGAAACAGTGTTCTTCTCATTGAAATAATTTTTTGTTTATGCAAATAATATATCTAAAGATGTTGATCTTTATAGCTTAATTACTTCATTTTCACTAATATCTCATTTATTTTTATTTTTATTTGCCTTTAATATACTCGCCTGCTCCGTTCTAATGTGGATGTAGCGCCTAGATGTATGCAATTCTCTATCCAAAGTTAACTAGCTCAAAAGCGCTATTAATATTGTACTTTTATCGTAACATTGCATGCGCTTGGCAATCCCTGAGCCTAGAAGCAACCATCTCCATCATGTCCGCCTGACTTCTCATCGCATTTCGTGAAATTGGGTTCACACGTTTGACGTGGTTAAAAAGTTTGCCTTAGAATCGTCGTTTTGTCACCACGGCAAGACCATCCTCCATGCACGGAGGCAAATCTTCTTCACCAGCGCGCGGCGAAACTTGAGTGAGTGATTGCAGCGAGATAAACTTTCATCCACCACAAAGCAGAACGTGTTCGCGCTGTGTGCACATGGATTCCTCATGCCAGGGATGTGCATTCTTCCACGCAAAGGGAAGATAGTTGATTGTTAGCTAAGCAGACACACACGCCCCCACACACCCACACAAGGCCCACGTGTGTGTGTGTGTGTAAGAAAGCAAATCTTAAGAACGCTTCCATGCACATGCATCAAAACCGTTGGAAGCGAGTCAAGTGAAGTTTTCTCCCAAAGCAAACGGTGCCGAAGATGGGTTGATTATTGATTCTGGTGCGAAAATATGTTTGCCAAGCATGGGAAAATCTCAGCTTCTTTGAACACTGCCTGAAGCCATGGTTCGAGCGTTTGAAATATTCCATTTCACACAAGCACACAGACACACACACACACACACACACACACACACATTTTATCTTTCCGTCATCATGTGTGCCATCAGATGGGAATCCTTCCCGTCGAACTCAGTACAGTATTATTTGGGTCTGCTGCATTCGTTTTCTGCTATTTTTATTGTACCCATGTAACTGGGCCCAGGCGCTTTTCCTGAATTGGAAAATAAGCTCTTTCGCTCGAAACAAAAGTGATCCATTTGGCAATGCCAATCAAATTCACACCCCGCCACCGTACAATGTGTGGCATGTAATCAGAGAAAGAATGTACAGCAACACACACACACGCACATTTTTGCACTGAAAAACAGTAAAGTAAAGTGAAATCTTTTTTAAATTAAAATCACTGCCATTCTGAGTGGCGCGGGTCAGCTCGACAGGATCGGCAGGTCCACAGAAGGCAGCGGGCTATAATGACGAAACACAGGCGCACACGTGATCCAGCCGTCTATCAGCTGCGTTGGAGTGGATAATGGCCAATCAGTGTTTAATTATTCCACTTAATACACTGCACGTGGGCACAGTGCTTCATTTGCGTGAAGCCAGCCGCCCAGCGGTAATGGTATTATTTGGGCGGAAGTTCGGCCCTGTTTGTGCTGCGTTCGGCGTTTCAAGGGTGTCAAAAAGGGGTTTTTATTTAAACCTTCATGGTATATCTTTTTGTTGTTCCCTTTCTCGCTCTCGTTTACAAATGAACGAAATTTAAATTACCGCTCCCGGATTCAATTGCATTTTTCGGCAATTAACGCAACGGCTTTGTTTGTGTTCGCTTTTTTTCAATGGATAATGTATTGCACCGACATGTATTGTAGTGAAAATTGTTACATTCGCTTGGAACAGGCCACATTGCTCAATGACTGATGAAAAAGGGCACTTTAAAAATATTTTTCCTCTCTTTACTGCTTTTTCATTAGAAAAAATACATCTGTTATTAACAAATTCTTGTTCGTCTCAATATAGAGCGCCTAAAGTTATGCAATGTGCTGAGCAAATGAGATTATTAAGGATATTTATATGGTATGGTCGGTTATTTTAAATTCATTATAAGTTTACATCTCGCTCGAAAACATTAGTGTTAGAGAGAATAATATTCATTCGCTTATATTTTCAATTCATTCGTTCGTGAGCGCAAAAAAGAGGCCCTGAAATAAGTGCATAAGCACTACGCGTGCTTTACAAAATTAAATCGGAACATCCAATCTATGCAAAAGCGAACTCTATCGCGAACATACACACACAAAAAAGGTGGCATTGCAACAGTGATTTCATTTTCCCGCAGCGCCACACAACCACATTCATCATGCGTCACTCGCGTTACAAAATCCCATTCAGGTAATGGAAAACTCCGTCCACGTAGCAGCGAACAGAACCAACAAGCAAGCACCTGAATCTGCTTTTTTTCTTTCTTCGTCTTCTTTGTCTTCTTTGTGCTACTTCCTGGCCTTCTTCCCCTTGCATGTCCCGTGCCGCAACCGGTCAAACGCGATGTTCTGTGTCGCCCAAAAGGTTTGCGACTTAATCTCCACCTTTAGCCATCTTGCCGTCGGTCCGGACAGCAGGGACAGATGCAAATAGCATTTACTTCTCCTGCCAACAGTGAGCACACGTGCAATGGGGGGAGGGGGTTAGGTGTGCGGGCTGGTGGGTGGAAAAATCATCATAATTTTCCATATCTATCTTTCGCCCCCTCCTTCCCCGCCCTAACCGTTCACCTTAACCTAATCTGACTAAGAAAGCACACGCAAATTTTATGCTTCTGTCCTATTCCTGCACACATTCCCGCGCATACTCATCGCGCGACACAGCATCCGTACCTCCATGCGTGGCAGAGGACGAGGTGTGACGTGTGCACGGGACGTGAAGTGGCTGGCACAAGCATAAAGCACTTTGGTTCCTGTTTCCCCAAACGGAACGATGTGTATTCAAAGCCTGACCGTGTATGTGTGTGTGTGTACTTGAGCGCTTACATACACATACCCCCCCAAGTGAACTATTACCCGTGCAAAAGTGGGCCGCAGGATACACACTGGGGCCTCGACAATCGTGACAGCGGCACATGAAGCAGGAACCCATCCCTATCCTTTCTGCACTTCTTTACGGTGGCCTGACTACTACTACGCGCTCCGGCCCGACCAGGCTGTCCCATCCACGTGGCCCCGTTTCCAGCACGGACGGGGATGGTGAATTGAATCTTTTCTCATTTTTATACACACACCTCTACGTGCGTTCCTGCATACTGCATGGGTCTCGCATACCACGGGTGGAGATGGAGTCAATCTCGTAGTCAGGGTCGTAATATAGAAAAAAAAAACACACTCCCCGACGTACACCGAACCCAAACCCCGAATACCTTACCGTAGGGCGCGGATCTTCATCGCACTAAAATAAAGTCATCAGAATTTTTATCTTCTTGCCAGCTTTCCCTTCCCCAATTCTCACCACAACACCACCCGTTTCGCCTGCAGAGTGAAATAGTACAATCCTCTCATTGCTAAAGGATATTCCGGGCGTTCCTTTGCTTTCTTTCTTTCGTCTTTTTTTTGTTTTGTTTTTTGTTCCCACTTTTGTTCGTAAAAAGCAACCTCCATGTGTATGTGTGTGTGTATGTGTGAAAGGAGCGCGAAGAAAAGGTCGCGAAAAAATAATCCCCCGTTGATATCGTTACGTTTTCGTTTTCATTTCCCTCCCACAACTCCCCTTTCAACCTCTCCCCCCTCCCTCCCACTCTAAAACTCCTCATGCCAATGGGCGACCATTTTGTTGTTGTTGTGCCTGCAAGTCCTGCCCACCAAGCAGTGGAGAAGACTTGCAAAAGCTCGCCTTCTTCACACTATTTGCAGTTGACTTCGGGACTTACGGGTGTGTTCCTCGGTCGCGATCCTGACAACGACAGTCTTCACAACTCCCCGAAAGCGGGCGCAACGTAGAATTATGTTGAAAAATACGGCACAAAAGAGAGAGAGAGAAGGAATGCAGGCGAGGAAAAAGGTGGATCATTTCATATCTAGTGTTGTCGCATGTGTTTCACCTCCGTAAACCACCCGGGAACACAAGCCGGGTTTCGGGGGTTTCGCTCGTTCGCAGCTGTTTGTCAATTTTAAATTGAATTTTCTTTAATTTAAAATATTTTTTCGTTCACTTTCGCATTTTTGAACCTCGCCAACTGTTGAGGGCGAGGGAAAGAATCGGGGGAGGGAGATTGGGGTAAGGAAAAACATGATATAGCATGATGTGCGCGCGGTCGAGGTGCGAGATGCGTGTTGTGGTGGTGCAAGGAAAATAAAAACCACCACCCAAAAGCCCGAACTTCGCGCAAATCCCTGTCCTGCCGAGGGGGGGGTGGTTTTCCATGATTGGCCGCGCTTTAGGGCACCAACAAAAAAAAAAACAACTGGTAACAACAACAACAGTGAAAAAAGGACGAGAGACAGAGAGAAGAGATTTGAAGCCCACAGTGCGGAGTTCGGTGTCTGTGGTTCGGTTGCTTACGTCAAGTAACGCTGTGAGCAGCTTACACAAAACGTCATCTGTCGTGGCTTCATTTTTTCTTCTTTTTTTCTTTTGCGTTTCACCCAACCCAACTCAACCCCCCAAGTTCTCTTGCTGCGAAGAAAGCTGCGAGTCATGCAGGTCACGGCGATGTCCCCGTGCTTCGTTGCTTTACTGCTTTACTGGTTCGTCCACACGTATAACTCCCGCTGGAGGGTACTTCGTGACACTTGCAGCATGTTTGCGCTGCCAGTGCCCCCATGCCACCGTGCCACCGTGCCTGGTGGGCTGGGAAATTGTTTTAAGAAAGAAAGATCGCAAACACGCACTGCACTGCCCACCACCGCCGCCTGGACTTGTGACTGGAATATTTAGAGGATTGGACGGAATTGAGCTTATCTTTCTCGAGTGGATGCCATTGCTTTAAACAGCAAGCAAGTTGAAGTTGTTTGACGTTATTGAAATTAAGTGAAAACAACACATTCCAACCCTCCGTGTGCGTTTGTGTTGTTGGCCAAAGCGGTTTACATTTGTTTTAAGGAAATTAAACGGAACCATAATTTCGTCACGTCAAGCGCGCGTCATGCAGCGTTTTTTGGTACGTGCAGCTACGAACGTCGGGCACATTACGTCCCGAGATCACGACTGCAGTGTGAGCGATGTGATGGAATAGAATAAAAATACTTCACTCGTACGTATGTGACCGAGCGAAACCCGACGAAGAGGATGCGACCCCGCTCGTCATCATGCAGATTTTGATGGAGGATGGTGCGAAGACCACCATCACCACTACTTCACCATTGGGTTGGGTCAAATGAACAAGTAAAATGTAAATTACCTTCAACCGGGCATCAACATTTCCTTCGACAGACGAACTTTCACCATCGCAATACTTTTTTCTGTGTGTGTGTGTATTTCATTTTCCTGTGGTCTCGTTCGTACGTCGATACTGCTCACCGGTGTCCTGCCCGGTCCATGGTTGCAATTTATTTTTGTATTCATTACCAATTCCTTTCATGCATTGCAGAAAACATAACACTGCCAGTGTCACCGCGTCCATACCGGCACAGTCTATCCATCGCGCAACTATCGGAGGACGACCCTGACGACTCGTTGACGTCGTCGGCACCACTATCGTAATGTTCGACGTGTTGGTGCGGCTGCATCGTTCCAGACTAGCAGAAAATGTATGAAGCAATTACAAACCAAATAAAAGAGTGAAAGCTACCAACGGTTGCGGAGCTTGAGCCACTTTGATGTTTCTGTCCTCCAAGTGTGTGTCTGTGTGTGGATGGCGATGTAAAAGGTAAGTGGCTCTGTGTATGTGTGAGTTATCCATGGTACAAATTAAATTGTTCTCCTTCGTTTGACCGCTTTCCATATGCCGTAGGAGTTCTTAAAGGGCATTCATCCGTGTGCCGATGCTAATTAATTTCACATTTTCCTACGGTCGTAAGGGTGGAAAATGAATGGACATGATATCTTCCTACTTGGTGTAACGTAGTTTCAACATGTGCCACACATGTCCTATGTATTTCCCTTTATCAATGGAAAATTCTTTGCCACCTACTTGATTTTTTGCTACAATTATGAATGTCCGACACGTGACGTTCTTTTCCACGCAAAAACCAATGTACAAACAATGTTTTTTAACTTCACTTTGTACAACACAAAAACCCCATTTCGTGGAACTTTAACTCATTCTTTGCTAACTATCGCCTTCCTACCCCCAGGATGGACATTTAAACGATCAAAATCTCTTCTCTTTCTGTCTCGCCTCATTACAAATCGATAGCCATTATCGGATGATGGAGCAGAACGATTTATGCTCAACTTTCGCAATGCTGTTTAAAAACCCGTTCCAAACTAATCACCACAAAACTAAGGCAACCAACCGGCAAACGGATTTTAGTGCATTTTCCCTTTGCATCGCCAACTTCTGCCATAAGAAATCGGCCCTGCTTCGATTCACTAAAGCTTGCACCGTACCCCGTACCTCTAGTGCTCGTAAAATCTCGTTTTTACGATCGCAAAACTTTTCGCTTTTTGCAACCAAGTTATCTTCCTATCGGACCTTCCGGGTCTTTGTTTTGCTCTGTGCCAAGTGGCGTCGAGTTTTGAAGCGGGTTTTTTACTTTCTTTCTTAAATCTTTCTTACATTCTGTCCAAAAATTCTGATCCCCTGATGGACCTCTCGGTGCCACAAGAAAAAAAAACGAAGAAAGAAATAAAACTGTATGTTCAATCCCACAAAGCCTTGCCCCCGAAACACGAAAAATCAATTAAAGTAAATTTTATCACTCTCCAATTTGCGCAAGAACGAAAGAAAGAAATAAAGAGAGAGAGAGAGAAAGAGAAAGAGAGAAATCCAACAGGGAGTAGAAAAAGAATTATGAAAACTTTCTTCACGTATGAATTATTTTCTGTGCGATCCTCACCATTTACCGGGTTTGGTTTGGTGAGTACTTTGCTGCGCTGAAAGTTCCCGATTACGGCCTTCATCGGACGGAAGCGAACCACAACCACAATTGCGTCAATGTTGCGTTTAGATGCGACCAAAAGAAAGGAATCAACTTACCGTAGCTTGCAAGTCGTTAAATTTTTAATCGCCCAGCGGCCACAACAATACCCACGTTCCGAGTATCGATACACATGTCTGATCATATCATATCTAGCGTGAACAAAAATTCTTTGTCAGATTTATCAAGGGATTACAGCCGCGCTGTGGAGTGCTTCGGTGTGCGGATGCGCTTTGCTCGCAGCGATATTATTTTTCTTCGTGTCAATTCCCATTAAAAAGTAATAAAGCTAGACAACAAGCCAGACTTACATGGCTCACCGACGCTTCGCACTCTGCGTGTCCTTGCCCGTTGTCAAAGTAAATCGAAGTTAAATTTAAAACTTTTCCGTACCGGCACAAGCATTGTGTGCGCACAGCAGGAAATAAGACATAAAAAGTTTCTTCCTGACGTGTAGAAAGATGTCAGTTATTGTTTGATTTGTTGTGCCGTTGTTTTGTCGTCGTGGGACAAAGTGATAAACGTGAAGGGATTTTGACAGACCTATCCGCACACCTTGACAGCTGTAGAGATAAACTTGAAACGCCGCAACTTATGCAATCCGCATTACAACACTAATTTGTTGAGTCGAAGTTAGTGTTTTTACATTAAGCTTTCCATGAAGCTTTACTTTGCCTTGATCAGTAAAATATTCATTTGGGGATTTATATTTGATAATTAGTTGAAATATTTTCTGTAATCTAAATCTTGAACTTTAAGGGCAACTCCAGCCTCAATACAGCTCATTGTCATGACTGAAGTTTTTGGTGCTTCGTTTTAATTTACTCCTTACTTATATTGTTCCCTTTCGATGGGCAAAATTTTACCTTCGATTCACGACTAAAGTGGACCACATCTCTTACTCTCGGTGTACCCTCAGATAGGGGATAAAGTTGTAAGTTAATTTGTCTTGATTTTTATGAAAACTTCAATCATCCCTCCAACGAACCAACTCGTCGTTGGTGAGGTTTTTTTTATCATTTTATTTTACTGTTGAAGGTATCCATCTCAAAATTGTACCGAACTCTATTAGCAAACTTCATCCTCGAAAGATGCCGATGGAGCATTTTGTTTCTATTGCCTTGGATGGCTCCCTTGGTTATCTAATTCGTGCGCGCTCCGATCTAGTGCAGCTGATAAATATTGAAAAATGAAAACTTCGTTTACCGCCAGTCCCGTTTGGGTGGACGCTTTCTGGCGACGGGCGATATGGATGCTGTCGGAATATTGAAAACGTTTCTCTCGTTACGTCCACGAGAGAACACGTCTACCAAACGCTTCGTTCGGTTGGAGACTGGGCTAAACTACCGTATTGTGCACTCAATTTACTCCTCGGCTCTGCACTCATGCTAGTCGTCATGTGATGTCAGTGTGCAAAAGTGTTGCAGTGCGAAGGGAAATAGACGAAAAAAAAAAAAATTGCCCTTGGCACACATTTATCTGTCTCCGGCGTATCCTTGTCGACGGCAAAGTCTCCGACGAGTTTTGGACCCGTTTCAAGTTTGTTTATCGTCTTGTGGCTGCTACTTTCGTCGGTACGGGCGCCTCTTGGCACAACCCGATGCGCGATGTCCCAGCGGTGAACGTTGGTGGAAAGCGTACATTTGGCGACTTATAAGCACCATGCACATAACAAAATAACGGCAAACTACCCACAACCGCTGACCCGAAGATAGTCGACGAAAGATAGTCGCTTCATATTGCGAATGTCTTTCCCCCTATCGGGGATGCATCTAGATTGGAAAGGTATGGGTTGTAATTTCGAGGCAACCGGGCAAGTACAGTTGGCCAAAATATAAGGAAAACGGACTGGCACACCCGCACAACGTGGTGCTGGATCCGGTTCCACAGAAAGATGGAAAATAACGCTCGAGAAACTAGCAATAACTGTCATCCCTTCTGTTCTGTGGCAGAGTTCGCTACAACGAGCAACGAAAAGAAAAAACAGATCTCCTTCGTGCAGAGTTCTCCAAGAAGGCAACATGTCCTAAACGGCTCTATTTACCAATTTTGGGTGAGTTTCGGTACTGGTTGACTCCTTGCCGAACGATGTTGACTCTTCCACCCACGTTCAAGGAAGAAATCAACGAACGGTGAAATTAGGCTAACGATATGTAACCTTTTCTCCCTTTTCGTCAACTGTCGATGTTTGTTCTTCGTTTGCACAGAAAACTTTGTTTCCTTGAAGCATGAAGGCTGTTTTTTGTGGTCCCAAAAAAAATCACATTCCCTCAAGGAATTGCCATGCTTTAAAATATTTTAATTCTTATTCAAATATCAGCATCACGTTTCCGAACACGACAAATTATCTCCACTTTCACCAATTAATCAAAAGCGAGAGTGGGGCGTTTTCCCTAAGTGACGGATTCCAATCTGGATCGGATTCATCATTAATTAACCTCACAAATCGCACAACAAATCTCTCTCCCGTACAATGTTCCCAACAAAATGGTTTTCAATTTCGTTCTCCATCCCAAATCGCTTTCCCTTAAATCGATTTGATTCCGCATTCGGAATGCTATTTATTCAAATTTCTTTACCTAACACTGTTCATCATCTAGCAGTAGCAACAGCAAACAAAAAAGCAACGAACAGTTTTACCCAAAACGAATAGGAAAGCATACAAAAAAAAAACACCATTGTGAGCGAGATTTTTCCGAAACGATTTTCCATCATGCTGATTGTTTTTTTTTTGTCCTCTAGCTCCCGTCAAATTTTCGTACCGAGATTTTTTCATTCCTCCAGTAGAGGAGAAAGTTTTCATTCCCAGCTTTTGCTGTGCAGGGAGGATGAATTTGTGTTCTCCTTCCTTCTTTATTTCTTCTTGTTTTTTTGTAAGTTTTTCAGTGTCCCACTGTTCTTCCCATAAAACTTGCAGCACACCGTGAGGGCGCGCATCATTTCGCATATTTCCATCCCCAGCAGAAACATTCCATGCAAACATGTGGCGCAAAGGCAAAGGCAAGCGAGGATAGGAAAATCTTTTCCAAATGGATCCGTTGAAAGAGAATTACTTCTCCACTGATCCGTCAGCGATCGTGAAGTGTCGATAAGCCGTCTTTTGTGTTGGCCCATTGGATTTGGACCACACAAATGCGCTCGCACGGTTTAAAGCATAACTGAAATGGTCATTAAGCTGGTGGTTCACCTTTAGTGAGCAGCTTATGCTTTCAGATATTAAACATGATTTGTTTGATTTCAATTCGTTGCGATGACTTGGAATAGTTTCGCTATTTAAAGCCATTTTGTTGGTTTCTTTCTCATGATATTGAATCATTACGATTATCCATTTGTTTTAGTAAACATTGTTCAACATTGCTTAACTTTTATCTCCTTCTTTCAGATTATTTTGAAAGTAAATAAGGTAAAGACGTGGATAAGTTGCATAACTTTAGGCGTTTCTTGGTTACCGACCGTATTTGAAGTTCACTTCCTACACGCCTGAAGTTATGTGAATCGTTTATCAATAGCATAAGTTAAGCATATTTCGTATTTTATTTTTTAATTAAATTTCAGTCAAAACTTTTTGAAACCTCGGGCCAATTCTTGCATTCGATAATTAAATACAACCAATTGATACTAATTTATCGATGTCATTAGAGATTTTTCCAGCACTGGGCACTGGTACGCTTTATATTTCGTAAAGAACAGTTTGTAAAACTAAACACTCCGGGATAAATAATTTTCTCCAACTTACGCAGAAACACGAAACAAAAAATGAAAGTCGTTTGTCGGCCTGGGATTGACGAAAATTTTAGTCGAAAAGTTTTCCACCCCTTCTCTGTCAATGGGTTTCGCGTATTTTTGTTTGACTTTCGTTGCCATTTCTTCCCTGTTTGTGTTGCGCCAATCACCCCATCTCTTTCCCCCTCCCCCACCTCATCTTCACCATCGCGGTGCTGCGTACAAACGAAGTAATTTCCTTCGGATCGAAACTTTTCCCTTTTACGCCAATGAAAGCAAAAACATACACACCTAAAGTAGAAGAAGTGGAAAAGCGATCCTAACGATTGGGAAAGCATTTATCGCACAATGGGAAAATATATACACAGCAAAAGAGAGCGAAAGAGCGAGGGGATGCAATGCATAAGAACGTAGTGTTCAACTTTTCCTTCAAGACGCCAGGGCTGGAGGATTCACATTCGGATAGATTTGTTTCAATTTATCTACTTTATCTAGCCATTCTATCGGGTTTGTTTTGCGAGATCGAATAAGTTTTGTGTTTATTTTGTTTTGCGCAAGGGTTTCGGGCTCCTATTGTTTGCTGTTGTGTTGGTGTTGCTAGCTCCTGCCCTCTGATGGAGACACAAATGGAAGTTGCACGTTAAAAACTCCGCTCGCAACTTCTCATTACCAATTTTGCAGTTTGGAAGGCGAAACCTCAGCACCGGCACCAGTGTGCGGCAGTGTTGCGAAGGAAAACCCAAAATGGAACGATTAATTGATTTGATTACAAAATTGCTCCCATTTCCTGGCGTGGTGTTGGTGTCGTCTGCCCCGGTCGTTACGGTGGCGGAGCGAGATACACGAAAACAAAACTCAAACCACAAAGCAACAACCGATCCCGGAACGGAACCCAAGAAACAGTCTCGTTTCCAGTTCGCTTGCAGCCAATTAAATCAGTGCGCCATCTCGCGCTGTGGCAGAAGGACAACAAGACAAGACCGCGGTTCAGGATTGATTGGTACCGGGCACCATCCTTTAGCGGTGTAATGAGTGGGAAAATTCACTTCAGCTCGTTGTGTTTTTGTGCCGTGTCGCCGCGGCATACGCAAAGGGCGCAACATTGTAACGTACAAATTCGATATGCATCAGAGGGCATTAGGAGCGAACCCATTTTACATTTGATTTCCTTCTTCGGTGTGCTTTCCTCTGGTTGTTGAGCATGCTTTTCTTTTTGTCTTGTGCCCATTCCTATCGGGGATCCCATTCTTCAGCCTAATACCTTCGAACGTGTTCACGTCTTAAATGGATTCCTCAAAGCATTTCCTTACGCTTCTCATTATCATTTTTAATTTCCTACCATTCACCTTCCCTTGCCCCGTCTGCCCAGCAAGTGTGCGGGAAATGCAAAGCAGCTTGAGCTCGTTCCGGAACGTGCGGAGAAAAGATGAGATTGAACTTATGGCTGCATGTTGGTTGCGTACTTTCGCCGAAACGTACGCGACCGCTGTGCGATACCTGCTGCGCTGCAGGAAACTTTCCCAAGGACACTTTCTTCCATTATTTTCACTTTTGTTGCTTCCTGTATTTTTTCCTACTGCTCTCCACCTTCCACTTCTACCCATCCTCATATCTAACCTTATCCCGGGGCAGCATCACCAACTTATCCTCCTTCATTTGCCCAATGGGAATAAAATTGGCGCAACGGTGGGACGGACGGACGGATGCCGAGCGGCACGGAAACGGAAAAGCTGTGAAAATGCGGGACACAGTGTAATTATTATTAAATACATCCCGTCGTTTTCATTTGCGCAGAAAGCAATCAGTCATTCCGTCGCCATCCCTGTCTGTCAACCTTCGCCGTCGCAAACCGCAGCCAAACATGGCAGCTTTTGATTTTATGCTCGTGTTTTTGAGCAGCACTCTTGAGGTAGGCTAGATATCTTCGGGCAGGCCCCTAGGATGTCCTGTCATTCGTGGTGCGAAGGGTAAGAGAGAGAGAGGAAGAGTGGGAGGAAGGGAGAGAAGTGGTAGCAGAAGTGGGGGAAGTGAATTTAAATCCTTCAGAACTGTGAATCCCGATCCAGGTGTACAGTGGGAAACTCAAATTCACACCACTTCGACTAATGGAAATGTCCTTAAGTTGTGGTGTTAAGAAGCAAGAAACGAAGGTCCTGAAAATGAGGAAGCAGGGAACAAAACGCTCCCTCGCATACACACACGCACACAGATGGTCGGTGGGAGAGAAAAAACACATTTCTTGCATCCATTTCATTTTCGTCCATTCCTTTTGTCATTCGCCACACGGTGGCGCCACTAGAATTCTGCCCCTCCACCATCCCCATCCACCTACCACCACAACTTCTCCTCTCCCCTCCCCCCGCAAACAAGTCCATATTCGAACAGGAATTCTCTTTGTCGCCACTCGCCTGCCGGTTCTGCCTTTCCTACTTCCATCGAAAGCTGTCAAGCTGCTTGCTGGTTTTGTGTTATCATGGGCTACTTCCGGTGCCACAGAATCCACAAATCCATGCGCGGGACTGTTTGTCGCCAGCCGTACCGTTTTACGTCATTCGTTTGATGAAATTTCACTACCCTGGCCGGGCGCTATTCCTTTCTTGTCCTTCGTCCGAACACAAACAAAATGGTGTGGTGAGGGTGGAGGGCGGGATGGCATGGAGCAGGAGGTAAGAGAGAAGGGACGAACACCAAACAACAAATAACAGTCGCGTCAATGCGAACGCGCACATCATCCCACCCAGTGTGGGTTGTGTCCATCATCATCATCCCGATGGAATGGAAAGATAGGGACAGCGCGAGGGAGGGACACATAACAATTGCTTCGAATATTACTGATATTAAAAAATTACCACCAAAATTCCGAGAACGAAGAATGAGCGAGTCTTGCTCGATGGCACAAAATATTTGCGCTACATTGTTCGGAACGGCAGTGAGGAAGAAAAAAAAAGAAAGCATCGTTTTAATGATTGTTTACCGAAACAGAGCCGGCAAATTCATCAAACCTGAATGTGACCGTGATGATGATTGCTGGAAAGTGTATCTGTAGGAGTTGGTTATTATTTATATTAAAAGTTCATTGCACGAGCGGTTAAATAGGCGGAAGGTTATGATTCGATAGTATTAATATCTTCTTTTTTTTCTTGGAACAATTCACTTTCCCCTGGGATTCATTACCTTGGAGAATGATTTTTTAAATTAAATCTCGTACGATTCTGCACCTTTCATGGTACTCGCGATGTAATCAGACTTAAAATGATAATTATGTTAACAGCTTTGCATAAATTTAGGGGCTTTTACCCATTCATTGCACATATTGGGATGTTATGTAGCTGTTGTGTTGCTAAAATATTTAAAACACAAAACTAACCGACAGTTTATCGTTGCGGAAGATTTCAGCGCTTTAAAGCGTATCGCAGTGCTCTTGCTACCGTTGTGCTATGTTACAAATTTTCCTTCTGTCAACGTTACCAAATCCCTCAAAAAGCATATGTATGTACAGTTCATTCCCGTTGTTCGGAACGACCCGAATCACTCCATCGCAACCAGGCGAAGAATCCCCGGGAACATGACGCAAAACTATGCTCTCCAGCTGTTACTGCATTAACTATGGCTATATTACCCAAATATTGCCCGAGCAAATGTACTTCACCATCGCTTCAAGTACGCCGAAGAGGTATCGGTATGGAATTCCGCCCGAATGCCCTGCCCTGGGTAGATGGCGGTGTGCCTGCCGCAGTTATTCGACCACAACTCACCCGGTCGGTAGATATTTCGACCGTAAAATACAACCGATGTTAGAGTCGTCCTTGTCGTCCTTGTCGTCGTCGTCGTCGTCACCGGAACTAGCTGCGGTGGTGTGGTGTGCTAGCTGAGTTATGGTCCGGGCAACTAGAAACAAGAAGCAAACTACTCCTAACACTAGCCGGCAAGTGGCTGGGGTGTTTTTGTCGGGTAGTTCTTGATGTATAGACGCTTCGATACGCCCGGAGCAGCTGTTGCCGGAGAAACTTCATCCAAATCTTTCGAATCCACCGAAAAACCCAACCCGCGCTCGTATGTATGTGTGTGTTTGCGTGTGTTTTTCGTCGTGTACAGAGGATGTTCTTTTCGTGAACAACAACCAACTCGAACCAGCACGGTGCTCTGCTTGCTTGCTGAAGGTCGAACGAAGAAGAAACGCACCGCTATGGAAAGGAAACATTTGACAGAGTTCCGGAGTTTTTTTTGGGTATTTTGGTTGCTCACCACCACCACCAGTGTACAGCGACTATGTTGGCCAACCACATCGCCACCATATGTTTCCCGATGTAGTTGATGAGCTGGTACGCACTAAAAACGGACCTTTTACCACCATTCGCGAGTCATAACATCATAACGAACGGAGATGTGAAGCGCCAAAAGCACCGCGATCCACACCGGCCATCACACGGGAGGGGGGGCACACAAAAATGGTTGTCAAAATGGCCAGGCTTTGTGTACGTGGGTGTTCCGTTTGTTCGGTGTAGTACATGTGTGGTATATTACGATAACTTTTTTTTTCGCACTCTCCGAACGTCGCCGGCCCAACCATGTTTTCGACAACTTCCGGTCGAAAGCGAAAAAAGATTGGAATGAGTTTTGGTTGGTCTGGTTGGTCTAGTCCAGCTGGATGGCTGGATTTCTTCATTTTTCCACTTCCGCTCTTCAACCGCTGGCAGTTTTTATTTGCTTTTTTTTCCTTTGCTGGTTTTGTGCTCAAGACAGATAGGATAAGGGATCGGTTCGTCGGCATGGGTGACGCCAACATTTGTCAGGATCGAGCACTTATGTAACGCTTACGGTAGAAGCAGGAGGAAAATAATTCACCATCGATTGTTTTCGTTCTTCCGTGCGCTTTTCGCTTCCATTGTTATGACAGCAAAGGAAATCGATATGGGCAATATTCCGGCCGTACCGAAGCAATCTAGGAAGAAAAACACACATATCATCCTCGTTTGCCAGTCCAGCGCAAGATGGAAAACTTCAGTTTTCGTCATCAATGTATTTATGTTTAATATTTAGACAGGCCGGAGTTGCATGATTCTTGTGTTGCTTTTTCGTCTATTGAATTTCGTTGTCTTTTGGTTCCTTTCCGTCAGCGTTTGTGTATGTGTCGTGCTGCCACGAGAAAAGAAATATCCTGCCCAATGTTTTATGAATGTATCTACCATCAGCACGAAGATAGTATGACATGCGTATTTTGTGCTGCATTATCTAACAAACGTGCTCGTCATTATTGGTTGTGACAATAAACGACGGAAAGATAAGCAAAACGTTTTGCAGTAACTGATTTACGGTTCTTCATCAGTTCCGTTGAGCGTGATTGTTTTCGTGCGAAAAATAATTCTTTTAATAGCTTATTTTGTTACACCGATTGCATAACTTTGGGCGTACTAAAATCAACTTTGTCGTTCTTTAAGGTTATTCAAAAAATGATGCCATATTTTTTTCCGTATGTCTAATTCGTTCAATTTTTTCCAACAAATGTTGATCCTTGTCGTTAATTTTTAACATCTTTTGTTGGTTGGTCCTGTTTTCTAACCAATAGAATATTTATAACAATGGGCTTACGCTTTCATACAGATCAGACTTTGTTATTTTTTCTCGTAAAATTCGGCTTGTCGAGGCTTAATTGCGTTGGGGAAAACACAATATTTCGGTGCTGTAAATTCGCTACAAAAAGCATTGTTAGGGCGAAGCACACAACAAAACATCTTCCACACATAAAAACATAGACAGAATATATAAAACATTCATCTGCTAGCTTCCTGTGTCCGGCGTCCATTTGCTGTCCACTCTATTTGAAACCAAAATTTGAAGCACATAATTAATGATTCTCTACAAAACAGCATTGGTGGCAGTGCACATATTGTACGTCCCTTGGAACAGTTCTTGTCGGAGTTGAGATGGTGCTTTGCTAGCGTCCGAATCAATGCCGAACGGGGGCGTACAATGTGTGACCGCCTGCCCGTGCAAGAACAAAGGTGTCCTACCGTGACCTACCGAATGGATTTCTTTTGAATTTTATTACCAACAACCCCGTACAGCAGTAAAGTTCAACGATTCGGATTATGGTTTCTGTTTGATTTCACTTCCCCGACTCCAACAGAGAGCTGAGGGATTTTTTGTTGTTTTTGTTGTGTTGGTTTTGTTTATATTTAACCCACAGTAAAATGTATGTTGCCGGGGAATACTTTTGTGCTGTGGTTGTTTTTTCTTTATGTTTCCTTCTTGCTGCAACATTCGCTCGCCCTATGCTAAACAACCCGTTATGCTCGGAAGCCTGTGTTTTTATTTGACATGGGTAAATATCGAAAATAAACCCGAAGCGTAAAGGCGCACTGCATCGGACACTGTTTGCCATTAACTTGGGATGGCTGCCCGGTACGTACGATGTAAAGAACGATTCTTTCTCATCGGGCTGGTGTGTCTGCTGGTAGCTTGTAGTGTAATCATCATCGCCACACAGCACAGCTTCAATGTAACCTTCTCGATAACACTCCGGTGCAGGCACCATGATGAAGGTACCCCTTCCTTCCCCCCCTCCCTCTCTCATCCTACACCTCGTCAAACATTCCCCACCAGCATTCCAGTTACACAGTTGGTTCCGAGGCGCCGGATATAAATGTCCGATATTGCAAACACCGGAAACTCTCCCCGGAACTACCATTGATTCCCATTCTCGCATGCAGCAGAGCACTACTCTGCTGCGAATGATCGAGGTTTCGCAAAGGATCGTCACCGGGCTTCGTCGTGTTTGGCTGCGACGTATCGATATCGATGTCCGGAGATTGGATATTGAGCCCCCGGTAAGACACTGGTAATAAACTGTGAAAAGAGTACCTTCAGGGAATGGGACAAGGAAACTACCGGTACGAACCGGCACGAACGAAACCCAACATATCCAACCGTGCAAGCGCGCCCGAACGGATGCGAGGATGAGCTGGGATGATAAATAAAAATTTATCTGCAAAAATGGGAATAAACACATTCTGCTTCGAATGGGAAGGAAGATTTTCATTCCTCGTTACTCCATTCTGCGCGCGGGTACGCTACGAAGCGCAACCCAAATAAAGGAAAAAGCAGAAAGAAGATCTTTAACCCATATTTTCTCCACCATTTTCTTCATCATCTTCACGATTTCCTGCGGGCGGTTTCCTTTGCTTATTGCTTCCGGCAAACAGTGTGCTTCCGTTTGTAAAATGTAAAATGCATCCCGAGCTTGCACACGGACACAGACAAACCCGCTACGGTTGCACCCTATCCGGCTACGTTGAACAACGAACCGAATGGAGACGCCCGGTCACCGATGCTATGCAGCTGGCTGCGTACGGGCTACTTCCCCGAGGCGAAACAAATGCAACCGGATGCATCGACTGTGCTGCGGAACGATCGAAAAACAACCCATTCCTGTGCTGCCCCCCCGACCTTATACGACCCATTAAGTTGCAAAATGCGCGAAACTAGATACATGCTTAGGATGTGGATCTCCACATTCTACGCCGTCGCTGGCCAGACCGTAACAGGCCAGAAAGACAACGTTCACATAAACAATCCGCCGTCCCGTGGAGCGTGTGATTTATTAGGCACAGTTCGCTTCCATTCCGGAAAGCCTCTCCTACATAGGCTGCGCACCACGCTGTACCGGATTGTAAAGTGGCACACACTACACCGACTGTACACCCGATGCGAAAGGACGACGATCGGGTCTTTGGTGCCGATGGTACACGGACGTTTTTTTTTTTGGCCGTGCGCGCATTCTCGCATGCGGTTGTCGGTCTTTTCCATATTAAACTATATATTTTTATTACACATCCAGCTGCGATGCTTTGCTTGCAAAGGGTACGATTTCCTACCGTACGGATGATACGCACCGACACGAACAGCCCGATAGAGGCATTTGCAGGACGTGTATCCAGTGACGGACCGCGGACTGTGTCGTTGGTCTGTCCATCACTACAACTCCAACTGCACTACGCACGGCAGTCGCTGTGAGTGGAACCTTCTGCATCGTGACATTGACAGCCCCGTTGTTCGTCCTCGTGCGTGACGCGCTATTTGTGACAATCTGTCACTTTTGTTTTGCGAGATCCATCAAATGGAAATTTAATGTACATTTGATCAGTTTGACAGTGTGTCCCTCGGTTGGGGTGCGGTTGGTTCGTGGTGTATGTGCGCGCGTGATTGGAACGGACCGACTGTCTGACGGTACCGCAAATTCGAGAACGATGGATGATATAAATGGCATGCAAGTGCACACACTATTCTTGGGTTCGGTGTTTAGGCATTCGATTGATGTTATTGGATAACGGACGCGAAACTGTTTGTTGGAATGATCCACGGAACAGCACGGGGGTTATTTTTTATGAAGCATATTGATCAATCCTTCAGCTGTTAAAGCTCTTCCACCGAATAAAGCCGTAAATCTATTTACATAACACTTTTAAAACGTATTAGCCATTGAAATAAGCCGAAGCAGAATATTGTTTTTGTAGTGTTATACGGATTGCATACATTGGTGGCGCTTTTAAGTGCGTCGCCTCAAAGCTATACTCTCGTACGACATTAATTTGTTATAAGGGTTAAGCTTCAATTCGGGCTAATCGTTGTGCTGCGTAAAAGGATAGTAAAAACATTACTCTTTAAATAAAACACCATTTATCTTGAAATGTCAATCAGGTTATGCCGTAACTTTAGCTGCAGCTAAATAAATCCTATGTCTCGCTTTATTCCACACTTCTAAACATTTCGGCTAATTGAACTCGTTCCCCAGAGTCCTTTGCCGTCTAGCTGCAACCGACGGTTGGGTTTTTGTTGGGTTAAATAAATTGACGGCTCTTGATTGGGTGTAGCTGGATGGATGAACCGATCCGATAGACGCACGTGAATTGATGATGTCGATTTCAACTCAATCGCGCTCAAACTTCGACGGCAGTACCAGCATCAGCATCACTGTCAGAAAGATACGGGACCCTCGAAATAAATCGAAACAGAGACTGATCCGGAGCCACTTTGAAATGGGTTTGCTCTAAAATTGAAACACACTGCGGGTGTAATTAATTGAAGAAAAAATCCCTCTTCTCTCTCTCTCTCTCTCTCTGTCCGTCAGGGGGATCACTTGCCCAACGGAACGATGCAATCCTTTTGCCCGTACATGGCTCTGCTAGTTTTATTTAACTACAAAGCAACACAAAAGCCAACCCAATCTAACAGATCGATTTTACTCAAAACACCTCCATATGCAAAATAGCCCTTTACAGCTAGCCAGCCAAAAAACCAAAAAAAAAATAAAGACAGCAAGAAGCGAAACACTGTTTATGGGACATTGGTCTCGTGAGAATCGCTCTTAATTAAAGTGTTCCCGTGCTGTGACGAACAAAATTTATTTGCCCGGTCCAATTTTTCACGCCACAAAACGATGGATATAAATATTCCCACCCGTTCTGTTGGGAAAAGAAATGAAAAACAACAAGGGGAAATAAAAAAAAAGGACAACCACAACATTTTTGCTGACAGAAAAACCCGACTTGCCTGGATGGTGTTGGGCCAGTGGTGCATCATCGCACCAGAAAAAAAAAATTGCGCCGCATTGTACGGTGGCCCTCGATATCTACATTGTCCACACCTCGGTGAGAAGGCGAATTGTCACACAAAATGGTGCATCCAATGCTGCCCGCTCACACTCTTCTCTCTCTCTCTCCCTCTCCCCTCCCTCTTCGCAGCCCAAGTGCCAACCCATGTTTTGGAACGCTGCCAGAAATGGTCGATAACAACCGATAACTAATTGCTTGCGTTCCCTTCGCCGGATGTGATGGCAAAATGCAAATGTACCAATTTCCGTGTCCGTGTGGGCATCGGTGGGTCGGAATGGGTGGCGGAGAAAAGGGAAGCTAAGGCAGGCGGAACTCCCACTGTTCGAAGGTGGGCCAACCGTTGCCAACTTCATAACGCTAACAGATCGCGACGGAGATACAAGGGATCGAAAGATCTGGTACTTTATTTTCCTTACGTGCTGCCATTTTCTTCCCACTGAGAAGGGTCTTCGCTTATAACGAAGCTTTCCAACACAAAAACCGTATCCCTTTTGTTCAACCCCAAAACGGTACAGCGACCTGTGCAAAAAGAAAATGCTCCTACTGCTGCTATTGAGCAGGATGAGACGAGGAGAGGGAGAGAGGGCGAGAAGGAAGACAGAGGTAGGGTGAGAGGAGAGGGGGCTTAGAAATCCAAATAAACTCCAGATTCAATCACCGATCGCTGTGGGTGGTGTTCCACAAGGCAGAGGTCGCGATAACTTCGTTCACTGGTAGAACCTGATTCTTCTGGTCGGGTTTACGGTCTGGTGTGACGACGACAGCTAAAGCCAATCCACCAAACGAGATTCTATTCTATTTGGGTTTCTTTTATCTTTCCTTTCCCGCTGCTGTGCACCGTGCATTCGGAATCCGTTTTGTCGAGTTTCTTGATGTCATTGCATAGATTCAGGCGTTGTGCGCTCTGCACCGGGAGACCGTTCGCTACAGTTAAAATTCGTTTCGTGCACACGTTTTGCTTCGCTCGCGTATCTTTCTGCTAAAGATCTTTCTAGCCCGGGATAGCCGGGATCGCTTTTTATTTGATTTCTTCCAGCCGCTATCTTTTTGTTTCGCCTTATTTTATTTTTTTTTTGTTGGTCTAGAATCGGTACGAAGTCGAAGTTGGGTATGTGTGTGCGGAAAAGAAAAGTCAGCCCAAAAATGTATCCAGTCAGCTTCTTCGTGAAGGCAGCCCTGCACCATTTCCGATGCAGCAACCGCTTCAGGGAGTTCGAAAAGCCTTCTGCCAGCAATCCCACACTCGGTTCGTTTGCATGGTTTGGTTTAATTTTATCTCTTTCGCTCTATCTCTATCACTCTGGAGCTCTTTTTCTTTCGGGTTTCAGGGTTAAAACGTGTACGGCAAGTCTCAGCATCACGCCATTTTCTTTGCGTTGGTTTTGAATCACGTGAAAACACAAGAAAACCACAGAAAATGACAACGCTCCGTTTGGTTTGGATGTGGCCACGAAAGACACTAAAGGAGGTTTTAGGTGTCTACATTTGCACAGCCAAAACGAACGATGTGGGAAGGTTCATTGCACAAACAGATGCACATCGCACCTTCTTGATCGATTACGGGCGAACGAAGAGACCGAGCGCGACCAATCGTCCAACCGAACGACCTACAGACAGATAGACAGACAGACATTACCATCGCTCACGATCGATCAACGATTTGCATAACCGTCCTGCTGTCCAAAAACCCGCTCCAATAGTGACATTATTTTCGTTTACCCTTTTTGCTTGCTTGGAAGCTTGGCATTGACAAGCGCAAATCGATGTATAACCTCTGTTTTCCTAAATCGGAACATCTTTTCTGCTGTGTCCCTTTGGTCTTAAACTATCTCGCGCTGTGAAATCATTCGTTCTTGTGCGAACAAATCCACTCACAGTCACAGCCAAAGTGCTCCATCGAGTCAGCTAGCCTCCAAACGAAAGCTATACAAAGAGCATGGTAGAAAATAAAGTAAAACATCATAAAACTACTCACAAGACACTGCATCTCCGATGGAGTTGCCTGCCGAATGGTTGGATGGAAGCACATCAGACGTGACAGATAGAAAAACTGCTACGCCTTAAACAACCGACTCTAAACAAAAACAGCACTGGAGCTGGAGCACATTTTCACGGTACATTTTGCACCAAATTTGCTGCTATTTGGATAGTTCTTCTCAAAGATTTGTCAATGGTAACTTTCGCTGCACGAGGGAAGAGTTTTAATTTTGCTAATTGCAACACAAGCACAAATGGTGCATCGCAATCTGCAGGGAAAGAATCTACTATTTGATCTTCTTTGATGCTGGCAAGAAAAACCTTTCGAAAGTAGTTAGTGCGGAAGATATGATACGTGGTATAATTAAAAAAATAGTGATTTGTTTGTAGTTTGAAGAAGAAAAAACCAACTCAACGACTGTACAATTTCGAAACAGGACCAAAGACTCACATGTCACAACGCCTAAAGTTATGCAATTTGTGTGACAAAATGTTGCCTTTAAAGTTTCCATTACAACGTTCCTATATTTTTTAAAGCAAAGTTGCCACTGTAATGGGAAACTTCACCCGGTTCACTCCACATGCGAAGTGTGAACAAAGATCGTGTGTCTGTAACGAGGTACAAAAGCGAGTACAAGAAACTGGACAAATATACACAAGGTTTTCACATTTCTCATCACCTTCTTGTGCTACTTATCACGTAGTAGAACTGAAGAATCTTATCTCCTGTGTGTGAACACATTCAACACCACCGCGAGCTTCGAACCCAATCATAGCTCTTGCACCTCGAATAAGCGCTGCTCCTCACAGACTGCTTGAACCTTTAGCAAATATATATATCTATATCGTTACACAGCAAGCTCGCACTTATCTCGAAAGGGCGCCCTGGAAAATAATTTTCACCTGCACCCAATGAGCTTCGGGTGAATGTGCTCGAGGGCGACGGTGGCTTATAGTTTTCTGGAAGCAATTTCATCCCGGCACAAAGTGAGGACGATTCCACCAATACCGATCATGGCGAAGGTTCTCGAAAGAAGTGCACTCTTGTACCAGGGACTTATCCGTACATTCGCACTATCCTACGTACCAACCTTTCTGTCACGAGCGCTAGACTGACCGATTACCAATAAAATCTGACCATTCACCAGAGATTTTTTTTTTCTTTTGCTGTTGTCCCAGCTCGCCCCAGCCCAAGCTCACTTGAGCTTGTAATCGTAGAATTGGTCTCGGTAATGAACGCCTACCACGATAAAGAAGGATTTTATTCCTCATCTTGTTCCGCTTCTTGCCAGCAGGTAGGAAAGGTAATCTTCAGCACTCAGGCACAAGAAGCATCCTTCAGCAGGAATGGAAGGTTCTGGCAAAAGAGATTATGAGACTTTGAGCTCTGGAGCTTCCCTAGAGACCGAATGGGAAAGATCTCACTGCGAATGCATGCCCCATCGAGCGAATGAGTTGAATGAATCTGGCCGTCTGTTATCGGTGCTTTGTAGTACAGTGCCGAAGCAGTAATACCTACTTTATGCTCGGTTGCCTGTCCAGCGGAAAATAGTTGCTGATAAAACGAAATTAATAATAGTTTGAAATGGATTTATGGTGCTTGCGTTTGAATTTATTGCTCGGACGACGACTACCGCCAGCTGTCGACGTCAACGTTTATTACGGTCAACACTCCTCGGTCACGTCACCACGTCAGCATCCACCCACCCAGCCACGGGAGTGCACACGGTTGTTCAAATATTGGTCAAGCGGAGTACACTCCGAAGTAAACTTGCTTACACACACCTACATCGCCCACCCACAATTGCGCTGGCCGGGCGCAACCACTCGGAACCGAAGTTACGTTTACTGCCCAATTAATGTGTCAGAAAATGGTTCCAATCTTAACCTCACTCTCTGAGGCACACACACACAGATGCACGTGTTCAGTTTAAGGGAAAAGCTTGGTAATAGAGTTTTTGGTTGACGACGCGACTAGCAAACTCCGACAAAAAGGGGCAAACGATACTTTATATCGTCCCTTTTGGGGCCAAAACAAAAAAAAAAACAAGTCCCAAACTCGGAATAAAAACTGCACACCATCATCATTCGGAGCAGTGATTTTGTGTGTTTCCCCTAGCGAGCACATAAATCCCACCCTACTGCTGCTGCTGCTGCTATTACTGACCTGCAACTAACACTAGCAGGTCAGCTGAGGGGACGATGGTCCCGCATGCAAAAGGCGTCCAACACACTGCCACACATACGAAACCACACGTTGTAGCAATTAAGGAACGATCCTCCCTCGTGTTGAGGGGTACCCAAATATCCCACTTGGGCCACTGCCACTGGCCGCTTTGTGGTGACAGCAGTCGGTCAGGGGTTTCTCACACCGTGCACTAGGCGGCCAAAGCTTTTCTCACGTCGGATTGCCGCGCGGACCATCTTTGGCCGTAATAAAATTTACACTTTTACGACCAACCTAACGTAGTCGAGTGGGAGGGGTGGTAGTGTTTAAGTAGTCAGGATGGTTTCTTGTCACATGTCCTCTTTTTTTT
>CM032178.1:3473866-3493894 GCA_018908115.1 Anopheles rivulorum
AAACGCCAGCAAGCAAGCTGCTTCAAGGCACAATAAAACCCAGGCCCAGTGGCTTTTTCGCCGTAATCGTTAGCAGACGATGACCGACAGTGGGTATGTGTGTGACATATAGTGAAACCGTACTCGTTCGGGACCTCCCAGCAGTGCTTGGTACAGTACATGGCACCGGGCAATCCAAATCTTTCATCGTTAACCATCATCAGTGGGTCGGTACCGGTCGGTCCAACCGGGCGGTATAAACTAAACCTAAACCAACAGCCGACCGTCGTCGGGCTCCCGCGTAGTCGTAACGCACCCGACTCCCTGTTGGTAGGTCGGAATGCCTTTGCCTTTGCTAAACCGAGAACAACGGCTAACAACTATTGTAACCCAACCTCTCCGGGACTCCGGGTATGATGATGGCGGATAACATGGGTTTTATATTATTTCTTACTCGTTTTCCTTTTTTTTTGCCACTCTATTTTCTCTCTCTCTCACGCTCGTCCTTTTTATCCCTCCAAATCCCGGAGTCCTGGAAACCGGCGGAGATGATCCGAATGGCAATGGCACAGCGAGGCACACTCACTGCGTTGCTAGGCGCAGCCGTGCTTGCATACTCTTTCGAACAAAAAGGGTTGGTCGGTGCTAAGGGGGGTAAAATGTACAATTATTTCACAGCTCCAACAGCCGCATCAGGCAGCAGTATGGTAGCGGTATGTCCTCTGCAGAAACTTTAATAATTCAAAATACTACTGCTGCTACTGCTACTAGTGCTACTACGGCTCCACCCAGCAGCAGCGTCGAGGATGTCCCATTTCTATTCCAGGCCAGGCAGCGAAAGCTTCCAAGAGCAAACGGCTGCAGATAATGCTGTGTGTATGTGTGTGTGTTTCCATTTGGAGAGAAGCTTTTGCTGCTTGTGCACACCAGTTCCCCTCGCAGCTTGTATTATGGTCAAGTAGGCTCAATCATTCGCTCTATCTAGGCAAACCTTTGCGTTGGCAGGTCGCTGCACACATACGGTGTGCGAGAGATGACATTGTACATGTACATTTCTGTCACACACACACACACACACTGGCGCAGTAAAGGGAGTCAAAATGATGATAAAATGTAACTCCTCCTATCCTTTCTACTACACGCCCACATTCCTTGGTGTGTCATTTTTTTTCCACCCTTCTTACTTTTTAGTCGTATTTTGGTTCTTTTTCAAGAGTATCACGACCCTTAACCAACTGGACGTCACGTGGCGACGTTTCTGGGAACTTGTTCTATTCCTTACCCTTCACCCTTCCCCTTTTCCCTTTACCCTCACACACACACACACACCGGCACACGCACACTGCAGCGATAGCTGTTTCCATGTCGCCCTATTTTGCCCCGGCAGAAAGGATGCGAATGTTGTGCAGTTTGCCTAACCAAAGGCGCGTAAAAGTGGTGCGCGGAAGAAATTCGTACAACGATACACAGCATCGAGTTTTCTCTTCTACGAATGGGTTTTAGTGGCATTGCCATGATTGCTCCTTTTATTTTTATATCGCTTTGGCCCTCTCGCAGCCACACACTGCCGACTGCGTTCTAAGACTGTGCCAGATCGGACTTCATTGCACCTGAGCACATATGGGATAGAATTAATGGGTTCGGGGGAAAGAATTTTATTGCACTACACACTCAAATAAAGAGAAATTGTCTCGAAAACGAAGGACTGGCCCTTGGTACAGAGTAATCCGGTCGAGTAGCAGGTGTTATGGGGAGTTTTGCAGTAAGAATTTGGCAATGTGATAACCTTGTTCACTGGCACAGGTTTCCTATGGTAACATAAGGCCTATATAAGCCTACTGCGAGAACAAAATTATTGACAACATTGTACAAGGGCGTTATTTGAAAATAATTCCTAAAGAAATGGAAGAATTTATGCATTAAAATACTCTTTGATGGTACTGGAAGGGAACAAAGAATTCGGTTAATCCTTATCAAATAAACTCCAGCTAGATATGCTACCCATCCAGAGCTCCTCCTTTGCAACTCGCTTTGTGCTACACTTTGAACCGATTAGAACTGATTTTTCTATGTTTCTTTAGAAATTCCACTTACACGGTACGGTTCTCCATTACAGACTGATGAATTTCTGTCCATTATCCCTGCAGGTAGCAAGGATATCAGCATGACATATCTTCATCACAGTTCCGTTCCATCCATCCCATGTTTCCAAGCTCCATGTCTGATCATATCGGCAGGTTAATGCTTCGTATGAATCCCTAATCACAAATGTATACGGTCGGCATACGGACCCATAGACGGTGTGCCATGCAGTGATACGCTTCAATAAATGGGTGAGATTTCTTTCACCGGTGAAATAAAGCATGAAAGAACCAATTTTAATGGGATCATGTTCTTCCGAGAAAAGGGTATAGCAGCGGGCACACGTCGTAACACAGAATTTTGAAAGCAAAAACTAAAAGGTTCCATGCTGAGCGTACAGATTTGCTCATGTAACGTGCCGATAATCGTAGGAAGGATTTGTAACCATACGCATTAAGCATTAAAAGAAAAGAAAATAATGATCTTTAATTCTCTTTCAATGGTTACAACTTTTAACCTTTTTTTCATTTCTGCAACTCAAAAATATTATAAAATTAATATTTGTTTTCGTAAATAACTTAACATGTGTTGTGTAAGGGGGATGTTTCATGGCAAATATGTCCATTTTTCTTCCTCTAAACACGTGAAAATAATCGATCCATAGGAAACAGTAACAGATATTAAATCCCATGCAATCGTAGATGGAACCAATATCTATACAAACGGCAAAATATCTCTTGACCAGAACGATGGTGCCAATGTCCTCCATGCGACCGTTCCCGTCTATCTTCCCACTGCAGCGCATTCTCTGCGGTTACTCGATAATGGCGTAAAATTGTCATGCTTTTTAGGATTATCGCGCTTAGATAAACGGTCTAATCGAGCGGCTAACATGCCGCAAACTCCCACACTACACAGCCCTTCATATGTGTGTCTGACGGAACATAACCATCCAACATGGATGGGAAGGCGGAAAAGGAAGAGGTCCTTTCGAACGAATGTCGCTTTATCCGCTCAATTTGTGGCGCACTCTCGCACTGTGTCTCGGTAATTTTGGATTTGGTCAATTTGGTGGAAAATCTTCGGCCAAATGGAATAGTATCGTCATGTTGGTCGCACACAGGCCACACCCTTTCCCTCCCTGCCCCCCTCTGAAATCCTTCCGCCATTTTAGAAGCTTCTGGTAATCGCGTGTGTGTGTGTGCTTGTGCGAAACAACAAGTTACAACAAGTTCCGCATCACCAAACACGTGCACGCATTCAAACACGCAGCCACACATGAGATGAGGATCAAGTGAACGGAACCACATCACAAGCGATAGCTAGCGTTTAGGTCAACCTATCAATCAGGATTAGGAATTCGCCCTTTCCTCTCCCGTTTCCCGGAAATGGGCTTTTTCCTCATACCTGGCCGCTTCTCTCCACCGCTCGCAACCCGTTCCCAGCAGCGAAAGGTCTAATTGCAAAGGTGTGAAGTTTACTGCTCATATTGGCTGTTATTTGTTCTGTGTGAGTGAGCCAAAGCAAAGTCCCGACAAGAAGTCCCGGACAGAATCGACAAAAAGTACCACTCAACCCACCTTACCAACCCGGCCCAGCAGAAAAAAANTATAAAATTAATATTTGTTTTCGTAAATAACTTAACATGTGTTGTGTAAGGGGGATGTTTCATGGCAAATATGTCCATTTTTCTTCCTCTAAACACGTGAAAATAATCGATCCATAGGAAACAGTAACAGATATTAAATCCCATGCAATCGTAGATGGAACCAATATCTATACAAACGGCAAAATATCTCTTGACCAGAACGATGGTGCCAATGTCCTCCATGCGACCGTTCCCGTCTATCTTCCCACTGCAGCGCATTCTCTGCGGTTACTCGATAATGGCGTAAAATTGTCATGCTTTTTAGGATTATCGCGCTTAGATAAACGGTCTAATCGAGCGGCTAACATGCCGCAAACTCCCACACTACACAGCCCTTCATATGTGTGTCTGACGGAACATAACCATCCAACATGGATGGGAAGGCGGAAAAGGAAGAGGTCCTTTCGAACGAATGTCGCTTTATCCGCTCAATTTGTGGCTCACTCTCGCACTGTGTCTCGGTAATTTTGGATTTGGTCAATTTGGTGGAAAATCTTCGGCCAAATGGAATAGTATCGTCATGTTGGTCGCACACAGGCCACACCCTTTCCCTCCCTGCACCCCCTCTGAAATCCTTCCGCCATTTTAGAAGCTTTTGGTAAGCGCGCGTGTGTGTGTGTGTGCGCTTGTGCGAAACAACAAGTTACAACAAGTTCCGCATCACCAAACACGTGCACGCATTCAAACACGCAGCCACACATGAGATGAGGATCAAGTGAACGGAACCACATCACAAGCGATAGCTAGCGTTTAGGTCAACCTATCAATCAGGATTAGGAATTCGCCCTTTCCTCTCCCGTTTCCCGGAAATGGGCTTTTTCCTCATACCTGGCCGCTTCTCTCCACCGCTCGCAACCCGTTCCCAGCAGCGAAAGGTCTAATTGCAAAGGTGTGAAGTTTACTGCTCATATTGGCTGTTATTTGTTCTGTGTGAGTGAGCCAAAGCAAAGTCCCGACAAGAAGTCCCGGACAGAATCGACAAAAAGTACCACTCAACCCACCTTACCAACCCGGCCCAGCAGAAAAAAAGGGTCGGGACTGGTTGGCTGGATGGTTGAGGATTTTTGAAGTTATTTATCGTTGTCAAGCTCTCTCTCTCTCTCTCCTCTCTCTTCCTCCCTCCTAAGCTTTGCCGGTAAGATTATTTGCCACCGAAAGAACGGGATTAGAGGTAAAGTATGGAAAGCCTACACCGGATCAATGGCGAACAAATGTGGCCCATTAGCCAAGGGGTTGGTCGCAAAAAAAAGGCCACTCATAAATGTGACCACAGGACAGGTGACTAATTTGAACCATTTACGGCTATACCTAATCCTTTTCTGGATTAATTGCACGCATTCAGAGCGTTGCGCTGGAATAGCTGTTGCTTAATGAGCAGGATTGAAAGTGTGATTTTACAACGTGGCAGTTAAAGCTGAGCTGAGAGGATCATTGAATGCATGTGACGAAAATAAATGGTCGAAAAAATGACAAATAATGACAAAGTTTACAAACCGTTTGCATAGATGAGTGACGTAAAGTATGCAATCCGCAATGCATAAGAGCTTTAAACATGTTCGTTCCACGTCCAAGATGACTTTACCATTATTTGCAGATCGTTTCTTAATTGACTTTTAATTCTTTTTCGGACAGAAAAACACATTATCTAGTACCATCGGGGGCAAGTTCCATTCTTATTCAAAACCCGTATCCACTACGTCATTCTGGTGACGACCATCTAATTTCCTGCCCCTCTTGTTCGCATGTCACGCAAAAGAATGGTGCCTTAATGTGCCGCTCAGGTTTTTGGGACAGGTTCGTGTCTCATCGCAACGTTGTCACGGTACACTGACCACCATTACTGTGGTGACAGGTAGAGCAAGGTAGGCGAATGCGTACGTATTGTGACACACAGACCCCTTAGTCGACCCCTTACTGAGCCGGGTTCGGTCCAGCAGGCACACCGTTACACCGTTGGCCGATCTTATGCGATGTCCTTTGCGCGTAAGGTTCCTTTCTCCGTACACATCAGCGCTGGCAGGTTTCACGTGACCGCTCAGTTGTCGTGACCAAGCAAAGAAAACGAAACAAATGGCATAAATGTACGGGCACCGCGGGTTGCCCATGTCCCTCTGGGTAACTGGGACACGCTAATTCGTGCACCACAGCGTGAGGTTTGTTAATTTTCCAGCTCGCTCGTGATGGTTCGTCGGTTTTTTGGCTCTCCCTTTGCTCTCCTATTTACTTTCGAGCTTTCAATGTTAGTCCCAAGAAAAAAAAAACGCCTGTACCGTCCGACGAACGAACGGTCCAGGACCTAGAATGGGTCCTTTATTGGAAGTCTCATAATCGTGACTGAAATTGCTCAACCTTTCTCAAATTTCCGTTCGTTCGTTCGTTATTTTTTTTTTTTTTTGCAATGCAGAGCAAAGAAGGGTCAGTGAGTTTATAAAAATATATTTACTTTCCCGTACGTTCTGTTTGAGATCGAGGCATGAACTGTGAAATGAAAAATATATGTGACAGGAGCAAAAATCCTTACCACTGCTTCCACAGGACTGGACATCAGCACTGAAATGGGTAGCTTCATAAATAGGGGCAGAAAATACACATAAACACACGCGCACACACACACAACGTCCAACCAAACCCCGTCAAATAATCCAAACCTTGATTCGTTCGCTTGATGGTCAGTCACTGGTCCCTCCACATCACCCATCAGTAAGTTGTCAGTTGGGTTAAATTTGAGCCGTAAAACTGCCCCACAGTACTTAACAGCACTGAAACACACGCGCATAGTACACGGTCATGATAATGAATGCGATGTTAACTCGCGATTTCAGCAAAATTCGTCTCACATCCCATGGACGCATCCCTTGTCCACGTGTCAGCGTGGGAATGTAAACGCGTGGTGAGGGCAGGGAGTGCATGCACGAGGGTAAAGGGGAAGAGAGTTGCGTAAATTGTCACATTATCGTCAGCGAACCGTGTGAACATCAGCGTCATCATCGTCATGGCCGTATTATCGTTATCATCATTCGTCACCTCATCGATGGAGACGCCTGGTGCTTCGTGCCCGCACTGAACATAAAAGGGACGAAATCGGACCGGAAGAGTGTGACGACGTCATCATCGCTGCCGCAACCCGTTAGCGAGGTCAGGCCGTGGTATGTTCCTGGACTGTGGACAGTCCGTTTACTGTTTTTTGCTGCCCGTATCTTTTTTTTTGCGCATTTTTATTTGCATGTAACACGTCCAGCGTGAGCTTGCCGGGCAAAAGGGCAGTCACAAAAAAAGGGGTGACACAAGCGGGGAGACTCTAGTTTTATATAAATATTACTTTCCATTTCTGGATAAGAGGACATTTTCTCTCTCTCTCTCTCCCTTTCATACACATCGCCTTTCCCTATTTCGTTTGCACCTCGGGCAACATGTTACACCGTGCGCCATCGTGCGGACGTCATCAGTGTAATAAAAATAAAATAGCAAAAAAACTCACACACACACACACACACATATCCCTTTAGAACGGACACTGGGGGTGCGCGTGTTTACCACGTCCTTTGGTCCTTTTGCGATGAAAAGTGGACAAAGGATAAAGGGACAGTTCCGGGTACATGGTAGGCGGCGGCCCGACCCGTCATGGTCATAGCAACTGGACATGAGGCGGCCGGTGAATATGGGGCTCCCTTTTTCTGTGGAGGTTACTGTTTTTTTCTATTTTATTTTGTACAAAACACACAAATCTACACAGTTTCACCAGCTCGGAAAGCTATCCGTATCGTCGCCATTACCGGGAATGATACTGAAAAAGCAGCGGAATGTTAAATTAAACTCTTCTGCTTCGACTGATGTGTCGTGTTTCTGCATATTTGCTACTTTTTTTTTTTGTACATTTCTTGTATAAATTTACGAGTTTGATAATATCATCATCATTCGTGAGTGTTTTTTTCCTGCTGTGTGTGTGTCGTCTGAAAAATAATCTTCCTCGCCATATTTTTAAAATTATTTTCTTACGACTGCGCATGTTGTATCCAGCAGTGTAATTAAATGGACTTTTTTTCTACACAAAATAATTACTGCTGGTGATGTGTGTGTTTCTTTTTTCATCTTTCCCACTAACATTTTTATGTTCATCAGTCCATACCGTATTATAAAGCGCTACCGCGAAGCTAGACTTCATAAAAGAATGCTCTCATTAGTTTCGCATGTCATTAATTTACTCTCATCCCTCCCTAGGATAAATTATTCTTTACAAACCATCCACCATCGGAACTTTCGATCATTAAAGCACATGTCCAGCATTAACGACCGAGGCCCGTAAAAGGTCACCGCTTGCTCTAAAGCACGGGTTCACCGAATTTCATCCAGACTAGCAAGCTTGCATTCCTGCATTGCTTTGCGCGTTGGGCGGGCAGGCGTTGCATTCTAATTATTATAATTAGCGTCAGTGAAAAAGATGGACCCGGGATGGCTTGCACACTAATGCCAGCGTGTGCGAGCTGATCGTGCTCATCCCCGTTTCGGGGTCAGTGCAGGCGAGCGAGCTAATAAATCCTAACGAGCTACGTCCAAACGAGCGCTGATGCACTGAATATTGAACCAATTCTAACGCTGCTTACGTCAGGCCAACAGTATCCCCAATGCCCAATGTTGGAAAGTGGCGTGCGTGTGTGTGTGCGCGTGTGTGTGTATGCTTAGTGTTCGATTTAAAAAGGGAACAACACAGAGCACATAGCGTACAACAGCACCCCTTGAAGTGGCACACGACACGCTTCGGCTCAGACTCATGCTAGCCATCGCTGTTTTTTTTTCTATTATTCAATGGCTTTCCCTTGGCACGGGATGAACAAACAGAGCGCACCAAAAAGGTACGCGATTTGGAAATAGCGTCAGCACATTTCGCGTACCATTTCGCGTTGGCCAAAGTTGCACATGCGGCATCGAAATGCAGGACTGTCCCGTCGTTAGGGGGAATTAGCGATGTGGATTGGAAAATGCTTTGTGTTGCACTCGATTAATCCGGTCGCGCGTAGTGGCTAGCGATTATTAGACTTTATTGCAAATGGTTCCCATGGTTTGCATTTTGATCAAAACGCGTTAAGTTAATCCATGGGCCACTTTCGATGCAAAAGCTTTCATGCGCTTCTGTTGCGTTCAGCAAGCTAGCAGGATTAGAAAATGGTTACAGCAACGTTTCCAATGGTACATTTACGTTGAATTTTCTAACCGTTTTTCAGTTTTTAACAATTCCACTGTGAAGTTACAACAATACAAATTTCACGCTATCGTATTACATCAATGCAATGAGTTTGTAGCAAGCAATGAGTATTAATAATTCCTGTTACATAGTATAGTGAACAAGATTTCAACCAACAAATCACAAAAGCATATAATGCGAATTTTCGGCAAAGAATGAAACTTTGCCATGCGGATTGCATGCTTTCAGGCGATTTTTTTTGCTGCGAGGCATATAACTGTTTAACCTTTCTGTCCAACAGAGAGCGTCTCGGGCAGCGTATTCTTCTCATAAACAGGAAGAACATTGTTTGAGCTCACCAGAGTTGTGTACATAGTGTGAGGAATTGAGCACGAGTAGTTAATTGGTTATACTGCTTCAACCCAGTGAAACTCTTTCCATGAATTTTATTACATTTACTTTATCACCGCCTCAAAATCACAAGAAAAGTTCGGTGACACTTTTTGCAGGAAAATTTTTAAATTAAGCTCGATGGGTAGGATTATGTTGGTTGTAAAAAAACGCCTTAAGTTATGCAATAGACCAAACAAACTAATAATTGATTCATTTTATATTTGACAATGATTTTAGTCTGAATAAATCTAACAAACTAGGGCAATATGCAAAGAAATATTGTAGTCAAATGCATTTAAATAGAATAAAAAGCTTTTATCATGATTCAAAGCTCATTCTATGCCTTGACTAAAGTAACAAGAAGAAACGCTGAAACCGAATATCTTCAGAAAGAACCATTTTATACCAAAAATCGCCCATATGTTACTGTTAGATTTTTACCAACAGCTTTGAAAATCAAACTCAAAAGCACAGATTATGGGAAGCAAAGGGAAAAAAAAGTAGTTCACCAAACTTCAGAACCAAACACAAAATATTTTCGCATCGATGTGGAAAAAATCACAAAAAGCTTCAAGCTTTGCGTTACCCATCGCTCAAGGCGACTACCCATATTGGTGGTTTAGGTGGCCACCAAACTTCCCAAGAAACCTTGAAGTTTCGCCTGCAAAAAGGCACCGAAATAAAACACCTGCAAAACTTACCTGTGCTACTGGCGATCGGGGCGATCGTGCTGCTAGTGTACGGAAGCGTATGTGAGTTTTTCTCTTTTTCCCTTTCTCCTTCTTCTTCTTCTTGCTGTACTCTTTCTGACTCACTCCTCACTGGCCTCGAATGGCTCGAAGGCACCTGGAGACGGNACTTTTTGCAGGAAAATTTTTAAATTAAGCTCGAAGGGTAAAGGATTATGTTGGTTGTAAAAAAAACGCATAAAGTTATGCAATTCATCAAACAATTTATTTATTTTATATTTAACAATGATTTTACTCTGAATAAATCTAACAAACTAAGACAATATGCAAGGAAATATTGTAGTCAAATGCATTTAAATAGAATAAAAAGCTTTTACAATGATTCAAAGCTCATTCAATGCCTTGACTAAAGTAACAAGAAGAAACGCTGAAACCGAATATCTTCAGAAAGAACCATTTTATACCAAAAATCGCCCATACTGTTAGATTTTTACCAACAGCTTTGAAAATCAAACTCAAAAGCACAGATTATGGGAAGCAAAGGGAAAAAAAAGTAGTTCACCAAACTTCAGAACCAAACACAAAATATTTTCGCATCGATGTGGAAAAAATCACAAAAAGCTTCAAGCTTTGCGTTACCCATCGCTCAAGGCGACTACCCATATTGGTGGTTTAGGTGGCCACCAAACTTCCCAAGAAACCTTGAAGTTTCGCCTGCAAAAAGGCACCGAAATAAAACACCTGCAAAACTTACCTGTGCTACTGGCGATCGGGGCGATCGTGCTGCTAGTGTACGGAAGCGTATGTGAGTTTTTCTCTTTTTCCCTTTCTCCTTCTTCTTCTTCTTGCTGTACTCTTTCTGACTCACTCCTCACTGGCCTCGAATGGCTCGAAGGCACCTGGAGACGGCATCACGCTGTGTTCACTTGCTGAAGGTGTACGTGTACGCTTTGGCCACCTTCAGGGAGTCTGCGGACGTTAGAAGTTTTTACACGTGTGCACACAATCCTGCCAAAAACACGTCCAAATACACGCACACACACACACAGAAGGAAAGAGTGGAGCAAACGTTTTTCGCCTGCCCCCACCGAATGTGTGTTCTGCAATTTTTCATGCAGACTTTGCTCTTTTTTCCCCTTCTTTTATGTGCCTCCCGGTAGGGTCTACTATTCGTCCGATTTCATGAACGGTATTACACTACAATCTACACTACAGTCCATTATTATATAAGGTTCGCACGATCGCAGTCACAACAGTTAGAAAGTTCTTAAAACAACATAAAGTTGATGTCACCAACCAGGCAACATTACACGCTGACTCACTTGTTTCTTGCACACATGGAAACTCATTTTGCTTCACACGAAGGCAAAACAACGGTCGTAATTTTTCACCAAACACACGGACACACGTACACGCTCAATGTTATACCGTTGGCGGGTTGGGAAAGAAACGCAAAACACCCGCTTGTGCCGATGGTACGATTTAGAAAATTCACCAAACACTCGATAAAAACTCATCACCAATCAATAATATACCTTCACACACTGAACTGCGGAATGAGAAAGGGAGAAACGAATGGAGAACAAAGATGAAAAATAAATACACCGAACAACACCGCACGAAACCCCCACCACACGTATTCCCTCCCCCCCTCCCCGCCCACCAAACCACCCCTATTACTAGTAATACCGCTCCGTTAGGTATTGTTTTAGCTGAAATTAAATCGATTCGGCCCCGGCCGTTCAGTAATGTTTAAATATTCA
The DNA here is from genome assembly GCA_018908115.1 of Anopheles rivulorum. NCBI lineage: Eukaryota > Metazoa > Arthropoda > Insecta > Diptera > Culicidae > Anopheles > Anopheles rivulorum. The sequence goes on from CM032178.1 coordinate 3,485,600, forward strand.
GGGTGTTCGGCTTTTGCTTTACTTCATGTTCCCGCCTCGCGTACAAAGCGTTCCGATGAACACCGTATGTGTGTTTGTGTGTGTATGTGTGATTTGGTGTGTACATGTGTACGTATGTGTGTGTGTGTGTGTGTGTGTGTTGGTCTACATATCCGCAGTCCGCAGAATGTGTTAGAACCGTGTTGTGTTTGGCCTTCTGGCGTGTATGTGTGTTTTCCTTTTCCTTTGCGTTGCCTTCTCTATGTGCGGAACTGAGCCAATCGACGGCCTAGTGGCCTTCTAACCGACCAACCAACTAACCAAAGCCAGCCAAGTTAGTCCCCGTCCGTGTTACGCGTGTGGAGTGAGTGTGTGTTTTGTTGGTCCTGGCAGCGAAAGCACTGACCCACTGGTTTATCCTATCGCACGATTCGCTGCTGCTTCCGTAGCATCCCGTAGCGCACCGAAGCACTGTAGCGAACTCATGAGCATCTCTCGTGCCGTGAGTTACCATGCAAGCGGTTGTGTGGCGTATGAGTGTTTAGGTTTTCGTGCTTCAAGCACGGTTTTCCTGCAGCGACAACAAATGGCTTCGGTTTTGGATGTGGTCTGAAGTGTGCCGAACCGCACGAAAACAGGATCCGTTCATTCGCACACGCACTCAGTGTGCCGTACCGTACCAAATCCGAACAGTCACGTTCGGACGTGTGTAACGGCGGGTGTGCTTTTCAAACCTGAGAGCTGTTGCCTTGTTTTGCTACAAGCACGCAAGAGTTCCCACTCATCGCCAAGCGGTGCGTGCTCAGTCTCTCACTTTTGCTCACGGTTCTCCGCAGCTCTCACGGTGTCGTTTCCGTGGTCCTTTCCACGAGAAGCGCCAGTAAGTCTCTCATACCATCGGTTCGGCTGTTCTGAAGGAATGCTCCCTACGTTTCACCACAACCTGCCTGCCTGCCTGCCTGTCTCACATATCCGTCCGCCTAACCACGAATACGTCACTCTCACCGGGGATACCGCTTGCGTTCAGCAGAACCACTACCATCATCATCAACAGCAGCAGCAGCAGCAGCAACAGCAGTAGAGCAGTACTTTATCGATATTTTTGGGGCTGCGCCAAGGATCGAATAGAATGCTAAACATTAGGCGTTACAAGCAGTCGACAAACGATCTAGTTCGGAGGGCTTGTTGTTTAGGTCCTGCCCGATCCTAGCATGGCACGCTGTCTCGAAGTCTCACTGCCTATACCTTCGGACTCACTCTTGGGAGCACGTATTGCGGACCACTGCAGATGACCGCACGTTGTGATACACCCTTGTCGTATTCACACACCTGACACGAGTGACACATCCCAGCAATCCCTGCCCTATACCCGCACAACTCCCTCCCAAAAGTCGCTTTCGATCACATCGAAGTGTGGTTTTCAGATCACCAAACAGCCAAACTGTGTTTGCCGAGCGTGTTGATTTTTTTTTCTCCCTCCCGGAAAAGCTCACTAGCTAGCACCACAATAATACGGAACGGCTGGCACAACCAGCAGCCAAGCCCGAGCGCTTTACAACACGGCAGGATGTCTTTGATTGTACAGGAAAATAAAACACTCAACCATCACACGCAAGGAGGGACACACAGAAACTAGGCGCACAGGAGCATTAAACCACACACAAAACATACACCGAATCGGCGAACAACAGTGTTTCCCTGGTGTCGTCGTTGCTGCTTGCGCCTTGCTGGTTTGGTGCGGAACCGCCCTAAAACATCACTGCTGCTGCTGCTGGGCAATGCTCAAAACCATTCTCACCACCTCCAGCGGGAGAAGCTCAGTATGTGTGTGTGTGTGTGTGTGTCTGTGTGCGTGTGGTGAGAGACAATCCGACTCTCTGGGTTCTCACCGCGTGAGAGAGCACAGCTTTCACCAAGACGGGATCTTCCCGAACAGGAAACAGAACAAATCCTTCCTCAGAAGGGTTGAGATAGCGTACAAGAAGACGGGTGCTGGCCGGACAGCGCAAGAGAGAAAGAGAGTTTATTCAAAGAAATTCAAAAAGGAAATGAATGAGCATCGGACCACTCGTCGGGCCGTAACCGTATGTTTGTCAGTTTCCGAAGCACTCACCAAACGGAAGTTGAGGAACTGACGAGCAAGGGCAAAGGGATTCGTGTAATGCTTTGCTCACGTCTTTTTCTTTTGTGCCTTTCTGCTGTGTGTAGGGAAGTTACGGCAAATGGAAAAGTAAACCACATTCACCGAACAACGTGGAATGTTGTGCTCCATAAAGGGTGTGAAGCATTGAAGCGTAGTACAAAAGATGCCTTGGGAACTCTCAGAATGGGATTTTAGATTTGATTGCAGCAGGTACCGGTTATGAACAAATAATCAAGCGAATGGACGGACAGTTGCCCTATTCTAAACATTCCCTGCCTTTCAAGCACATAAAGCAAACACACCCGTTCGTCAGGCCAATCGATATGTCCTGCCACGTTCGTCCATAGTTCTGTGCAGATGGCAACAAGGACAACATCTTTCCTTCCAACTAGCTAACATTTGTTCCGGCCGTACCAGATGCCAGCTAGCTTCACCTGTGAGGGAATATTTTCGTCATATATTTCGCTTTAAATTCGCGTAATAATTTGCCACATTGGATGCGCGCCACCAATACAGGCAACACTGCAGCAGGGTGGCTCCACCGCAATACACTCACACAGCCACACACCGTACGCAGGCTCTCGCACACACAAACCTACCCTGAAGCCAGCAGAGACTGAAGGCAGCAGTGGAGATCAATATCGTCCTGCAGAGGCCTCTCGGTCGAAACACACACCGAACCGCACAAGCACAACACGAGGAGAGTCTTTTTTTTATTTGCTGTGTTTGTTGTGTACACTTTTGTGGAATTTTTGTGATTTTTTTTTGGTGTATACATTCCCAGCTTCATAAACAACACACTTTGATTTTGCTTACATTTTCCATCGCTCGCTCAGTATCATCAAACATTCATCCAGCAGGTTTCAACCCGTTTCTATCCCTATTTTTCTCTCTCACTTCCTTTTGATAACCCCACACTGACAGCCCACTAATGGGCGGCCACGCCAGGAAATGGCAGTTCTCGCCGTGTCTCGCCCTCACTGTAACATGTAGCACGTAGCGATTCACACCGAACAGCGAAGATAAGGATAAACGGAATGGACAAACGATAGCGCGCGTGGGACACACGGGCACACGCTCACACAAACACACACAGAGAGAGAGACAGAGCGACGAGGAAGGAGGTACACACACTCCTGAGCGCGGGGAGCGTGGAGTCTCCTTTACGGTACGACGTCACGTCCTTCACGTGCGGGATGGCAGAATACAACTGAAAAGCTTTGGCTGCTGTTCGATGGAATCCTGCATCGAATCGTTTCGGGGTTCCCGCAAAAAAAGAGATCTCCAGTAGATGAGACAGAGCACTATACACAGCGAGAGAGAGAGAGAGAGAGAGAGAGAGAGAGAGAGAGAGAGAGAGAGAGAGAGAGAGAGCGAGATGGATGAGAAGGTGAGAGACTGTAGCGCGAATGAGAGCGAACAGATGGAGGCGCCTGGTGGGTGATGTGATGATGGGAAGTGAGTTCCATTTTGGCGGAGGCTGAGCATGCTTGTGCTACGTTCATTTTGCGTACGTAGGTATTGGTGCAAACGTAGCTGCTCTGTGTTGAATGTCAAATGGTTTGACGGCAGGGCGAAAAAGGCATCAACGACTGTCAAGTTTTCGCCCGTCAAAGAAAGGGACCATTTCAGTCAAAATAGCTCATTGCTTAAACGCACCGTTCCAGTTCATTTGTTTATATTTACACGAACATGCACATTGTTTATGCATGCTATGTAAATTACAACAAAGTCAATGGATTTGTAATAAAAGAATTTAAAAAAATGTTTATTGCAAACTAATCTATTGCAAGCTTTTTGTAATGGGAATTGCATACTTTTAGGCTGTTTTGAGGAGGAAAATTAAATACTATTCACATTTCAATTAATTACAGTTGAAGGTATGTAAAATTGTATCCCAACACTATCATGTTGGTGCTCGAAAACTTCATCAGCATACAAATGCAGCTATATAAATTTTAAATAATTACATGATGAGCTTAATGCTGGCCTACGACATTCATAACGAAACACGAAAGCGTTTATCTTTAGCTTTTATATTCTTTAATCGTACCGCATTAACCGCCGATAATTAGATTAGGAGTTCAAATCCACTACTTAACACTCGCACCAACTTCACAAACCCAAATTGTACAAATAGTATCCCCTCGTTACCCTTTGCAGACCATTCACATCTTTACAATCCAAATAATCAACCCACATCAAGCTGCAATCCTCACTAGTCCTTGCTCTCCATTGCTGTTGCCCATACCATACGGATCTGCACACGCAAGTTGATCCAAAAACGGAACCCATACAATCCGCATAACCCTGCCTTCGTTCTTGTGCAACGCCTTCCAACCTGTCCCGTTCCTCAACTGCGTTAGACAAATAAACGTTGACCCAAACCGTTGATGCCGGAGATGCCGACAAACGTCACCAGGACGGCCGTCGGGAAAAGTTAAAGTCCACATAACATAATCCTATTAATAGCTTCCATGGTGCTGCTAGTAGAAACAACAGCTCCAACTACAACCACACTATCGCTGCTAATACTTGCCATTGTGAACCATCCAGCAGGAGGACACATCGCAAGACGAAAGGTCCAAAAAAGGTGTGGACGACAAGGGACAGTAACCGAATCGAACCGAACCAAACAGAGGGAGCGAGAAGAAGGCAGGAGCCGTGGCAGCATTAAATGAAAAGTTTGGCGTAGAAAAGCACCAACCGTTTGAGAATTGGTCGTACGATTTCCCACCGCACACCGAAACGTTCTCCCGAGGGAAAGTGCTTTGATTGTCTCGAGCCCAACGCCAGTATGGAGGAAAACCCCGGGAAAACAATCCACTCCCAAACCCCCTCCACCAACTCTGCTTTCCCCTTGTAGCACGGGAAGTTTTGTGGGCCTTATCCCGCTTTTACTCGTCATCGGCGCGCTCAAGGGAAACAAAGTCACTCGCTGTGTTTGCGACAAACTTTCATGTATATTTTTTTTCATTCTCTCTCTTTCTCTCTCTCTCTCTCGCTCTCTCTCTCTTTCTCTTTCTGGCGTGTTCGTTTTGACTATGCTGTTCTGAAGCGCTAGGGTCACAGGACATGCAACCCGTTCGCCGGAACTTTGTCCAAAAACTTCGCTTAATAATACCAGACGGAGCTTAACCACACGGCCCATTTGCTTATGGTCGACGCAGTGGAAACCATTTCGACAGCAAATTTTGAGTTCCTACTGTAGGCTTTCGNTAGCTTTAAATTTCAACCCAACCAGTTCGTAGCGAAGCAAAACCTTCTGTAAACTTGCACCTTACTTGTTATAGTACAGCTGAACACTTCTGTTTTACTGAACTTTTAAACGAAAAAATCAGTTAAACCTTGTTCAAATACCACCAGAAGGACTTCAGCGCTGCCTGCTTGGTTTACGCCTAATAGTATGCAATATCATACAGCGCATCATCGTTGCTAGCGTGCAGCAAATAAATACATCAATAAATACACCAAAGAACAAAAATAATGAGGGAAAAATCCCGAGGGAAAGTGCTTTGATTGTCTCGAGCCCAACGCCAGTATGGAGGAAAACCCCGGGAAAACAATCCACTCCCAAACCCCCTCCACCAACTCTGCTTTCCCCTTGTAGCACGGGAAGTTTTGTGGGCCTTATCCCGCTTTTACTCGTCATCGGCGCGCTCAAGGGAAACAAAGTCACTCGCTGTGTTTGCGACAAACTTTCATGTATATTTTTTTTCATTCTCTCTCTTTCTCTCTCTCTCTCTCGCTCTCTCTCTCTTTCTCTTTCTGGCGTGTTCGTTTTGACTATGCTGTTCTGAAGCGCTAGGGTCACAGGACATGCAACCCGTTCGCCGGAACTTTGTCCAAAAACTTCGCTTAATAATACCAGACGGAGCTTAACCACACGGCCCATTTGCTTATGGTCGACGCAGTGGAAACCATTTCGACAGCAAATTTTGAGTTCCTACTGTAGGCTTTCGAATAGTGCAAGTATTAGCAAGGTTCTGCGACAACCGATGTTGTTCCTGTGAAAGTTCTGCACAGCTAATTTTTCGGCGCTTGGCTGTAGTATGGACGACATAACGATAAATCATTCAAAGATAAATTTCATATTGAAAGGTTCTAAAACACAATTTCCCACCGAAAACTTATACTCGTTACACGACCTTGGTAACTGTGGTTAATCAAGTTGCCTAAAAGTATGCAATTTGCTCTACAGAGTAACGAAATCCATCAATCCCTTCTTAACAGCTTTAGTCTTATCATTGTGCATTTTCGTTTGGCCATAAACTTGTTGCTTGTTTTCTCCATTAATCACGATGTGTTTAAATAATGAATGACACCATTACACAAAAGGATTTGTTGGTAGTGGCCTCTCCAACTTTCTCGTCCACATATTACAGCGGTCGGATAGGTCAGGTCAATATCGATAAGAAAAACGTTCATGGCATACCTCAACGTTCAATAAATCACTCATAGACTCTGGACCACTTCCACCACCTCTACAGCCGGCTGGTTGGTTTCAGCTTGAAATGATCCTTGGAACTAAAGGGCAAGCAAAAAAATATACGACCGAAACGCAAAGCTTACATCCCATCGACCGACGTAAAAACACGCATCCATTTGGATTAAATTTTATAGCTTTACGATTATTAAGCAAAACCCTGCCCGGATTGCCCCCGGCGCGTGAAGCAGCAGCGGCCAAAAGAGTGCTGATGCCGATCAGGAGCTGAAGTGGATGCAGTCGTAAATATAGCTCCGATAGCGCTTGCTGCTTTCGGTGCAAATCTTGCTTTCAGCTTTCCATCTGGCGAAATAAATGGTTCGGAGATGGAGCCTTTGTGCTCCCAAACCCCCCGTCAACAGGGCCGGCCATTTTGAGCTCGTAAAACCTGTGATACGCTAGAAAACAAGCCCCTTTTGCTGCTGCCTGGTGCTCGGGGTTTCTTTGCTCGGGAAGGCGTGTGCGAAGGAGAAAAAAGGATGTGTTGAGTGGTGCTCATTGAGTATTTTATGAGGTACGTATCATCCGCGCCAGACGCCCGATAACGACGTGCCAATGCTGGGGCTAGCTTTAAATTTCAACCCAACCAGTTCGTAGCGAAGCAAAACCTTCTGTAAACTTGCACCTTACTTGTTATAGTACAGCTGAACACTTCTGTTTTACTGAACTTTTAAACGAAAAAATCAGTTAAACCTTGTTCAAATACCACCAGAAGGACTTCAGCGCTGCCTGCTTGGTTTACGCCTAATAGTATGCAATATCATACAGCGCATCATCGTTGCTAGCGTGCAGCAAATAAATACATCAATAAATACACCAAAGAACAAAAATAATGAGGGAAAAATCCCGAGGGAAAGTGCTTTGATTGTCTCGAGCCCAACGCCAGTATGGAGGAAAACCCCGGGAAAACAATCCACTCCCAAACCCCCTCCACCAACTCTGCTTTCCCCTTGTAGCACGGGAAGTTTTGTGGGCCTTATCCCGCTTTTACTCGTCATCGGCGCGCTCAAGGGAAACAAAGTCACTCGCTGTGTTTGCGACAAACTTTCATGTATATTTTTTTTCATTCTCTCTCTTTCTCTCTCTCTCTCTCGCTCTCTCTCTCTTTCTCTTTCTGGCGTGTTCGTTTTGACTATGCTGTTCTGAAGCGCTAGGGTCACAGGACATGCAACCCGTTCGCCGGAACTTTGTCCAAAAACTTCGCTTAATAATACCAGACGGAGCTTAACCACACGGCCCATTTGCTTATGGTCGACGCAGTGGAAACCATTTCGACAGCAAATTTTGAGTTCCTACTGTAGGCTTTCGAATAGTGCAAGTATTAGCAAGGTTCTGCGACAACCGATGTTGTTCCTGTGAAAGTTCTGCACAGCTAATTTTTCGGCGCTTGGCTGTAGTATGGACGACATAACGATAAATCATTCAAAGATAAATTTCATATTGAAAGGTTCTAAAACACAATTTCCCACCGAAAACTTATACTCGTTACACGACCTTGGTAACTGTGGTTAATCAAGTTGCCTAAAAGTATGCAATTTGCTCTACAGAGTAACGAAATCCATCAATCCCTTCTTAACAGCTTTAGTCTTATCATTGTGCATTTTCGTTTGGCCATAAACTTGTTGCTTGTTTTCTCCATTAATCACGATGTGTTTAAATAATGAATGACACCATTACACAAAAGGAT
>CM032178.1:3495060-3568100 GCA_018908115.1 Anopheles rivulorum
ATTATTTTTATCATCAAACGATGAAAAGGTAAAGTAGATTTAGCATATTGTAGACTTGAAGGAAACGATCTCAAATATCGCAGAGAGTTTCATTCCGTTTGTATCGCTTGGTAGGAGACTTACTTCATGCAGTTATATCGTAACAGATGGTAACAATAAAAAAAACGTTCACGTAATTACTCAGCTGAAGCACAGAATGCCACCATTTTTATGATCTGCTAATTGTAATTCGCTGCAAAAAATGCTCTGAAATATGGCGCACGCCGTTGATGATCTATTTATTGCCAGTACAAAGAAATTAAGCCACTACGCTGACGGATATGAATAGTCTAAACCCATAGTTAATATTCGCAGTGTTGCTGTAGCGCTGATATTTATTTTTAAGTTAAATTTGTTGGTAATAATCCATCGCAATCGTTTTTGCTAGAAAATTGCCATTTCATCTCATAGACTTCCACTTGAGATGCATTTGAACCGTTTAAACCACGTTGGCTTGATGCCATACCAAAACATACCAACCATTACAATGAAAGGTTTCTCTCTTTTCAAACTTTATTTCCTTATTCTTTCCATCCTTTGATTAGCTGCGTCACCAAAGTAATCTGTTTAACGATCTGTTAGAAAAGAAGAAAAGATTCTGTGGAGAGCGATCACTCGTGCTTAAAGGCAAATATTGCCATCTAAGCAAAGCAGCAGCAATTATCATCCCGTTGCGTCGGGATTGCGTACACCAACCATGCTTGTAACAAACCTGTCAGCCCGGTCGGAAAAGTGATTCACATCGCGGATCACAGGTCGCTAAAGTGTGACGACGTCTAATTTTGCCCGCCCTCATACGCCAAGTTCAGCGACTTTTCATAGTCATCGTCGGTCATCGCCGTCGAAGGGAACTAGGCTGCATCAACCCAAGTAGCGTCGGCAAGTCTCTCAAGCCAAACCACACACACACTCATGCCATGCCGTTCCGAAGGAAAAAGAAAATAAAAATAAAAACAAGCGACCGAGACAAGCCGCGGTGTCTATTCCAATTTTAAGGACGGGATACAAAAGTTATGGTTTGCCTTTCTTTGTCGCTTGTCAATGAAAAATGAAACCGTGTAATCGTCATCGTAGCGAACCGCAGAGGTGACGATCGTACCGTGGGACTTTATAAATAGCAGCCCTCATCCAACGCTTTATGATTTATGCGTCCTGAACCGTTTCCGAGAAGCGATAAACCGAAACGATCCCGCTGGTTGGCAAAGATTTGTCCCCATCTGGAACTAGCGGGAACCTTGCGTAAAGTCGCGATCGTGCTGACAGCGATACAGAGAGAAAGAGAGAGAGAGAGAGAGAGAAAGAGAGAGAGAGAGAGAGAGAGAGAGAGATGTAATACGCCTCCAAAGAAGATTGGTTGTGTCTGGAGAAATGAATATTTTGGAAACAGTGAACCAGCCTTTCAGCACGACCGTGTTTCCCATCGGGAGATCTTCAAGTGTTTCACTCGCCATACACCCACGTCTAGGTCTGGTACCATTCTGGCACGGTAAGCAGGTGAAGATCACAACAGTTGTTGATTTATACCAGACAACAATACCACCACAGTGGCCAGTGTTGTTTTTTGCTTGATATCTTTAAACCGTCTCCTTTCGCTGCGATGGTACCCAGACGGCACAGCTTGTTAGTCTATGGGAAGCAATCTGTAAATAAGGATGATTTTTCCTATGCAAATTGAATTTTTAAAACTATTTTGTCACGCAGATTGCATACCTATAGGCGTCACAGAGAGTCGTAAAAAGTTGATTTAGCTAGGAAATAATTTTCCCAACAAAATAACCTTTTCATGGTCTTATTAACAGCTTCATATCTTCCCATGTTTACAACCGCCTGGGTTAAGCTAAAGCAAAAACACTCCGCAACGGCTTGTCCGACTGGTCAAACTGTCGATTGTTTGGGCCATACATTACTATGTTTAATTACCCTGCCCGGATCATTTTCATGCTTTGTTTGGAATGGCTTGTGCCTCTCTGGGGAACCAATAGAAGATCACATAGATCGTCCCTTCGCCACCGTTTCATCTCACCTCCAACCCCCAAGACGCTGAAGAGAATGTTTTGCGCTACTTCGTAGGTGTTTAGCGCAATCTTTTGTCTAAACGTCACGCATAAGGGGGACCTTGCTGCGGCACAGTGTGCCCACCGTTCAGCCCGTGCTGAATAACCAATAAATATTATGATTAACCGTAATGTACACAATGTAAATAAACGAATGCTACAGTTGGGGCTGCGTGTCTTTTTTCCCGCCCCCAGGACTATTGCTCATAGCCTTCACAAGTCGCGTTACAGTCGCTTGCAGACGTGGGTCAGAAACGGCTGTTCTGTTTGGATTATTTTAGAACAGTTTGCCACTACCGCTGGACAGTACACAATGAAGCGGAGTTGGCCAGTCTGGTGAACATCGACTATAAGCAAACGTTTCGTATTCCATCTCAACCGTAGGTGTGTAACATGAGCTATGAGCAAAGGTAAGAATGAAGTAATCAACCTTTTTCTCACCCACCAAGCATTTAGATTGGTTTGATTCCAGTGTGGGATTTATTTTTTCCTTCCACACCTGCCATCAATGTCACTTGTCTACGGACCAGCCAGCTCATTAGTTTCACCTTTTTTAAACCTCACCTCTCTTGGTTTAATATACAGCTTATCGTACAATGGAGTCCATTCATTGCGACCGAGGTTCACGAGAACGTGACCATTTCACATTGACCCATATTGCGCATCCGTACGCGTCTCAGCAGGAACTGTCCGGGTGCATTGCTTGCATGTATGCACACTGCACCTTCATCGCAATCCAGTTCACGCCGGTGCATTTGGATGCTATTTTTACTCGACTCACTTTCTTCGGCTGGTTCGGTAGTGGATGGCAACCGACGAGCGAAATGTGTGCATTTTTCCATGCAAACCCCACAGTAAAGCAACATCCCAGCAAGTTTTTAATTCCTTTGTAATGTAACGTCGAAGCTTCAATCGTATTCCCATATACAGAGTTTGAGTCACTCAACAAGTGGGACTTGGAAGTTGTCTCGATCGTACGAGAGAACCTTGAGCAAGTTAAACGATTCGAATAAACTCGAACAAGTGCATGGATCTTATGGAAACGAGCAACGACACCGAACGTACTGGACGTTCTTACACTTGCAACTGTCATCTGTCAATCTTGTGCATGTGGAGTAGTACAGAAGACTTAAAGAAAAAGACCTTCCACCGTTGGATGCATCTTGAATCCTGCATAAAATATTGGACATAAAAGAACACCGACCATCTTGAGGAAGGTTCGTTCTTTGTTCCCTTTAAGAAACATTGTATACAGCAAAGGACAGCTCATATATTATAATAACTTGGAAAAATAGAGGTTAAGGACAAGGTAGAATCTATTCGACTCTCTATTTCATAGAAAACTCTTAAAGTAATGCTTAATATGTAAAGTTTGTCAAACAAATTGCATAACTTCAGGAGTAATATCTTCTCATATTCTATTTTAAGTAAATCAAAAATCATTTTTGCATTTGTTTACTTATGCAAAGTGGTTCAAAGTGCGCAAAACACCACGTTCTGTGTTACAAAATCCATCATCTTGGTGTCATTGTTGGTCAAACAAAAATACTTTGTCATAATGGTCTAAAACCGGACTGTAATTTGTCATACTTCTTCACATTCCTCAACTACAGCTTTCTCTCTCTCTCTCTCTCTCTCTCTCTTTCTCTCTCTCTCTCTATCTCTTTCCGTAGGTCATTGTGCGTTCTTTGCCCTACACCCACAGCACTAGACAAATAACCGGCGAAAGTGGCGGGAAAATACTCATTATCGTACATCATGGCCCGGCGATGTACCAAAACGACAACACGTGTGCTCACAACAAACACCATCAACCATCGTAATGACATCATTGTACGGCAACTACTACAAACGAACCAACCGTACACTTTTCGGGGCGTCGTATTCCCCAGCGACGAAACTGCCAGAACGCCACCAGACCAGGATGCAAAATCATCCCATTCGCGCTTCGTTTCTTGTGCGTTTTTTGCTTTTTAATGTGAAATTAATTTGTTTGTACGGTTGGTTTGTAAGTTTTTGGGTGTACCGATGATCGTCGTCGGCCCGTTACGTGGTTCACGATCAAGTGCGCCCGAAAACACCCCTTTTCGGTTGGACGATGTACGTTAGCGACGGGTCTTGTCGTCTGTCATGGCACTGCATCCCGAATAATTACCCTTTTTCGTTTTGTTTCCTTTCGTTTTGTTCTGTTTTTTGGGGCTCGACCCATCTTCGCGTCATGATTTCTTCTATTTTTTATTTGCACTGAGTGTGTGCGTATGTCTCCCAATGACGATCACCACCATCATCATCGAATCACACAAATGACGTGCTGTTATTATTGTATTGTGTTTTCTCGGTTCTTTTTTCTTGCTGCAGTTCATAGGGTCACAGGGTAATAAAACTACCCTCTTGTTTTCTAGCCAATTTTAAACGATCACACCTTCCTTAACCGCTTCGGCACAGTGTCCGTGGTGTTTGTTGATCAACAAAAACCATTCGTCCCGCTTTTCCGTAAGCCTGTTCGCCTTGGGATGAGCTCAGCTCAAAATTGACATCGACAAGCAACACAACAATCAGCCATTGTTCCCGACAAGCGTGTGTGCGTAGCCAATATTCTAGAAGCAGCAGAATTGCGTTTTCATTCTTCCTTGATATTGTTTTTTAAGATTCCTGTTTTCTCATTTTCTTTTTAAAACGCCAGGCAAACAAGCAAACAAATTAACATCGTCCGTGATAATTGCGCTTCTTCAGTGCTGTGTTGTTGTTTTTCGTTTTTACCGTGCAGCACTCACAAAACAAGGACTGACACGTTCGTGTGGAAGGTTACGGAAAGAAATGCGTCGCGTCGTAAAGATTTAACGGCTAGGAATTTATGAATGCACTCGGTGGAAGCTGACATGTTCGACTAGATTTGAGGTTGATCTTTCATGGCTTTGGCGTAGTGGCAAGAACTTAGAGGTTGGTGGCAGCAATAACTAGAGTGCTAAAACATTAGAAAACAGTACGGATGAGCTCATAGTGCTATGACTTTGATGGTTTCCTTCGACGTATGCTGCCGATGCCGATGAGTTGAACGTTTTTGGAACTTCTTTTTAAAAATTATTTAAGTAGTATAAAGAGAAAAAGATTTGTGTAAATCGAAGAATATGTTATACATTTAAAACATTCATAAAGAAAACATTTTGTCCTCATTTCCATCATTCTTTTCATTCCTTTTAACACTTAATTCATGTTTTGCATCTAACAATTAACCTACACCGAAGGATTTTTCATTCTTATCTTTAGTATATTTATCGCATTTTGCTTTCATTTCCATTCATCAAAACTTAAATCTCACTTCACTCAACGCTGGAGGAACCCGTCGGTCCAAGCAGACGACAGTTTGTGCACGATCATACATCATCAATCTTCCCATTTAAGCCGCCCGAACGGGTGAGTGGAAAAACGCTCGACACGACCGACCGTGTTTACAATCGTTTGACCCTAACCCTCACCACCGCCACCCCCTCCTACATCTTCGCCCCCTTTTTCCATCCCTTTCCGTTGACCGTTTGCATCGATTCATCGCAACAGCAACGACTGCAGCAACGACTGTAGCTGCTGGGGTCAACACGCTGCGTACGGAAACTGGCCGCCAGCGCCGTCATACGGGCAGCATGTGCAGCGTGGTTGGCGTTGCAGTGCTAATGATGGTACGAGCATGACCCACGATTCGGTTCCATGACGGGTGGTGATCGTACACAATCCACAAGCCCGACACCGAACACAACACTTGGGGGCAGACTGTTTCCACAGGTGGCAAACAGCTATAACGAACCGTCGCACGAACGCTGCCACGATCGTTTGTCCGTTGCCGTGGTCTGGCTGTGTGTATACACGCACGCACACACTGGCAGGAGCGAACCATGAGTGGGTGAAAGCGAGCGAGAGACGAGCGCTTGAGGAAATGTTTGTCCCAATTTTTCCCTCTGCGAAGCGAAGTCCGCACGAAGAAAATGCTGCTGCTTTCGGGGTCCGATTCTAGCTGGTGCAGTTTACACGCGCAATAAAGCGATCGTGTGCGCGCACAGCAACCACACATACACAGCCAAATGATTTCCCCCTTTTTTCCCCTTTTTCCTCAGACCCTGGGGGGGAGGAGAAGGTGGTGGGGTGGGAGAGGTGTTCCATTTGAATAAGCTAATAAAAAGCGAGCCGTACGGCCGTGGGCAGCGATAGTTTGTTGGGAAATTTTGCAACCACCAGCGTCAAGGGAAGGAGCGAGACCAAGTCAAGGGGAAAAGAAAAGAAGCAACACATCGGAGCATCGGTTGGAATCGTTTCATTCTTTTTTATTTTTTGGAACGGAGATTTCCATGCGCTTTTGAATTTTTGGCCGAAAGCCGAAACCAACTACACCACTACACACGGGAGGGGAGGTGCAAAAGAAGGCAGAAACAAACGTGTGTCTTTGTGTCTTGCGGGTTACGGGTACCGGGTGAGCGTGAGTAGAGAAAGTGAATTAAGATCCAGCCGATCGGATTTTACAAATCAGTCGCTAGTGGACGATCGTGTCGGAAGCAACTCGCCCCGCTCTACAGGCCCAAGTGCAACAGTGAACAATTCTCGTTCGGTTCGACTCAACGGTTCGACGCACTTGCTTGCAGTGAATTTTCTCTACCCGCTAAAGCAACAACCACACTAGTCATGGTTAGTAATACAGCTGGCTATTCTGTTTCTGGTGGCTACGCTACGCTTGTTCTTTTGTTTGTGCAAAATGTGATTATTTGGATAAATGTGTACAAGAGCCAGAAAGGAGAAGAGGATTTTCAGTCCTTTAATTTTGAAAGTGAACTTTCAAATGTTGGTGCTACGAAGGAAATATTAAAATGGAAACTTATCAAAAAGACGTTTTTTCTGTTCTATTTTGTGATATTTTAAATTAATTTGCTTTCTTTTCAAACATTTTTTTAAATTATGATACTTCCTTTTTTCGTAAAAATTTAAATTGTCCAGTGTTTTGATCAGTAAAATCTAAAGAGAAGTAAAAATTAATTATATCAAAGGCAAAATAAGAAAAAAAAGTGTCATTTGAACGAAACGTTTTCCTCGGTCGCTGAAAAACACCAGGCGTCTCCATGTAGTTGCATTCTTTTCGCTACGCACTGCTAAAACATAAATTCCATTTGACGTACTGCTTGACAGCATGCCTTACATGACACTAGAGAAATGGCTACATGAAACGAGAAAAATCCAGGTCAGCCAACCAGATCGTTTCTTCTAATTTTCGATCCCACCACCTTGAGCTTGCTTCGGGGGATGGAAAGAAGGGTGCACCGGGGTTTCGAATCTGACCCTCGGTTACAACCGAAAACAAGTGACCGGGGCAACATTTCTAGCATACCGACATTCTGTCAACCGTATGCTAAGAAGACACGACCATGTGTGTGTGTTTTTTTTTAATTTCATCTCCTAATTTTCGTTTCCCTTTCTTTTGGTTTTTTTATTTTCTTCCAGGATGATCTCACCCCAGAGCAGATTGCGAGTGAGTATTATGTGACCGCTTTCCAATCAAAATAATTCGCCTGCTTCGATCCGTTCGCCAAAGTGCGACATTACGAGAAGAAACTAGACAGGATAGAAACGGGTTTGCGCGACAAATAGACAAAACAAGTGGGCGGTGGTAGAGGTGGGAACATTTAACAACCCTTCACATGTATGACGTTGGTTGTGCTGCCACACATTACAGATCGAGGCGCCATCTGTTTTCACATGTTGTATGTGTGTGTGTGTTTTCTTCTATTTCCTCTTCTTTGGCTTTGTTTTCGTTCGCGCCAAAGTACTGCCCACGCTGACGACATGCGACACACACACACACAAGTGCCGGACTTCAAGGTCTCGTAGAAAGAAGGTGACAGCAAACGGATAAT
Organism: Anopheles rivulorum; assembly: GCA_018908115.1. Taxonomy (NCBI): domain Eukaryota; kingdom Metazoa; phylum Arthropoda; class Insecta; order Diptera; family Culicidae; genus Anopheles; species Anopheles rivulorum. Next base: position 3,503,045 of record CM032178.1, read on the forward strand.
TTCAAACGCAAGCCGCGTGTGACTAATTGCCTGTATCCGGTCGTACGAGAAAATGGAGATACACACACATACACATGCCTGTACACGCTCGAAACCGGATGAGTTTTGTTTTGACTCGTGCCGTGGAGGACTCCTCCTTCAAACGGTTGTTGTTGCATTTTTGTTTACACATCCGTTCGGGGGTTTTTTGACCGACTTTTCTCTCCCCGCCCAGGCCGTACTACTGCGGGCTAAGTAAGCCATGTTTTGACAGCCATCATTCATCGCTTAGCAACGATCAGTATCGATCTTCCCCAACCTGTCGGAGCGCCGAAACATCCGCCGGACCAAACCAGATGACTGTTGCATGTGAATCATGCAACCCACGCCTGCTTTGTTGATGTTTTCTTGTGCTGTTTTTGTTTTTGTTTTGTTTTTGTTTCTTTCGTCCAGTTTTCCACACGATTCCACACGTTGCTCGGGAAAATCCCAACATATTTTCCGCGTTCGAGGTGTGTGTGTGTGTTTTTTATTATTTTGCTTTGCTGTTTTGCTCCAAGTCGAGGAGTCGTACTGTTTAATGAGCAACTGATGAAAAGCAAAACTCATTGCGATCGGTTTTGGGGCGAGCTTTTCATCATTTTCTTGTCCGCTTAAAGCCGTGCCCCGTGATGATAATTTTCGGTGAGCCGTGTTTTCCTCCTCCATGTGTAGTTTTCTTTTCTTCTTACGATGCTGCCTACAAAAAAACTGATCCAAAATTTGTAACTGTTCCAAAAATAAGCACGATGGTTTTTTTTCCCTTCGCTCACCATGCAATAGCGAGAAAGAGATAGAGAGAGTGAGACAGATAGTTTGCGTTTTCGCGTACGATGGAAGATTTTTTTTTTGGTCTATTTGTTTTAACTTCCACTTGCTTACCGCCTGCTGCGGTTTAGGGTTGCGTTTGGTGTGTTAAGAAAAGGTGCTGAATGTATTTATCGAAGCTCCGGTCCGGTCCACTCCGGGATGGTGGCTGTTCGGGGTTGGGAAAATTAAAAGTGAATTATTTTCCTATTGGAAGCGTTAATCGGCGCAGATAATGGATTCGATGATGCATGATGGATGGGCTGTGTTGTTGCATGAAGCCGTCACCTTTTCCTGATGATCTTAAGGTCATCGAGAATTGATTGCGGCGATAGATTTTTTGAAAATAGTAGTAGTAGTTTTTCTAATTAGTTGGAACATTAGCAAACATATCAAACGATTTTGAGATGCAATACAAAGGCTACATCTTTCAAGATTCATTCAAAACCAGCTACAAGAGTTCTTAGTTTTCTTGGGACTTAGAGGCTCATCTTGAGGAGGATGTCCATACATAAATCCACCAACTCTAGACCATATGATCATTTTGTTGGGAGAGGTCTTGGATCACAATGTCTGGAACCTCAACTCTAAGATCTCGGAATTGAACACCAGCACCAAGAATATCCCAATGATAATCTAAATTTCTGAGGCCATCCAGAACATTATTACTCTTTCGTGGAACCCTCATGAACTAGACTCAGTAACATAGACATGATGGAGGATTTTAGATCTTGCGTTAAAGACTTATAACTCCACACTTGGAATATTGGGCATCTATTGCCTACCTTAGAAGCTACACAATATATATATTTTCTTTGAACCTTTGATATGCGTTCAGACAGAAACATTAGAGCATTTTAGGCATTTAAGATCTATCCGTGCAACAAAAAACCAAAAGAAAACAATTTCCTAGTCCCTTTGTTACTGATCACTTGCAAAGTTCATTGACCTTCGCCATGCAACCACTAAATCACCGTAACGTCAACCGACGGCCGGTCGATCTTTCACGGTCCTAACTATTAATTTTCACTTGATTGTGAACATTCATTACAACATTCAGCAACAAGAAGGCTACGTGAACCGGCGGCACGTCGTTCTCCGCTCATCCTTTCCATAATTAAGGCTGTTTCTCATCCATCGTAAACTACGTTTCGACGATAAATGAATCAGCCAAACCAACACACGACCGACGCTCGCGCACCGCATCACGATCGGTAGACCATTTTCACTTTCACACCGTTGGCACTCGGCCAACCATTACCGACTGATGAGCTGAGAAGAAGGGAAGCGAAAAAAAAAACGTCGCTACAGATTTATCCGACCGCTGACGGGCCGAACGTGGGAACGGATTATTAAATCGAGCCTGTCTCGCCCGATTGACGACGCTAATTGGGCGGAATTTATTGTTGGCAGCGGCACACGCTAATCCGCCCGCGTTTGCAAGGATGTCGCGTCCTCCCATTAGTGATCGTTCGCTTCTAGCTACTACACTGTTGCCATCTTCTAACTCTCTTTCTCTCTCTCTCTCTCTCTATTTTACTCACACAGTCCTGCAGAAGGCGTTCAACAGCTTCGATCGCGAGAAGACGGGCAGTATCTCGTCCGACATGGTGGCGGAAATCCTGCGACTGATGGGTCAACCCTTCAACAGCAAGATCCTCGAGGAGATGATCGAGGAGGTTGACGAGGACAGTAAGTGTACCGGGACGGGCAGGCGGTAGATGATCTTTCAACTGATTGACTGACACTTGTTGCTTTTCCCCCCTCCAACCCCCCAACCCCTTCACCCTCATCCTTCCGTGACTGACTGACCGAGCAGAATCGGGCCAGATTGAGTTCGCCGAGTTCGTGACCCTTGCCGCCAAGTTCATCGTGGAGGAGGACGAGGAAGCGCTGCAGAAGGAGCTGCGCGAAGCGTTCCGCCTGTACGATAAGGAGGGCAACGGTTTCATCCCGACCACCTGCCTGCGGGAGATCTTGCGCGAGCTGGACGATCAGCTTACGGACGAGGATCTGGACATGATGATCGAGGAGATCGATTCGGACGGTTCCGGTACGGTTGACTTTGATGGTAAGTGGCTCCGTCTCATTTCGACTTTATCCTTCAACAAACGAATACTAACACACACAGATACACGCACATGCTACTTAACATGCTCCACTTGATACACACACACACACACATACAGCCAGTCATTTTGCCCAACTCTGCCAAATGGGAAAGGAAAAATGGAACAGTTGATGTTTAGCCTGCGTCGAAAACCGAACAAATAAACCGTGGTGGAAATTGAATTTTCCAAACGGGTGATGTTTTTCCACCACTCCCCCTTCTCCCCTTTTTCCCCTCCCTCCCCGTTTCGACGGCGCTTGCTATAAACATTTCATAAATGCTAATAATAACACAGCCACGTTGACTCCGTGGCCGCGGGAGTTGCGCAACACACTTCCGCCCCAGGTTTTTCCGCCTTGCTGGACGACGACGGTGGCGGGAAAATCGATGCCGGAAAATTAATTGCAAAAGGGAAAATAATTTCTCATCAAAAGTGGAGGCATCCAGCGGCCAGTAGTTCCTAATGGATTTGGGACCATTTTTACTTGAGATGTCTTTAAAAACTTTAAACTTTGGATTCTTTTGGAACGCTCTGGAAAATTTTGGGCAGCTCTTTCTCTCTCTCTCTCTCTTAATTAGACATCTGAAATGAGATCAGCATGCGTTTAACGCGGACGAGAAATAATCATAAAGTTGTGAATTTTATCCCACCCAATGCAGTGTTTCCACTACTTTTCCACTGGTGACGTGTCTTTTATTCGCACATAAATCATACCGTCCCGGGCGACACTCTTTCCAAATTATGACACGTTTTTATCCGCCCGGTTCGCTCCCGGTTCGCTGCCATAAATCATCGGTTGCTTTCACTTTGGCTTTGGCTGATGGAGGCGCAACAACTCGTGTCCCTTTTGGCACAATTATACTAAAACATGTTCCATGTTTTTCACATCAACGCATGCTGTAGACTATAAAAGCGAATCGGAGCGGCTAGATCGAGCGCTCTACTAGCTCGAAACATGGAACATTAACGGATCCGAAACATTTTGCCGAGCAGAAAGATAGTTGACAATGGAAATGGAAAGAAGAACCATCACTAAACGTCATGTTCGATTTGCCATAGTCCTTAAGCCACCAGAGTTGGCTAAAAATAGGAACATGCCTTGCCCCAACCGTTATTGTGTCATTGTCCAGTGTAAACGTCTTCATTCAATCACCCATTCGCTACATCTTTCACAGCGTGAAATTCCTTTCAAAATTTCATCCAGATGTGTTTGGCGAAATTGCGCCACTTTCTTCTCTGTTCTTCTCTTTCTTCACACCATCCTGGATGATCGATTAATTTGCCCACACCTTCCCACGGAAAACATTAAAAAAAACCCTCCCGACACCAAAAATTTCACTGATCAGTCAGTTTCACGTTGCAACTGTTCACCGCTTCATTGCTTAAGCCACCACCTGCCCAAACACACTGTTGCGCTTTTCAAAGCTGCACACAAACTGCATCAAGATCCGGCTTACTGATCACTTACCTCCTAGCGATACGAAATTCACATTAAGCGATACGAAATTCACTCTATCCTATTTTGCAGAGTTTATGGAGATGATGACCGGTTAAGGAGTGTGCGCGAACGGCCACAGCACGGCCACCGACCGGCTGTATCAACTATTTATTGCATCTTCCTTATCTCATCCACCTTCCACGATCGATCCCAGCTTCCCCAGCTCCGGAGCCAATTTTTCTTCATCCCAATGAATTCATTCGCTTCAAATCCTACTTCATGCAGTTGTTTTCATTGTTCATCATTAATTTAGTTGCGATACTGTTGCTACTGAATGGCAACCGGCCATTATGGTTGGGTACGGTGATGCGTAGCAAATTCTTAAATTAAGAATGAGTCTTGGTCTGTACTGGTGTTCAAACTGAACACACTTGAACTGATTTTTGCTTGCTACTGACACTGTCATCTTGTCCTCGCGACCACTTTAGAAAAAAAGTATTTTGACGTCGTCGTTTTGTCGTCGTGCACATACAATAGCACCCGTAAATGTATATTTACACACACAAACACAAAAAACCCTTAAATTCAGGACTTAGTTAGGCAGTGGATGGAGTTGATGGTGTTCAACACGCATTGCATAAGCTCGGCAGCAGCAGACTGTTTCATTCTTTATACTACACGGAGTTCGTCCGAGACGCTATATACTGATTTGATACTGTTTCTTTCTGTACTGTATTATTAATATTTAATAAAGCTACCAGTTTAATAAAGTTTTGCTGTGTACATATTGTGAATAGGAATGGCGAGTGTATGTTCTGTTGCTTTGTTTTCACCCGAAAAGGCGTTCCACATCCGAAACGGACTGCCATTTTTAGCGTCCGCCGTTTCGATCCGGATGATGATCTGTCCCGTACGGATGGATTAGCTCAAATTCGCCCAAAAAGGAAAAGGACAGAAACATCAGATAGGTTACGATCATAGCGAAACCAACGCTTCGGCGACCTTGAAAGTTGGTAAACAACAAACACAGCCAGATAGTGGTGAGAATCTGAAACAGATACACCTCGCAGTTCTCTCCCATTACTCCTTTACGGACCTAAAACAAGTGGTTTTCAGTGGATTAGTATCTATGTCTGTTGTAATAGAAATAATTCTTCTTACATCTGCTATAAAATCCTGGACACTAAATGCTTTTGTCATGAGTGTGAGACCCAATCCAAGGCAAAGATCTGGAAGAAACAGAAAGTTTTTTGAATATAATTTTATATTTATCGTTGTTAATAGTAAGAATCCAGCTCCATTAGCACATTTTGTGTTGCGGATTGCATACTTTAGTACTGTCCTTACTCACTCAACAATGGACCACCGAAACATGCCGCGAATGCCATTTTCCCATAGCCTTGCCGTGCCAGAGCCACGTTCGAGAACAAATCTCCGACACTGTTTCCCCAGGCAAGCAACGAAAGACCCAACACAGACTTGGATAGCTTCAGCACGATGCCGACCGTTTCGAGCACACTCACGACCTCCTGTGCCACGATGTAGATGACTTGAATGCAGCCCAAAAAGCTAAGCACCGTAAACAACTTATGATAACGCGGACATCGATCGGTTCTCGAAGTGTAGCTGATGACAACCATCACGGGTATGGCGATCAAGACGACCCAAACAAACATGTACACCTTTGCTATCCTTACGAACGCAACTGAAACATGCAAAAAAATGTTATTATCTCATGGAAAAGCCTAAAACAAAGAAACAATACTAGCCTGTTCTTGGATTACTCACCACCATTTACAAACACCATCAACAATGGCAGTGTTAAACAGTGACATATATTAAGCAGCTTGCACCATCCGTCCCGTTCGACGTCCGTGTCCACAATTGGAATTGTTAACAAAAGTAGCAACACAAAAGGAGCTTTCAGAAGAGCAAATGCTCTCATTGCCCAACCTCCATCGTTCCAGTCTTCTGGGTCGAGAGGATTCAAGTGATTCCAAAAATCGACAAACAATCCTTCATTTGCTGGAACGTTACTTTGCTGTTGTTCACGTCTACCAGGGTTTACTATGGACAAGGGCCTGCGAGTGAGATTCCCAACACTTCCTTGGCTTTCATTATCTGAGAAGATATTGGACACACGTTTAATCAGTCACTCTTTCCAAGTGTTGTGAGCAAGCAACATTCTTACTTAATGACTGCGTCCTGTGCATTTCCTGTCTGTCTTGAATAAACTCCCATATGACCAGAGACAGAAAGAGAAGATACATTCCAATCAATATCGCACTATCGTACAGGCTGAACCGTTCGTCAGCCGCTTTCAGCGTTATCCACACGATCGCTGCTATAAAGAACGCCAAGTCTCTCGAGATGCTCCACGGTGGAAAGTCGAATGGTTGTATCAGCAACACGGTACCTCCGATCACTCCAATCACAAACGCGGCCGACCCGAGCAGCTCCGAAAACATCAACTCCGTGTCAGCATCTGGATTAGCGACGGCCGTGAACAGATCCGGCGATCCATTACCGAACGCGAGAATCGTTACACCGGCCAATGCTTCGCTGATGTTTAATGCTTTCGCAATGGCGGCTAGCGTTGGACAGAAGCTGGAAGAGATAGCATTAAGAATTGGGAAGGAACTAAGAGTTTAAGCCTACTCACAACTTATCCGCTGTCGTACCCAGAATAACAAAATAGTACACACATATACACAGCAGCAAGACAAAGCCCAAGTTGAAGAGATACTCCCGATTGGAACCAATGGTACAGTACAGATATCCGACGTAGTTGAAAAAGTATTCACTCTCTGCACAAGCTTCCGTTATCTCCACAAACTCGCACTGCTCCTCTGCTGGCAATCTGTGAAGGTAGGAGCAATCATCCTGAAAAAAACCGAGCAGAACTATTAATGTCTAATGATCAGGCGCTACTTTAAGTATTGCCATCAACACTTACTGGACGCGGGAAGTTCACGTATGTGGCGTGACGCACAAGTCTCGTCAACAAGGAACCATTTTGTTCAATTGTCATCGTGGTACAACGCACACTCGTGACTGCACGCACAGTCTTAGGCTACTTAGATGGTGTCTCTATCGCTTCTTGGAAATCGCACTACCGAAAACGGGTTGCTTTATCAAAGTAGGCTAATCTAGAGGAGTTGTCTTGCTCAACTTTCCAATTTCCGTAATGGATCCAGCAGCAGAAGCAGTGTTCTTAGATCCAGAATTCCACAACGTAACACCCCACTATGAAGCTCATCAGAATATCTTCGTTTCATTGCGTGCGCAACCGTGCAGTAACGTACATGCCGTGCTCGAAGATGAGCGTTGCCTGTTCGTTCAGGAGACGGAAGAGTGTCGTGAATCGATGCACTACGTAGATTATATGCATTTCATGTACTGCATCGTTGACAGCTCCAATGTCGTTCTCTTCACATCGGCCGTTATCTCTTTGGTAAGGGAAATGCAGCGCAATAAGTGTAAATACCAGTAAGTAATAGTGATTCTTCTCCAACAGCTATTATTCGTGGTGTGTCTTGGAACGGTTATACATCAGCTGTGCGTAAATCGCTACGTCGATAGCGTACTTTACGTGGCTAAAGCATGGCACTTGAACGAATACATCGCCGGTGTTACACTGCTCACGTACGGCAACGGCTTGGCACAGGTACTGTCCGAGCTGAAGCACCACAAATCCGGGGACTCCGAGTTGATCTACAACCAGTACCTTGGCACAGCCGTCTATCAGGTGTCAATCCTTGCGGCATTCGTCATCTGGCTCGGACCGTTTGCCATCTATCCGGAGGTGATTGTTCCAAACGTTGCATGTCTACTGATCGTTTCCGTGCTAGTGGAAGAGCTCATGTACGATGAGCAGGTTGGCATCTTTCAAACGATCATCTTGGGGATGCTTTATGTAGCATTTCTTGGTGCTCTCTACACGGTTCCCCTAGTGATGGATCGTGAGGGTAATCGATCCCGAAGTCAGATAGATATACGAGACTCTGGTGGAAAGCGTGTTGATATAACGCTCACGGAAACGGTGTCAAATGTGGAAGGCGATCAAAGTGTCAGCTGGTTGGCGCGTATCTGGCAAGGAGTGAGAACGTTCCGAAGCGAAGATTTTCGTACCGCCAGATGGTACAGGAAGTTGTATCTTATCTGTAGCATTCCTGTGGAAATTATTACGCTTCTGCTCTTACCTAGGGTGAACTACGCTTTGCCCTTACACGGATGGAACAAGTGTCTGTTTGTCATAAATCTAAACTTGTTTCCTTTATTCCTCATCTCTACTGTCCTAGGTAAGAAGCTTAAATCACGTCTCTAACTCAAGACCTGGATTAATTTAATAGTTCTTCTCACAGTTGATACTGTTTCCAGTACCATGCTTGGATGGATTTGTTTGGGAAGCGGCGTAACAACTTCCTGCTTGAGCGTGATCGTTTGCGCCATCTCTAGTGACGATCGGAAACCATTCTGTTTCAACTGCATTGGGTTGTTCACCGTGTTCGGAACATCGTACCTTATTATGCTCCTATCTTACGAGCTGATTGCCATCTTGGAAACATTAGCCATTATCGCCAACATTTCCTCAGCTTCTTTTGCGATAACCATACTCGCCTGGGGCAGCTGTTGGATTGATTTAGTCACACTGAGGACGCTAGCCCTTCGTGGTTATCCTCGACTGGCTTTCGCTGCCTGCATAGGAGCACCCGTTTTTAGTAAGTATTCCCCTCTTGAACTCCTCTGTACTACACGACCACTAACAAAATGTTTCCTTTCATAGATATTTTAATCGGACTTTGCACCGTATTCTGCATTCAAATGATCAGAACGGGCTCTACCACGATTCACGTTCGCGATGGTACATCCGGTCCTACCTGTGCCGTGTATCTTTTCGTCATATCGCTAACACTGTTACTGTCGGTGCTTTTCACACGCTTCCAGGCACGGAAAAGCTTGGCCTTTTGCTTGACAATACTTTATCTCACGTTCATCGTATTTGTCGTGTCGTGTGAGCTGGAAATTATACACGGCTACGGAACAGATCACAACGATGATGGTGAATATTTCCAGGACCGTGTTTAACACCATGGGCAATATGTGTAGAAGAGTTTTTGGTATCATTTTTTTTCTCAAGTAACCAACCTCCGTTGGGTGCGTCCGCAGTAAAATAAATCAGAATTATACGCTTTATACTTTAACTTTTATTCACAAAATAGTTGGGTAAAGTTGCTGTACTTTATTAATTTTATCCTGTCAAAGACCGTACCGTAAGTAATGCCAAGTAATGCCAGCACAGTACTTACAACACTGTTTCATGTTTCACGTTCCACTGCAATGCTTACACAACGTTTCAACAACATATTACGGACAATATTTGCTACCTGTTTGCCCCACGATCTCTCCCACATTATCTCTCTTCTCATGCAAATGGCATATTTTGATTACTGATTGGTTACTTTCATGACATTCGCTCACAACGTGTAGTACATTTATGCTTTAGTCTCTGTATTATTTACTTTACGGACAGCCCTCCCTGGGTTATCCTACTGAAGGACATAACATTAAGATTATTCCATACTGTCGCGTTTGCTGTTAAAGGCTTTCATCGTATTCGGTTCAATTGGCTCGCTTAGGGTGGCTTTGTGGCTTACTGTTTAATTAAATTCGAACGAATTCTGCTTTTCCGAAACTGGAAAACCAATCCACCGGTAGAATCAGCTTAGCTACGGTATTTAAAAACGATTTTCTTTTATTGCTAGCAGTCCTTCCTAATGCTTGGCGTTGTTCGACGTGTTTCATATTCTGGCTTTTATCAGTTTATGGTTTGCTTCTTCTGCTTCTGGTTTTTTTTTTCGTTTCTTGTCTACACCATCACATCATGTGCCACTTGTCGGATTTCCACTATTTATTCTTCCTATTGTTTGCTCTTTGTTTTCTGTAAAGTTTGATACATCGTGCAAACTGTGTGAAAGCTAGAGCAGTTCGTTTAATATTTTTGAATGTACAAGGGTGTGTGTGTGTGTGGGTGTGCTGTTGCATAAAAGGGAATCTTATTTCAAAAAACACCAGTGCCAAAACGTATCCCGGAGCAGTAAGTATAGTGAGTTGCTTGAGAGGAAAAGAAACATTTCTATACAATACTAAATTTGACATAAATATAATATAACAAAAGAAGATTGAAGAAAAAAAGATTAAAACACAATAAGATAAACTTAGCAATAGAAGGAATAAGTAAGATAAGATAAAGAAAACAAGTATAATGTACAAATTTACAGCTACATCTTCCATTTGTCATCTTACGCCAGAAATATTTACAAAGCACAACAAGAAAGGCCCCGGGGGGAGCAACAAATTTTGAATTAATTTTGACAAAAAAAAAAACAGAAAGAAAACAACCGAACGTAACGTAAAACCAATCCTCTACACGGTGACAGCGGCCTTGCGTCTGTCGAACAGGGTACGAAATCAACTAGATGTGTACTCTCAGCAGTGAAGCTTATATATAGATGCGTTTTCTCCTACACCGAGAAAAGACTATAATAAATGCTAGAGAAGGAAAAAACAAATGAAACAACTAACATCGGAAGTGTTTCCGTCACCGATATGATGGGGGAGGGCATGGTGATGGTGTAGACAGGAGGCAAACTGCTTTATAAAGGCTTTCGGTAGTATCGACACTACTGGGTGGCAATCAATTCCGGTTTTAAAATCGTTTTCAATTCTACTTGTGGGCCGCCAATTTTTGCTTGATTTTCGCGCCACCAACTTTCCGTAACTATCTATCTTATGGAAGGAATTCTAGAAGTGTTTCATATTTTCTACGAGCTAAAACGTACGGGCATGGAACTTTCAACGGAGTAAGAAGAAATATTGTCGCCCTCGGTGGAATACCAGACGGAGGGTACGAACGTGCACATGGCTAAAACAGTAGAGGTGCGTATGGTGCGAAGTGGAACTACCAATGGACCGCTTTCTGCTACTTCTCCTTTTTTTTATTCTACAACATAGGACCTTATCTATCTACCTTGGCTAACAAACGACTAACCTTCTTCTTCTTGCTTCGTGGAGTATGTTATGCGGGAAATATGCAGTGTCTATTGCCAAATGCGTTTAAGAAATAAATTATTATCTTAACACTTATTTGTCACCTGTTAACACATCTGCAATGGAGATAAATCGTTTTCTACTCTCGCGGCTTCTACCAACCATGCAGCATTCTAACGGCTTTCATCGAGTCTATGTAATGTCAAGAGCGGCAAATCACAATCATAACCTACGATTTAGCATTAACTATGGAGCTAGAAAGGGATATTGTTTTTCTTTTTTTCGTTTGCTATTGATTAAGATCCATTTTTTATGCTTTGAATAATCTCTATCTCTCTTTTTAAACTCTCAGTGCGGATTTTTTCATACCATACGAAGCACGACATGTGTTTTGTTGTAAATAGGTAAATTAAATTAACAAAATGCAATAAGCCGATGCTGTGGATCATACACAAGAAATGGATTCATTTTGAACAGTAACAAACCAAAGTAGGGGATAAAGGACAACTCAATCCTCTGTCGATTGACACCAATTACAAAAGTGATGTACTGAATGAATCACGGTAAAAATGAATGCTAACCAATCCAGTTTGAAGGAAGGAAAAGTAATAAATTAATCAATCAATGCTACTTATTACACTGGTCCATATTAAGATTAAGCAGTCGAATCAATGTAGCAGCTCGGATCAGCTGCAACGACACTGCCCGCCTCATTGGCGAGTGTCGTTTCGTTGGCATTCAAATCGATAATACCGTTACCGTTCGCCACACCGGAGGCTCCATTACCGTTCGTACCGACCTGGCCACAATTTAGCTGGTTAAGCTGTGCCGCGGTTACGAGCGGAAAACTGGACGCTGAAGCAAAGTTCGTTTCCTCCAGATCGCGCTGCAGTTCCATCAGTGCGGGCGTTTGTTGCACTATCGACTTGACGCTGTCCAATGTCTACAAAACAAAAAAAGTCAATAAGAGTTGCAACAACATTTCTCCCACAGTTGAATTACGAATGCTTTACCTCCAAAGCGCGATCGATTGCCTCATACTGACGCTTCGCTTCGTTCAACGCTTGGTGCCAGCTGGCAGTCATCACGAAATTGGCCCCATTTGTAGCATTGCTTGCCATCGTGGCTAACTGTTGCTCTTTTTCGTACAGCTTAGACTTCAGCTTAGGAATCTAAAAAGATAAGGAACAAATGTGCTTAAATACGATTGTACGCTTAAATAATCTAACCAGCACTTACCTCAGTGCATGCTTGAACTATAAACTGTGACAGTTCCTGTTCCGGCACTACACCATCCTCGTTGCATAGTTTAAATGCGTTCAGGATCTCTTCCCGATCGATCACAATCTTCTTTGCCTGCTTGCTATCACTGCACAGCGTGCTCAACTGACAAATGTCTTCGTTCAATTTCTGCAAAAGAAATCATGTGCATATCTTTTTACTGCTTAGCTTTTCACGTAACCCAAGATTCTTACGACGTACGTCAATTTCTTTGCGATGTTTTAGTAAATCCACCTTATTGCTGTTCAATTCACTTCCTCGCACCTGTAGCTGATGATAGGCATCCTTCAGATCATCCTGCAGCTTGTAGTTTAGCTCTTCGTACTCCTTCACACGATCCTGAATCTCTTCGTTTGAGATCGCAAGTTTATTCCTGGATAAAATGCATATCAATACAATCCGTTAACTCAGTTTAACATTCAACGTATTTCAAGCACAAACTTACTTATGATTGATCAGTTCCTGTATGCAATGATCATTATCCATCTGGACGATCCTCAGGACCTTCAGCAGCTTCGTGATCAGATTGTCGACATCGATCACTTGATCTACGAGCGATTGCGCGTTGCAGTACTCGCAGATAGAAGGCATTTCGGCCATCGAGGCTTCGCCACAGCAGCTGTTCTCTTCGTCGTCCAGCGATGAAGAATGGCTTGCGGTTGTATGGTCCGGTGCCGTCGTAATAGCGGCCGCAGCTGACGTTACCGCTGACGCTGTGTTGCGCATTTGCTGCTGTTCATTGCTGCTGACCGAGTGATGGAAACGTGACGAGCGTCCGCTGGCGATCATGTTCGACTGCAGTTCGATCTGCTGCCGGTTAGCGATGGCTTGCGAAAGATTGTCGAGCGATTCATCGTGTGCCATCGTCATGGCGTTACTGGTCGCTCCCACTCCACTCTCCAGCGACGATGGCATCTCGATCTGCGAGATACGGGTGGACGATGAAACCATGTTGTGGGAATGCGAATCTGGCATCGTTACGTCTTCCAGCACGTTGTCCATCATTAGGCATGGTTCCGTTTCCGAATCGAGCATCTCCGTTGAATCCGATTCTGGGTTAAAGATATGGGAAGTTAGTAACAATCGAAAAAAAGGACCTAGCAACGATTTCACTCACCGTGGCCATTATTTTCTCGACATTCCTTGTTGGTAGCATTCGCACCGTTCGCAGTGGCTACAGTTGACTTGGTGGTGGCCGTTTTGCTTGTCGCGTTCTTGATAGCACTAATGACTGCCGCTATGAACGATTGGCCACGCTGAGGGGAAAGCGGCACGGCACTTCCATCGCTAGCAGTCTTTGCACTTCCCTTCGCGACTGTCGAATGTAAATCTGAGGTTTGTTGCTGATGGTACTGTTGCTGCGAATGTTGATGCTGTTTGCCCGAGTAAGCGTCAGCAGTTTGCTCATATTCCGGACTACCATCACCACTACTTGCACTGTTTGTGTACGCTTCGTTATGGTAGATTACGTCCTGTAAAAGGAGCAGATTGGAAGAATATTGGACATTATATTTTATGCAACTATACAACATTTCTTGTTTCAAACTTTTCACACATAAAACCATACACGTGCAGTTGGGAAAACATGCTTGTATATAGATAGAACCACCATAATTCACCACAATTGAATGATAGTAAAGATAGCAAAAGATTGTTAACTAAATGTATGAATACTACCACAATAAAACACGCAATAGATAATTAAACAGAAAGATTTCATGAATCGGTTTCGGCTGTGAAATCTTTCATGAGTACCAACTGTGAGGTATAGAGGGCGCTAGTGTCGTTAACGTTGTTTCCACTAAATGTTCAAATAGTAGTTTTTTAATAATGAATTTGAAGGACTTTAAGTGAATAATGTTTAAAACTTTCGCTTTCGATCAAAATGAAAACATTTAATTAAACTTCATAATAAATTATAGCTCCCTAACCGTAAAGCATAAGCGTAAATCAATTAGGAAACTTTGTTGATTTTCAGTGTTTGTCATGCTGCCAATAAATGAATTATACGCTATAACGATACACCTTCCAACATGCAGCAACAGTTTTCCACTCGAACAAAACCGCTAGCCAAGGATTCTTTACAACCTAAAGCCCCCTTGTTCATGGATCCCCTCCATCACAAAAAAGCCTATTTAACGTTCGGTGGTTTCTTTAATGATTTTCGATGGTTGATTCAAAACTATGGGTACGACAAAACTGGGGTCAAGGACTCGGACCATTCTGTGTGGTCTGAGGGCGTCAACCTCTATCAACGAAATTGGCAACACTACGGGCAATCCTTTGGAAGAAAAAAGTCACACTCACACCCAGCAAACATGCAGCCCTGCTCACTCACTTACCGTATGGCTCGCAATCGCTACAAGCAGTGTATGTACAGCATGGTACCAGCGTTTAAACATGTTTTACATTTTGTGATGCATTTCCATTCGCACAAAACGGCAACAAATGCGCATGGAAAGTGCAGTTCCGGATGCAGTGTGCATCGTGGTGAATATAAGATAAACAAAGTGCGCACAATTCCCCAGCAAGTGGAAGTGTCGGAGGAAGGTTGTGTGTAAACAACGTTAGTTCCACCAAAAACCATACACACATATACATATATACACACACACACACAAGCATACAAGAGCGATCGCGCATAATCGAAACGGGAACATTCAATGCAACGAAATCGTTTTGGTCCGGTTATTAAAACAGAGAACAGGAAAGAAAGAGATAAAGAGAAAAAGAGTAGCATGATGAGAGGGAAAAAAGGTTAGTGATGAAGTGTGAACTGTTTTACATTGAATGATGATGATAATTCTAGTTATATGACGTTTAACGCACATAATCTACAACCAGCTAGATGAAACTACTATCGAAAATGAAGACACTAATACTTAGCCGTTAACACTTAACATTTAAAAGAACGTTGTGGTAACTGATCCATATCGGTACTCACCTCGAGATCCTGTTCTGAGATGTTAAAGGAGGCTATCAACTGTTCGACCAGATTGTCCAGTCGGGAGCCCAATCCCGAGAGTGCAACGGACGCTCCGGACACGGCAGCTCCTTGCTGTAGCAGAATGTCTTTGGAACGACTCTCCAGCGCATTGTACTTTGCTTGCATTCCCAAATACTCTTGTCTGCAAATAGAATGCAAAGAATTAAAATTAGTACGTTAGAACTACGTTGGACAGGGTAGGGTGCACACGCATCGTTACCTTCTCTGTTCAGCTATACGGACTAGATGACGACATTCTTCCTGCTGCCGGTCAATGTTGCTCTCCTTTAGGAGTAAACTTTGCCGCAGCATGCTAACCTCCTGCTCCGACTCCTTCAGCGCATCCATGCACGATTGTTTCTCCACCTGCAAAAAGTCCTGCATTTCGCTCGATTCCTCCTCCAGCTCAGTCTTCTGGCGCAGCAACTCTTCCTGATTCTTGAGCGATCGCTCCATGTCCATCTGCAACGCCCGACAGATCGACTGCAGACGTACGATCTCTTCCTGCTTCTTCTCCAGCACGTTGCCGGACAGCTGTAGCTGTGATTCCAGCATCAGCAAACTATCACACTCTCCCGTATCGTTGCTGTTTGGAATGGCCTGCATCGACTCCAGCATTCCCAGCACGCGATCCGTGTTGTTTTGCAGCTCTTTCTGTGCGGCCAGCTTTTCTTCGCGCTCGACCAGCAGCTTCTGCTCCAGGGACGTCACCATCTGCGATTTCTCCGACAGCTTCGACATGAGCGACGTGTACTCGCCCGTCACCTTCTTCAGCTTCTCCTCCAACCGTTCCATCTCCTTGTCGCGTATGTCGGACTGTGTTTGTTTGCTGACCATCTCGACGGCATCGATGCGTACATTGCGTGCATTGCCCCCGAACGCATCCTCCACATCCTTGCAGGTGATGGCCGTCTGGACGCTCGTTTCGTGGTAGATCTTTGTTTTCTGTGTCAACTTCTTCGTCGATGATGTCAACCGGGGATGCGACGACGCGGACAGGGCGGACATTTTGTTCGAGGTGTTCAGCTCACGCTCAGTTTTGGTGTTGGGTGGCAGCTTCTTGAACAGCGACATTGCCATACGATTGGAGACCTGATCGCGCGTCACAGAATTACTGCGCGAAGCGGATCCACCCCCGACGATGCCAGCCTTCAAATCTTCCGCCGAGCGTTCCTTCCGTCGCCGAGGAAGGGTGGCGAACTTATCCACCCCACTGGGTAAACTCATGGGCGCACCGCTGCCACCTTTGCCCCCATCCAGCGATAAAGGCCCGATGCGTGTTTTAATGGACATGGTTCCATCCGGCGCAGCGGAACTCGCTCGCATGGAACGAGGTGTCGTATTGCCACCGCTGCAACTGATCCCGCCCTTACCGCCAACGGACGGCCACCGACCATCGTCCGTCGGAGTGCCCAAAGGCGTGCGACCACGGGTAATGGACGGAGTGCGCGACACAGTTACACGCTGACCGGACGGCGAATCCTTGATGCCCGTTGGCAGAGAGTCCGGTTTCAGCGGACGTCTCGGTGGTGGCATCGGTTTGGTCGGTGTTTGAAGAATGCGATTCGTGCTGGCCGACATGGAGCTGGCAGCTGCACCGGCACAAACACCGGTTGAGGAAGCCGATTTGTCTCTCGAACGCGCGCGCTCTCTAGCAGCCGCTGCTGCAGCAACATTCGCCGCCGACGCTGGAATCGTTTTCAAATTCAGCGACACCGAACGGCCCAACGAAGAGCCTCGCGATCGGGAGCTGCTCCGACCGCTGCTCGACACACTCTCGGACGATTTTCTCGGCGAGCGGTTCGAGGGCGGTTCCTTCACTGCCACCTTCTTCTTGATCGCGGCGCCCGCCTTGCGCAGCGAACTCACTGGTCCACCGGTCACGGAAGAACTTTCGCTACCGCCCTCGCTCGCACAGTAGTCCGTGCTCAGCCGTCCGCACAGCACAGTGTTGCCGGTCTTGTCGTAGATATCCGAGCTGTAACTTATCATGCTCGAGTTGCACGACATGCTCATTCCGGTCGGTTCACCGTCCAAACCGCAGCAGCTGCTTGCGTAACCGGCACTATTGTTGCTCAGCGCACGTTGCAACACACCGGTATCGGTGAGGGAACCGGATCCTGCTCCAAATTCTACCCCACTATCACTCCCATCGCCGCTGCCCACGACCGTCACCGCTCCCTTGCCGCTGGCCACGCTCTCCACCTCATCGCTGATCGTGAGAACCTTAAACTTTTCCTCACATCCTGCTACGCCTGCGGCACGTTCCTGCTCGTGCGGCTTGATGAGATCCTCGATCAGTTCGGTCACCTTCGCATCCAGCTGCAGCTCATTCTCGTCCAGCTTTTCCGTCCGTTCGATCAACGACGAACAGTTGCAGTCGGTCACGGTAAAGGAACTCTCCATGGAAGATTTGGTGGAATCGACATCCTGACCCATCAGCCTCTCCGGCTGCTCCACCTCGACCTCCACCTCCACCTCCTCCGTCGTGTCCATCTCATCGTTTAGACGCGTTTCATCGCTAACGACGGTCGGTGGTACCTCCGGTAGGGCAGATTCTTGCTGTACGTCCTCCATCGTGGGAAAGGCCAAGAAATGGTCAGTTACGACTGCGTCATGCAGCACGCCTAGTTCGTATCTTTGCTGCTTCACGCTTCACGTAGCACGGAGTATCATTTCATTCATTCGCCACGGTATCGCCCCTAGCAGTCACGAACGGAACACATTCTGCAAAGGAAGCGGAGTGAAGAGAACAGACACACAAATTATTAGTTTGTTTTGTTTTGGTAAGGTTTGCGTAGCAAAAATTAGGCACAACATTCGTAACAGTAAACACTTCCGGACCTTTGCACAGTTTGAAATTATCTTTGCGAGACAAGAGGCTCATTGCTTGACATGTATTTCCTCTACGTTAGACCACCTAGCCGAACTTGCCTTATCTTATCACCACTGTCAAAGAAGCGTTAGCCGTCGATAAAGTGATACGAAATAGAGAGTAGGTTGTTTGTTAACGCTATACTTTTATTAAATTTTTTTATTGTTTACACCCAGCAGATCAACAGATATCGATTGATTTATGTGTCAAACTCTGCCCTAATCACTGATAAATGATAAACATTCGATAAAGGCTTTGATCAATAATTTTCCATCAAAAAAAGTGAATCAGATACACCCGACAGTCATAACCATTTCTGTCTTTTTCACTGCACCTTTATCAAGAAACGCTCCATAAGGCACCGGATCCATTACTATACCTCGCACAAGCTGAATTGCATTCGTTTCCCATGCAACGAGATCGGGCCGAGAGTGGTGCATTTCGTGAGAAAACAAAAACCCAGCAACGACGACCGATGAACCACACTTTCCGCTGCTAATGTGCAATCTGATCCATAATTCTTCAAAATGATTTCTTTGCTCACGATTTGCACATCAATCCGTTGTCGCTTTACCTTCCTTCCCTTTTTTTTTTGAAGGTTGCTTGCTCATAATTGCTTTTGTAAAGGGGAAAAAGTAAAAATTTAACGAATGCGTTATAAGTTAATTTACTATAGTGTATAAAATATTTACCAAAGAAAAACGGTTACTTTTTGTATTGGCAATGTAAATTAAATGATAAATTATTCAACGGAACGGAAGGTAGTTTCGCACAGGGATGGTCTCCAGTGGGGTATACCTTTTAATTTAAGATAACAATTCACGAATGTAGGCCGGATGCACAAAATAGGCAACAACAAAAAAAAAAAAACAAACAATCAAACGCGCGGTAAAGTGTTGCTTTCTAAAATACTAATAAAACGCTATAAACAAAAACACTTCCGATACGAATACGTGTAAATGCGAGTAAAAATCAGCTCATTACTGCAAACATTTAAATAATCGTATGCGAACTTTTTGTACCAAGCTTTGTGGATTGTCCACTGCCCAAAAGCGAGACAAAAAACGACTCAACGTATACAGGAAGCAATTCGTTTTCGATTTCTGCTATAACCTACGGGCTTCCGGTCGCGGACAGTGGAAGTTTACCATATGCTGCAAAAGTATCGAACGGAAACGCAAGTGAATGGGATTTTGTTCCTATTTTTTATTTATCAACAACTGTATCAACTTGTAGTCCACACTGCGAATAGCAATGGAACACGTTTCGAATCGATCGAAAAATTCATCTTTTACACAGACGACATCTTCTTGTGTAGGTTTCGGAGATAACACCCTCACATCTTTATGCACCCCAGCCCAGATGATGATGATCATGTTGCTGCCCACGTTTCCCGATGCAATAATTTCAATCTAAAAACCCATCCCCCAGAATCTGTTGCACCCTCACGTGCAGGAACAAATTTCGAGCATAATCCTCCATAGCAGACCCCAGAAACCCCTCGGACTGATTCTGTTTCGTTATTTGCCATTATCCCTCGGGGCGTATGACTTGTGGCGCACGTTTGCTGAATATGAAAAACGTTCTTCCACAGCGGTCAGGACAAAACAGTAAACTTTCATCCAGAATAGGGGGAAAACCCCCCGTGTGCTTCACGAAATCCTACAGCAGAAAACTCAATTAGTTTGGACGAACAATTTACTGCCACTCTCATCCACAGCTCGAAGCAAATAAAACGATAGTACATAGGTTTAATTGAATTTTGTTCGGACATTACATATTTAACACTTACTTTAATTTGAGTTAATCAAACAAATCTATATAACATCAATCTACACTCCCAAAAAACCTTCCGTTATAGAGTCAAAACTGTAATGTTTGCTTTTAAAAACACCTCTTCCAACAATGCCTGTACATTTTAACCATTTTATTGGCACAGCCGAAACCGGGAAAACCACACGTAAAAGCCATTATTGTGTGGCGGTTTTATGTGAACCGGTCGAACGTATAAAATTTGCTTTCGTATCGGAATACATTTTCACCCAAAAACCATCGTTCCGGTGAACACATTGCTTTAATCTGCTCGCACAAAATAAAATAAAAAAACAGCACGACTGACAATAAAATGAAAGCCCCGAAACGAAACAAAAACTGCTGAAGGCTTAGATACAGTGGGCCGCCTTTGTGCTTCCGTGAACATGCATTAGCGAATGCATAAATATGTTTATTTTTCGAGTTGCATCGCTCACCATCTGCCGTCGCTGTCTACATCCATCCCTTCGGATGGCGAATAAAATCACACATTCCACTACTGGTCAAAGGTTGCACACAGTTCGGCACTTTCACTGGCAGCGCACACAACTCCAGTTTCGGCCTCTCTGTTCTGTTTTGAAACCCCCAAAGCCAGCGATCGATCGATCAGACACGGTGCGCTACTAGTGAAGAACGGGTCCACCGTTCGATACGCTTCCATTCCCATCCACATTGCCATGTGCAATCGATTTCGACACGTGGAGACGACGAACTCCCTTCGGTCGTGGCTTCGGTGCTTCCTTCACACATACGCGTTACACAAAACGCGCATTTATTTTGCCAACCCTCCACGCAACGATTGCTGCTGGTTCCCAGTGGAACCATAATGGAATGGATGGTGCACCTTTGTTCCTCTTGGATTCGCATTTTACGACGCATGCATTATGGTGTATCGATTCGAACAAAACGAAAAAAAAAACCCTCGGACATCGAACAAAATCGTCTTAAGCTGAAGGATTTATGTAATGAAGAGAATACACACGCGTATGGGGTGGATGGATATAGCAAAGGGGATTTGTGTTTTGATTTTGTCGAACCAGCAAACTAGAAGTTGATGAGGTTTGTTTGATCAGCCATAAAATTGTACACAAATTGTACAAGCCGAGTTCCCAGCTTGGTGGCATCATGTTCGAGATAAATAAAGGAAATTATTTTATTATTTACTGTATTGCTTCATACAATGATGCTAAGAATCGCATAAATAAATACAGTAACTAAACTACTAAATGAATGGATTTGCCAGTTTAAACTGGCTTTCTGTTTGTGCTATAAAACAGTCGCAAACAATAAAACATTTTCTTCTTATCCGCAACAGGTATGAATGCAAACGTCGCATAAATTTCCCAGTACGCACCAAGAACAAATTACAGCCTCCCTGTATGCAATAAAGATTCTTCACGACGTTGCAATTATGATGCAATCGCATTATTTCATTCGTTCGTGTGCCATCGCTGTTGTCAGTTGACAAAGTAGTAAACAAACTGTAGCTTGGCGTAAAAATGTAAACCATATTTCACTGCATTAATTAAAACGCGCGGAAATTAATATCCACCCGAGGGTGGAAACGGCGAATGAATGACGAGGGGCCTGGCCCCGTTGTCCTCTTTTATGCCACAACTCTTTGAAAGAGGTGTGGTTGGTTAGTTTATTGCATGATCAGACCGCATTCCACCGTCGTGAGAAGCACAAAAAAAAGGACTATTTGCAAGCAACTCGAGTAGCGAGAAAATCTGATCGTCGGATAGTTTGTTGTGCTTGCTGGTAAACCCGAGCGCCCTGGACGAGCGGAATGGGAAAAAGTATCAGGAAAAATTACTATAACTATCCGACGACACGCAACCTGATGAAATACCGCAGATATTGTATTGAGCGAGAGAGAGAAAGAGAGAGAGGAAGAAAGAGAAAAAAGGCAACTAATAGCGTTCGGATCTGCATACTTTCACACGTGTCATTCGCCTGTTTTGTCCCTTCCCCCAAGGATGGTAATATGGCTCAATCACGAAATAAGATTTGCGTTGATATCGATTTAAAATTTACAGCTGACAACCGAGTAAAGCCCGACCCGCGATAGAATCAAATTGGCAACATAATTTGTATGCGCAACGATGATCGTCGCTATGAAGGGTGAGCTACAAATGTAATTTTCTTTCAATTTTTCAATTTAAAACAGATCATCTGCGATAACATTTGAATTTACCGTGTATTTTCCAAAGGTTGAATACAACAAAAAAATACCATGCCTTTTCGGAACGGAATTGAACACGATCGAACGACCGCAAGATGTCGAACCACATTAACGAGTTGGATAATTATTTCATTTACTTCATCCGCGGCGGGCGTTCGATGGAACACGCTACCCCACAGGGTGGAATTAATTAACCACCATTCAGTGTGCTCAGTAATGCCCAAAGATGTTGTTTCGAATATTAAAGCAAAAAACAAAACCAAAACCACCGCCATCACCGGTCAAAGTGTCGAAATTGTTCGATGGCGTCGGTCAGGAGATCTCCATGTTTGGTAAAACACAATATATTTTTTCATCTCCGCGTCTTTCAGGTTCAATGTTCACTGCTCGGTAATTACTAACGCACGCATACCCTAACATGTTGCCTTTGGTGTGAAAAAGGAACGCATCATTTCATCCTAACATTAACCTCGCCAAACTTGAAGCATCCACGAAAGGTAAAAAGATTCAGCAAATGTAGCACCACTGGCCGGAGCCAATTTATGACACCCACATTCGACACTTTCAAACTCGCACGGGAAACGCACTAGTCCAAATATGGTCAAAGATAGATTAACTTTGCTCAGCGCACGCCGTCAATTGACTGCCTGCTGCTAGTGTGCTTGTTCCTCTTGCAAATGGTTGAGGTTCAAGGTACTTGAATTTTGTTGTGGCTGCCACCGAAAGACCGGATCAAATCGCAAACGGATTAAAGTGGAGCGTTCGGGATTTTGTGGTGATGGTGGGTGAATAGACCACATACTGAGATGGCTTGGTGACACCTGAGATTGGACGGATTCCATCAATGACTCATAGAGATGACAGGATATGTTAAAATATTTATTTTCATATTACAAAAGTGGGTTAATGCCAGTTTTAACCCTTGAACGTTATGTTTCCTTTTCTGCAGTAGAGCTACTGTATCGGGTCAAACATCATCACGTAAAGTTCACCTTTTTGCGTTGCAAGTCTGTGCACAGATTATGTTTATGCAATAAAATCAAAATAATTCGTACAAAGTTTTGCCTCAACAACGGCAACAAGAAAGTATCGGTAACCAAAAGGGCAACCGCGTTTATGAAATATGTCGAGCAGAAGCAGAAATGGCGAAAGCAGAAATAATTATTTTAAACCGTAACATGACACCCTTTCGTGCGAACGGCAAGAGAAGTAGAAAGAAACCTTCGAAAGCTCTTCTTTTCCGAACAAGCTAAACGATATTACTTTATGTTGTGTTGCTTCTTCCACCGTCGGTCGATTCGCGTCCATGAGGACGCCGACACCTTTCGGGAGAGATGACCTTCACAAGGCTGGGGTAGTTGGGATTTTTTTTTTTGTTGATGTCTTCGGCTCTTTCTCGTTTCAGGCGAGTTCAGGCGAGAGTTTATGTCCAGTTGTTTTCTCTCTCTCCCTCTCTCTCTTTCTCTCTTCTTGATTACTTTCAATCTGTTCGACCACGTCTTCCAATATCTTGGTGGCCTCATTTTATCGTACCGTTTGTGTTCCTTCCTATTGCCTTATTGATGGCGCCGAAGCACTAAATATTCTTCGTTTTCGTCGATCGAACCACACAGCTCGTGGTGCGATCGGGAAGACGAAACGCATTAACCGCAAGTAATAAAGGCGAACCCAGGTCGACTGACTGACCGATTAAATTTGTCGGGCTGCTAATTATCGCGCAGTCCCTCGCGTTTGGTCCGGTCCAAACACCAAAAGTCACTTTATAGATCCGGCCAGCATGAAGTTCGTGTTTTCTTAAATGAGACAGCTGCTGGGCGAGAGTTGTAATTGGATGGCGGCAACAAGTAAATCCATTTCCATGGTTAAATGGTTTTAAAACTGATCCTCCGGAAGCAAATAAAAAAAACAAAATCTGGATGATTCCCAGAACACGTCAGCGCTGGCGGTATTGTAGCTGGAACCCATGTCTAATGAACACGCACAGAACATCTCCTTGGGAAGACAACAATAGAACAATCTATACGGAACGAAACGGACGTTCACAGACTTCGCAGGCAATTTAGCTATCAAACTTGGTAATAATCCTACAACGATGGTGATGATGATGATGACGACGATGTCTATGCACTTGTGGATCTTTTGAATAGAATAGAACATAAAACGCGGTTCTGATGTTCCGGCGCTTCCCGCTCTCCCAGAGCTCATTAGCTCGTCCACAAATCTCAGCAAGTGCTCAGTAACTTGGGTGATAACTCAAGTGTTGTTGTTGTTACCTCTCGTCCACTAGCAATGGCGATGGCTGACGCACGGATGACGCGTTTCGCCATTCATTTCCCAATGCACTTGAGCGGCTTCGGAAATGTTCTTCCGTTTGCCCACGCTAGCAATGATTGCTGTTGCGAAACGAATTGAAGGGTTGACGCCTTGTACCCCATTCAAATGTGGTCTTATTATCAAAACAAACGCAACATTTGGGTCAGATACTTTGATGTCAGCTTTTATTACATCTAAATCGTTGATATCAAATCACAGGGAGAGATATGAAACGGAACTGTCGTTTACCTCACCAATATATTTTGAATATCTCAAGCGCACCGGAAAACTCCAATAAAACGCTCGTTTTTTGCGAACAATACACAAACGTATAATTCATAATCAAATTAAATCTAAGTCACTAGCGCCCAAGGACGTGCGACGAAAAAAGGTGGTGAAACACCTGTTCGCTGTTATGCGATAGACCTTAGATAACAAAGGGAAATCTCCCTCGCCGGGGCAGTAATTTTGTTTCTCTTTAGTTCGCTTTACAGAAGAGAAAGAGGCACAATAAAAACTGATGAAAGGTGTCTGCCCCTCGGCGGGGAGTTCGCATTCCAGCCATTGATTGATACCATTTTTGGCCCACTTTGAGCTCGCTCTGCTTCACATACCGGCCCAAATGAGCTGCTGATTAAATGCGTCTTGTTGCATCTCATGCAAGCGCAGCACGTTGCGGTAAGGTGTTGCATAAAAATTGACAACACTCCATTACGTCATGTCGTCAGAAGCAGATGACGTTGCGAGATGCGGTCGGGGCTAATCGTACCGCCCGGATCGCGGATCCGCAACCACCAAGCGAACAAACGCCACCAAAAGGAAAGGTGTACACACGCACGCACACACACAGACACACTCAACTCGTTTTGATTGTTTTCGGTGTGCCATTAGCTGACGAAGGTGCGTAGTCCACAGCGAACCCACAAACCCCGCCTGTGTATGTGTAAGCGTAAGCCACGAAACGTCAATCAGAAAAATGCTCGAATTTCGGTGCCACCCTTGAAGCTGCCACAGCGATCGCTACTGATCGCGCGGCAAATTAATGCATCACCGTGCTGGTTTCACTCATCCCATTCAAAAATCAAAGCTGTCACGAACCTGGGAACGTAAGATCGCACCGAGATGGACACAATCAGTAGTCGGTCGGCCGGTCGGTAGCGGCTGATCGTGGTTAGCGATAAATTTTCTTTAAACCCGAACACCGAAACAAATGGTGGGAAAATTCTGACATCATCGTACGCACGTGTCTACCGCTGCGCAAGGGTTTGCAGCCAACACCCTCAACCCGTCCGGTGAAAAAGGTAAATCAAGCCGGCGATTTAACGAAAGACGATCCGATGCTCCATCTCGCCCAGTGGCACACTGACACTAGTTAGCATACAATGCCACATTAAAGCAGCTCATCAAAAAGACAACCCACCGAGGCGCTGTGTCTCGTGTACACGGGAATCAACACGATACCCCCGGTGCACGATCGTTGCCACTCATTTGTTATGCGTTGGGACAGGGTGGGTGGAGTAGCGAAAGAATGATGGTGAAGGTGACCGAACTCTCACATCCGGACCGCGTGCAGGAAGGCTCACATCGTGAGCGGTACGGTGCATCTGTTTGATAACTATTTTAACGCAGATGCGATCAACAGCCCGACGGTGCCAGCGTAACGATGTTTGCGGTTGCGGTTGCAATGGAAAGACAGTTTGTCACTTTGAAATGTGGTGACAGAACAGGAACAAGGGAGATACAGATATTATTCTTGATTCGCTTGGAAGTACAAATTATCGACAAAATTGGTTTGTGAACGTTTGCTTGTTTACTGGATGCTTTTAGAATAATTTGAATTTACAGAGGCAAGCAATTTATTCAGTTACAGAGACCCTGTGGATCACTGATGACGCACTAAATTCATCAAAGCAAAGAATCAACACCGAAAACTGGTGTAATTCGTTTTATAAACACAATTGTAATAAAACATATTATTAAATACCGTTTAGGCTGCACCTAGCACTATTCATAAGCGACTCGCAATATACAATAAAAATCTAGTCCCACCATTATCTTAACATGTACCATTATCTTTGTTTTACATTTATTTTTTGCACTTTGCAAGCTAACGAGTGTATTATGGACATACTTTTTCAAAGGCACTTGGTGAGTGTTTGTAAAAACACTCTACAAGAAGGGCTTTAAATATACGGAAATTTACTACTCCGATCGCCACCTGCAGACCACTTGATAAAAGATAATATTAATAATAATAATAAGCTTTTTCAATTGAGTAGCGAAACATTTGTCCGAGAATACAAGCAAAAATCTTTGTAAATATGTCAATAGTTACTTTCATTTCATGTTCCTTTAAGCCCTTTGCTTCTCAGTAGCTAAAGGTAATGAGCAGTTCATCCAGTTGAAGGCACATTCATCATCATCGACGGCCATGAATGAATGTGATAAGATTCTGTCGTTGCCTGTCGTTTCTTTCTTCGCCGTACGAGATAACACATTATAATGACCTACTAGCCCTCTTAAAACAAACCATCCCAACCACCACCTATCACCAATCGTGTTCTTCCAGCCCATGTTCTAGCCCGAAGGAGACCAGCTGTCTGTCTCTTGTGCAAATTATACATCCCGACTGCTCAATTATGTCTTCCCGATAATGTTTCTCGCATGTTGGCGAAGGAAGGAAGACATCCGGGACCAGATCGTTAAAAAACGTGCCACAATTGTTGACGCGACGCTGAAGGTTCGCCGCACAAACTCGCCGTCGTACACCCTTGTTTAAACACCGTACAAGGAAGATAAAATGGCCTCGTAGAACAATTTTGCACTCAGAAATAATGCCGATTGGTGTGAAGGCAGCAATCTGAATCATGTAACGCAAAGTATCAATGGTCAGGTCTCCGATAATCATAACCTAACCGCGACAGGTGGTTAGCGCGTGCTGTGCATTTCCTTCGTTTGCGGTCTACCTTCAAACTGCAAACGTGCAAAGGTTTGCCACAAGAAGTAAGCACGCGTATGATCACTCTTCCGAGGAAGGAGAGCATAAGGAGCTGTCCAATTATAACTTGCAGACGCACGAAACCCAGTCCGATAACTTCATCAAAGCCGAGCTTACTGCTCCAGTCGCGTTAAAAGCGTACCAAAACGATCGCTTAATCGATGATCGTGCGCGCCTATGATCACTGACGGAGCAGCAGTAGCAGCCGTGTAAGAGAGTAGAGTAGTGTGTCCTTCACCTACCGTTACCAGCAACATGCATGCGAGTGTTCGTCTACCCACTTACAGGGAGACCTGCAGCTAAATTGAATCCTTCCTTAAATGGCTAAAAGTTCACCTTCGCCAGTGGACAGCAGCCGGAATCGCCACAACAACCATTGACGCCCGCCATCTTTTGCAGTTGCACGCTCATGTCGAACGTTTCTAGGTGAGCAACCGAACGACGGCACACCATGAACTCGCCTGGTAACGGATTTAAGGAGCAGCATCGAGGACACGATCTTCCAAAAGGCGTTCNTTCGTCTACCCACTTACAGGGAGACCTGCAGCTAAATTGAATCCTTCCTTAAATGGCTAAAAGTTCACCTTCGCCAGTGGACAGCAGCCGGAATCGCCACAACAACCATTGACGCCCGCCATCTTTTGCAGTTGCACGCTCATGTCGAACGTTTCTAGGTGAGCAACCGAACGACGGCACACCATGAACTCGCCTGGTAACGGATTTAAGGAGCAGCATCGAGGACACGATCTTCCAAAAGGCGTTCCGTTCACCTACCTGTTTTTCAACCAGGAATATTCATTGAATTTTGCTTCTTTTTTTGCCACAAGGAAGAATGCAACAACGCACCAGGAGCGCTCAATTTCCGGACTAGACATCACAACCTGACCGTCTGTCCGACAGACAACAGTTGGATCGAGTGGATGGCCTTACAACTTATCTCACTGTAAACACATAAACGCGCGTGAAATATTTCCTAAAAATAAAATATCTTTCCAAATTGAGATGTGATTTTATTGTACGATACTTTCATTGGTTGATTATTTACCTGAATAAAAATATAGTGTCATTTTCAAACTCTATGTTCAACCTTTCAAACGTTCCGTTCGGTACGGTCATTAAGTCAAGCGGATTACCGTACAGGAGAAGTTTTTTTAGCGTCGGAGGATACATGCTTTCATTGATAGGAATTGTTGTAATATTATTGAACTTAAGATTGATGCACTCTAGCTTCGACAACTTGTGAAACACTTCTAGTTCGATTTTACCAATTTCATTGAAATTCAAATTTACATATGAAGCGTCTTCTAACTTCTCCAGACACAGAGGAACTCGCGCCAGCTTATTGTTCGTAACGTCCACCTCTAACATCTTGTTTGGTTTCGACCATTCGCACATATCCAACACCGTCAGCTGGTTGAATGACAATATCAATAACTTTAGCTTAGGATTGGCAAGACTCCCGCAAACTGATGCAATCTTGTTATTCGAAAAATCTAATGCCTCTATATTCGAAAATGGTGCAAACAAGCCCAAGTTTAGGTCTGTCAAAAAATTCTGATCCATTTGAATGTCTTTTAAAGCCGATTTGCATATCATTTCTCGATTACCTGTCACGGAAGTAATTTTGTTTAGATTTAATTTTAACTGCTGCAGATAAGCTAAGTAGCAAAACTGTGTCAAATCTATATGTTGAATATCACAGAAATTAAATGTAGCGTCAGCGAGATTCACTAACATGCCCAACGTATTAGGAACTTCCTGCAAAGCACTGAAGACTACTGATATGTGCTTCATGTAGATGTTCCGTTCGAAGTTCATCTGATTTAACTGTGTATTAATGACTGTAAGGCTATTGAGCTTACAGTTTTTCGGAATTGAAATGTTCTGTGCCATGCTCGGTTCCCTCAGTTCAATGTTTTTCGCGTACTGCGTTATTGTATGACAGAACTGTGCGTCAAGTACTGGATTTTGTAAATTAGTTGCCCGAATTTCTGTACGATGGTACTGCTGGGGAAACATGTGATCTACGTTTAACACCCTATTCGTTCTA
Source organism: Anopheles rivulorum (assembly GCA_018908115.1). NCBI lineage: Eukaryota > Metazoa > Arthropoda > Insecta > Diptera > Culicidae > Anopheles > Anopheles rivulorum. The sequence goes on from CM032178.1 coordinate 3,532,969, forward strand.
CAGGGGTTATTTAGCCGCCACGTATTGGCGCATCGTACACTTGCTAGCACAGTCACAATGTACCAAAAGCTGTAATAAAATGGGTTTATTAACCAATGAGAAGCTAAACGTGTAAGCGCTCAAGTACCATAGAAACGAAAGCCGAAATAACATTTTTCCACGCAGTCTGAAACTCTGCACTCGACCGAAACTACTGAGTAACTCAACAATATGCAGTTGGATCACATCCATTTTTAACAGGAAGAAACGCTCATTAGCATTGCAGTAAGTGATCATTAACAAACTATCATAACAAATTATCACGTAATGGTTCTTTTGGCCATAATTTGCTTGCCCATCAATACTAGAAACATATATCGCTATAATATTCCCATTGCATACCTTCCGCTGCTTTCGCAGATTCGCCTAAATGTATTCAATTTTCATCACAAAAAGTTTTCTTCAATAACCGAAACGCAATTCTATTAAGAAGTGCATGCAATTGAATGTGAAAGTGTAACGATCGATACAGTTTAGATGTGCTTCTCATAATTTTTCACAAAGATACCCGTTTGGCTTCATACTGTGCAGGCACTTGATCGGTTTTGGAGGAGACAGAAATAGAGTCGAAAGGCGCAAGCAAAGCGCTCTGAGCAGGATGGATTATGTTGGCCCATTTATCTTCCCTGTTTTACTGATTTGGCTTAGCAAACATACCAAAGTCACGGATAAACCTAGAAATGCATATACAACAACGTTCACGTTCGCTTTCGAATCTTCACGTTTCTTGGCATTCTGTGAGAAGGGAACAATATCCAATTCTTAGCCAATACGGTGTGTCTTGGCAGGGTGATTTACACGCTCGAACGGGTAGAAACGTTGTTCGAATGGAAACCTTCATCCGTAATTCTTTTCTCTGCCTCCAACCCAGGAAAAAAAGCGTTGTCGATGTCGTGTTGTACAGAAACTAAGTCACACTTTCTAAAAGTGCGCTTCTCCATGACGCACAAGTCCTGTCGAAGACCTACAAAAACGTGACCGGTACCGGTAACGCAGACTGCAGCAGACAGTGCACCATCGCTGCATTCAGCGGTACAACAAATCAAGCTTGCAGAGGCGGTTGTGCTTCACGAAAACCCGTGGAGTCCGCATGTAGGAGGACCAGGTCTCTGGTACTTGGTTTCCAATCGAATGCCTACGAGAAGCAACGGATTCCGTCCTTTCTCGCAAAATCGGAATTGATTTATTGACGCTTCATGCGATGCCGACCTCGTGCCTTTTCGCTGCCTGCAAAGCTTGCATTACGTGGGAGAGAGCTGCCTGACGGGCAGCAGGAAGTAGTACTTAGTCTCAGTTCCTCTCATCCCTTAATCGCACGTCCGTCCCGCAATGTCGTGTCACAATGTGTCAACCACTCTGCCAACGCTGATAAGATAAAAATGGATGCAAATTCAATCGCAACCACCGGTGTGTATAGCATCGGTTATGGGAAAGTTTGCTCCACTTTCGATTGCTTTCACTCTTTCAATTCTTTTTCTTTAGATTTGGATGATCATTTTTTTGCTCTTGATTTGTTTGAATTGCACCACGAACACAGTAGCTAAAGGTTCGATTCTATCGTTCAACAAAATGCACAACAATAAATAGTTTTTTAAGCCGATACTACTTACACTTTTGCTCGCAATAGGTGCACGCATTCATTTGAATTCTGAAACGAAAAAATAAAAACAAATCATAAATTAACGTACAATTTTGTACTTAACTTGCTGCTGTAGGATGACGCCGAAAGAAACATTCATTCAATAAAGATGTTTATAAGCAAGTGGTCAACAGCCGGTAAAGGCAAATCTTTCAAGGAAATAAATACACTGCACAAGAATCGACTGCAAAGAATAATCGCCTCGCATCGTCCATCGCCCATAAAAGCGAGAGTTCAAGAGCAAACGGGGTAGGTCAGGGCTCAAGTGAGGACAATTCGCAGCATAACGTTCATTAATAGTCCCCGGAGCAATCGACATTATCAATAGCTTTGCTTATAAAAATCGCCATCGCCATAAAGTTGCTAACTCCGACTGACTCGCACACACGGCCAGTTTGCTTTACGACCGTCAGCGGACGAAAAGGCTTCACACTACCAGTCCAACCAGTCTATCGATATCTCCGCCAGCTGATGACCGATGAAGGCTCCTGCTTTTTGTCAGCTTTTGTTTGCTTTCATTTAGCCCATCTTTACGACTCCATGACGATGCATGGAGCCATTGGTCGTGCAAATTTCCGTAAAGCGCATATGCTTCGGCGCTCTGGCGGATACGCGCTTCCGCGATCCTTTCCAAACCGCACGGGCGAATGAAAGCCGCGTGGAAATGGCAGACACACGAATATCCACAAACGCACGATTTGCATATGCCAAAGCGTACCCACACGCAATCGATCGGGCAGAGCGCGCGTGGTGGATTATAATTTCATGGTTCGATGGATCAAATTGAATATTTATCTAGCGGTAGCAGCCAAAGACGACTGACTGAAGCAGATGGGACAGCACTGGGACCGGTGTTGTTTGTGCGACAACAGGGAAAAGATGTGTGTGAGTGCGGTGTAGCAAGCTTTCGACCACAGTAAACCACCCGAAACAGACAAACAGGGTTCACTTCCGCTCCTAGTTAGCCACAGCAGCAACAACAACCACAAAAAAGCCACGTTTTAATCGCACTGCACCCTTTTAAAGCAAAAAAGCCCTTTCTAAATATGCCGCACGCGATTTACATCATGCAAAGCGATGTTGAACGTAGCAGAACATTAACGTACGCATGTCCATCATACGCTGCCGGCCGGCTGTATGTATCTATTTTGTTTGGTGCGTGTTATAATATGTTTTTTTTTTTCGTGAAGCCTTATTTCATGTAGCCAACAATGTTGCTTGAAGGTAGATCAATCGAGTTAAGCGGTACCGTGTTTTTTTTCTCTCCGCTTTTCGACATTAAGTTGGTAACCGAAGCTGACAGTGGCGTTTGTAATCGATTCATGGCGAATGAAAGTAATTTAACACACTTATCGGTTTACGAGCTTGTGAGCATTTTTCCCTCCAAGTTGGCTTAGGGTACAATGTTGTGAAACTGTTGGAGTTTAGCACCGACTACTGTCGTACTTCCGTCTTCAACTTGCAATAGTGCTCAATAGTTTTCGGGAAGAAAAGAGACATTTCTGAAGCATGTTAGATCAAGTCAGTTCGAGTTCCCAGAATTCAACACATGTTCGTCTCAAGACACAGCCCAGCGTTGGGCATCCACAGGTACAAGCGAGATTGTTTATGGAGTTCGTTTATGGAGTTCGTTGCATTCGTAACCAAACCAAGTGACACGACTAACGACTCTTGCTCAGTCACTCAATAGTCGTGCTGGTCCTTATTTGGTGTGATTATACAATCCCAAAACAAGTATTTATACGACCGGTAGTACTCTGTTGGGTGAAACTCTACAAGTTGAATTTGTTTAACTAGTAATTTCTTATTATAACTTCAAAAACTCTGTAATATTCACTTACTTCACTTAAACTCTGTAATATTCGCTTTCATTTCCACCAACTAAACCAAATATTAATAAAAAAAAATTGCAACGGAAATCGTTTATTTTTCGCACGTATAGTTACTTATTCGTTCACAGATGTAAAACAACACACCGAAACCGTTCAATGCAATGAAAACTCACCCCCAAAACGAGCCAACACTTGCCGCCCCTAAAGACAAGCGAATGACAATCGCAACAGAGCGATTCAAATCGTGCACTAATTGTAGTCACGTTTTGTTTTTGTGCGGTTTTTGCTTTTCACGTATATGTTGCCGTTCGCCAGTTTGAAGGTTTCGCTATGCGCTTATGCTACAAGCTGAAACTGCATGTACACTACGCTACGCTACGTAAAACTCGTTCTTCCTCCTTTCTCATGCTGGCCATACATACACACACACACATACACACAGAAACAGAAACACTTGTGCGACACTATTCATCGAGCTAAATGCCAAATCCACACGTTTTGTCGCTTGCTGGTGGAAAAAAAAAGAATAATAGTGGTAAAATGGGATCCATTTTTTATAAACCACCTTTCTACACTGCGGGGGAAAAAAAGCATAAAGGAAGGAACAAAAAAGAAATGTAACATGCAAAGCAATGCATTGGCAACAAACCGAGACAGAGAGAGAAAGAGAAAAAGTCCCAACCGGCCGAAAGTGTAGCAGAAGTTGAAGTTAGAGTAGATTAAAGGCGCATTGCGCCGATATGTTTCGCTGCCAGCAGTTGGTTATGCTTTGCACGGGACAATATGAAGCTTCCGAGCTTGTGGAGTGTCGCGTTGAATGGTGAAATTGTCGCATGGGACCACAACACAATAAAAAAAAAGCATACAAACTTTAAACACAATAAAACAATCGCACTATTTTTTTTTTACAACCCTATACCTAAGATGACAAAAATTTGTCTCCGTTGCAGAACGTTTTTAGTAAACCACTTCCCTGCGTACAAAAGTACAAACAAACCATTGCCACTCGTGAGCCAACCGCAGGAAAAGCGTTGCCATATTCGGCCCTTAAGCAGATACAGCACTTCCTTCCGGCTTAAAATGCATACAAGATGCAACTGCATTCAATTGCATTCGCTTCGTGCCGTTCCATTCCGTGTGTCAAAGCGCGCGCGCTGTGGCGCACACAATTGGCGTTTAGCGTTTCGGCGTCTTGTCGGTACTTTGGTACGGTACGGTGGGTAAGACCATCTTCTTTGCAACCGCCATTCACGCCATCCAGCCAAACATAAACAGGAAAAGCAGTCTCTTTAGCTGATTAATTTTCGACGCATGATCGGAACATGGTGTGGTGACGGTATCTTCCCATTTGGAAAACTGATGAGCAACGGCTGAATGCGTAAACAAATTGCTGCTAAAGCGTAATCAGAAATACTGAAACAGGGACAGCCTTGGCAGTGTGTGTGTGTGTGTGGTTGGCTCGAAGTACATCAAGAATTCATTCTGCTTTCGCCGGCTGAGCTGCCGTGGTTATGCTCGTGCAGATGATCTTCGCTTCCATTACACAAACAACACGACGAAGTCTCGGTTTCGTGAGCGAAAAAGCGATTGTGTCTGCCTGGCAGCTTGGATTGTTTCACTGGCAAGAAAGAAGGTTGGCCATTATGGGGATTCGAAATTGGTGGTCCCGGTGCAAAATAAAGACGCCATGGGGTCTGACGCAGTTTGCCGTGGAAAAAGGAAATCAAGCCGGGAGAAGATTGTTTTGTCCGCTCTTCGATAGACGATCATTGAGAACGATGCGTTTATTGTTTGATTTGCAATTATTTTTAGCTGTACAGCACTTACAATTCAACAGCTTTTTACTTGATTAAGTATTTATTGAGGCATGCTTATGTTTGGCTACAATTGTATGATATATCAACCGATTTATTGGCTGATTACATAAAGCAATGTAATCAATGCTTCCAAAATAGAATTTCCCAAATAAAACTCCTAACCATGTGAGGTGGAAGCAATTTAAAACTTTCCTTTCCGTTTCGATTAGCGCCGTTATAATGGTCATCGCCTGCGTAAACATCGTAAAACGCAACAAGACACACAATGCCGGAAAAACTTGTCTTCAAATTATCAACAGAAGTTTAAAAACAAATCCCACCACACAACAAATTCCACTCGGATCACTGCAACATTTCGTGCACGGCGGAATGTACCAACAACATCACCAACATTCTAGAACATCAAACAACCGAAACCGTTCCGATTGATTGATACACTAAGGTGATTGTGACGCATATGCAGCTCCATCTATTATTGCCCAAGCTTATACACACACACACACACACGGACACCACACATCGATGATTTTTGAACTACTATTAGCAAATTTGCTTGAAATCGTTGTGAAAATGGTGTCTGCTACGACTATGGTTCGATGCATTTTTTTTTTCAGTTTAAACCACTCGCCAAGACTCACCAGACTAGTGTGCGTAGTAGTAGTAGTAGTAGTGGGAGGCTTACGTTTACCTCACGAAAAAAAAAACAAACCAAATCATTCAAGCGTTTAGCACGAACCACACAAAACGAAAATGAAACGAAAAACTAGAGCCACAAAACAATATTCACAATAACGAAAATAAAACAAAAAAAATGAACCAAGAAACAACACCGAAAAAAAAACACCAGCAGCAACAAATTAATCGCATTTAATTTACCACATTTTTCATTCACACAGCAAAACCGAAACGCTACAACGAGAAGGAGAGAAAAAAGAGGCACACCCAAAACGCTAATATTGAAGAAAAGCTCCATTTCCGCTGACGTTTCTCGGTTGCAACTTAAAAACCCCCGGTAAAAGCCGGACCAGGTGAGCGCATTGACGGAACAGTGATGCCCCCAAGCCCAAGGGTGGTAAAGGAAATTATGACCAGGTACAGCTTATTTTTCGTATCTGTATCCCTCTTTTTACCAGCCTTGGTAGTAACCACCACCAGCACTAACTCTACACAGATAACCGTCGTCAAGCGGAAGGCAAAAGAAAAACAGCCCAACAATTAAAGCAAAAGCGGCGATTACGCGCCGTGGTTCCACCTGCTAGTGTGGCCACCCGTCCGAGGAGGGAAGTGTTTGGTCAGTCTTTAGGGCCTCCCGTCCGATAATGGCCGACCGTATTGCTGCACCAAATCTTCCGATGCAGTCTACACGGTACGGAGACTTTCCCTGCCGGTAGTGAGTTCGATATGCAGCTCGGAAGAAGCTTAAAACCACGTGAAGTCGTTGAGATGGAACGCCATTAAAGTATGGTTTCTTTGGGAAGGAAAAAAGTTCGATTGAATACGAAACATTTCCACCCCTAACATGCCAACATAACAAGGTGACTAATATTAAAATGATACACAACTGCACGATAAGCTCTATAAATAGGTGTTTCGAGCAGGATTCATTGATGCTTCAATGTTACGCATTTCCTGACTGACAATCGACTGACAGCACTACATCAAATGGTATAATCGATTCGATCTCGTGGACTGCAATGTTTTAAGTGACATAATTGAATTAAACCCGTATCATGCTTAACTTTCTGTTCACCATTATGTTGCCAATCAAGACGGAAACCTTTTACCATTTGTATATTATAACACAGTTTCAAGACTTTCTTTGACGTTTCCCGGTCAAGTTAACGGACAGACACGCAGTCATAGCTGGGTAAAATAATTAGCATATATATTATCTCTTTTATGCGTGCTGCACAAATCATACAATTCATAATAGTCCTGCATTTAGTATTTTTATGGCCTATTTGCTTGCTCTCTTTTTTATGGCTGCTTGTAAACGACGGTGAGAGCATACTTTTGTTCGTCTCCTGTACAAATTTAACGCATCTTTGACAAATTGAAAAACAGCATTCAATGTCCCTGCTTGACCTCTGTATACCTCACCGTAACCGCGGTGCGAATAATCAGAATTGAATCTTCTGCCCCCGGGTTTGGCACAACTTAATGGTAATAAAAGAGACATAAACTTTCATCAGCACAAACGAACTTAGCAATACGAACTCGTACGAAATAACATGCCCAGAACACTTTACCATATGATGAATGAATTATGGTTGTTGACAATGGAATATTTTAACAATTATATATTGAGTTGTTGATATTATCTACCCATTGATCAGTGCAATTAAACTCAGAAGCGTATATTTGAATAGAAGAGCAAACAATTTAGCATGTCTTTTTTTAACATTTTGGTGCCATGACCAGGATTATGCGATCACTGATTTTCCTGACAAGTGACCATTGTTTATAAAAAAAACGACATGTAATAAATATGTCCCAAATTAAAAACATGTTCCCCATCCCTAGCTACTAACTGATGCAAAGCCAAAATGGTTCATAATTTTAGAGAACCAGATTTTTTGGTGTCATCCCACATTCTTTGTCGATACACCATCCCACAAACACGATACACGAATGGTCGTGAGGCAAGGTAAGGTAAGGTAACCCACCCAGATGGAACGCTGCCAGAACGCATTCTGGCGCTCCAACATAAGAAAACACTTTCAGCAGCACGAGAGCACGTCCACGCGACCACAGCACGGCTTCACACCGCACAAATACCGAAAAATACCGCCACAGCATAAATCTGTGCAACGTGCTACGCTTATGGCCAGCGTCTGAGCTGGTTTTGTGTACTGTAAGATATTAGTTGTTGTTTCTTTTTCAAAATAAACTAACACACACTCAAATTCCCGTGAGTTGCGTTTAAACGATGATGGGATGTGCTGGTGCTGTTGCTTGCCGGGATGTATTAAAAATATATGCTCAGAAGCACATTTTTTTTTGTTCTTGGTTTGTTTAAGTGCAAGCGAGCTAAAAAAGCCGCCAAGGAATAGAGCAAGTGGATCTTATTTTGGCTCTTCTGCAACTTTGCCCTGGAATGCGTACGGAATGCTGAAATGCGGTGGAAAAAGTTTCGCGAGTGCAATAACTTGTAAGAGCCGTTGGAGTAAAGAAATGTCATAAAGCAGCGGACTAAAAGGTTTGAGAGCGAAGGAGAATTTTCTTTTGCAAGACGTTTTAGTGCTGCTTATACATTTTTGTATATTTTTTTTTATTTACGCCCTCAACATTTTGGTGCCGTGACCAGGATTGAAATAGTTTTTTTTGGAAATAGATCGTATTCAAACTTTATTTCACAAGGAATACAGCCATTGCATTGGGATCGATCGAATTTATACTCGCTGAATGCTTCGTGAGAGATAATTTCATTGATTTAAATCAATCTATTGAATCAATCGCGATCCAATTGGAGCCCTAACTTCGTTTGCCTTGATCCCATCGTACCGTAGTAACTTCGCAAGGCAGACCCGTAAGAGAAGAAGAGCCCGTAAAACTTTTGTGACCTACATTCACACAAACGCTCGCCCATGTTTGTCCGTCTTTATGTGCAAATCTTATCCCAAAAGAGTGGGGTGAAATAAAGTCACCACAAATGGCGCCAGTCGCAGCCACAATCGCTTGAAAAACCGGACAAAGAAATCGGAAAGTTTGTTCATACCAATAATTCGTAGCAAAAACAAACAAATGCTAAAGCTTCTAAAATTGGACATTAGCATTGCAGCGGTGTAGCTCGTTTGTATGTTGCATTGTATTCTGCATATCTTTCCGATACAGCCACTGTAAAGTACGAGAGAACGCATAGACTTTAGACAACAAAAAACATTTCTTCGTTTCGTACGGAACCTTCACCGAGCTGCATCGGGGTTGAGACATTGACCAGACATTTTTCTGCAATTCAACTTCCTCTAACGGTTGGGCAGGCGAGATTGAGAGAGGAAAAATGCCACAGAAAATAAAAGAAACTATCTTTAGGGCGACGACAGCGCACTGCAACTTCTAATCGGCGACGACGACGACGACGACGACGACGAAGCAGGATAACATTCCTGCACTCGTTTTGATGTCGCACACACGCGGGAGTCCCCACAACACTTTAGTGAACTATTTTCGTCCAACTGGGTTCCACCGTGCGTAATCAATCTTTCCACACTTCTTGCCTTCCCCCAAAAAAGGGACACCACTGTGGAGGGTTTGTGTGAGTCATGAAAACATTTAAAACATAAAGAAATAAGGCCAATAAGACAGCCATCTTTCAGCTGCTTCAGGTGTGGCCTTCAAAGGAAAATAACTAAATGCCATTCCGCGATGCCCACATGCTGACCCGGGAGCGTCATGTTGGGATGAAAAGAAGGTTTACAACTTCGCCCGGTCGGTTGAAAGTATTCCGATCACGATTCGCGCTTGTGATAATTGATTTCACACCCTTCACCGGCACACACAGAGACTACTGACCTAACTTTTTTTTTCGTGTTTACTGTATGTACTTCAGGTCGGCAGAAAGAAAGCTTCCCGGCCACGGCTGCACGCATTAGTGTGTGCCCGGACATCTTCGAACATTGGGGTTAGGGTAGGTCCAGCTGCAAGAGACGTCTGACCTACTTGAGTCGTCTGTGTCACGTACTACAGCGGTACAAAGCAGCCGTAAATCGATACGTTTTCACTAGGCTGTCTGTTCCGTAAACAGTGCACTAAACAGAACCAGATCTCCCCAAGCGTATGTGATCGCGAAACAAACATGCAGAGTTGGTAAAAACCACCGTCCCGAAAAAAAAGCACTCGAAGCATTTTCAGCAAACACATTCGCGTTTAACGTCCTTCAACCCTTCAATAAAAAAAGGCTTCCGAAAATAGTGACTCAAGGCGAACATACTCACACACGGTGGTGGGCAGCCTGGTGCCCATGATCCGCGACTCCCTAATCGAATGTTCAAATCGTTGCTGTTTCGTTCCTTATACTATCTGATTGAGGCAGCGATGATGAAGGTCAGTGGTCCATCAGAAGCTAACCTTCCGAATGCGCGTAAGCATCTATTAACCTTTTTTTCTCTCTCTCACGAATGGAAACCACCGGCCACTAGGCAGCCGAGAGCCAGCCAGTACACTAATTTATGGTCTGTTGATTACATCAAGTGCTACCCCGTGAGATCGTATCACGGTTTGAGATTGACAAGCTTTCGAACACACAAAAACAACCGCTGCCTGACCACATGTTTACACTCGCTAACGGAAGTACCCGTATCGTGAGGACGTTTTGGTCCTATCCTCGACTCGAAAAAAGCACTCGAAAACAAAAATAAGCCCCCCACAGTTTCACGTGGAAAAAGTGAAACTGATACGCACGACACTCTTAACATTAACAAAACAGAGCGTGAACAAAAAAAAAACAGATTTGGAGCTCAATTTTTGGCCTTCTCCTCCTTGCGTGTATGTATGTGTCTCATTTTACATTACTTTTAACGTAGTTTAAACTGTTGTTGAAGAGAGTGCGTGTGGTGTGGATTGCAGGCATTAAAAGTCCGGTTAAGGTGTAAGTGGGGTGGTAAACCATTTGCCGAATCTTGTGTGAAGTGAACGGTACAACCTTTCCCCGCCAGTTAAGAGGTTATTAAAAATGCAAGTGTGACTTTCACTGGCAATAAATATTATTTTATTGATGTATCGAACCGACACGTGTGGACTAATTGGAATTAGTGGGGAATTAAGCTAACGTTTCAATGCAACGACGATAATGAGCAAAGCTTTTAGCTCTAACTGTTGCTTGATTTATGAACCATTTCAATATTAATTGCGCCGACTGCTCTCCTGGGCGTAATTCCGTTCCGGTTATGTCTTGGTTTCATTACGCCTACATGTATGCAATCATCGTTTCCTGATTTTTTCATTGCATTCCTTTGCAATTGTCTATTTTCTTCTCAAATATCACAACTATTTCCAAACGCTCATCATCAACCGGTCTTGTGTTGATCGCTACCCGATTTAAAAAAGAAAAAAAAACGCTTTTATCAACACCTCATAATTTGTGACTCATAAAGTTACTGCCGAATTAGCATTTAAAATTGGAATTAATTTTCTTTTAATGTATCTTTCTTCGTCTGCTACGCAAACCACACAAATCACGCACAAAACAAGAGTTGGGACAAATAAATCGTAAAGTTCTCACGGCCATTTCAGATTTGAAGCTCTTTAACTCAGTGACTCAGGGTTTGGTCTCGGAATTAGCTATCTCCTATTGCGGCCCTTCCATTTTATGTCTTTCTTTTTATGATCCCCAATAGTAATGGCAGATTAGGAAATAAAGCTACTGCCCCTTACTCGCATTATCACAAACGTTCCCATTCAAACCAAGCGCACTACCGATAAATCATCACACACCTCAAGCCGGGAGCCCCGAAGAGCTCTCCAACTGGAGTGCAACGACATAAGAGAACCAAATTCCAAACTACCGAAAAAAAACCACAAAATCCCCATGAAAATTTCTTCTTGGGCGGTGGGAAATATTGTATGACAGCGGCAAGTTCGCTCAAAAACCGAACTACCGTCTCTAAAAAGGTCCAATAATACGTAAGAGGGCGTGTAAAGGGGTTCGCGTCCATTGGCGTCTGAAAAGTTCAAACCAATTACCTCGAAACCACTCGAGGCTATCATAACTCATATCAATTATGGGACCATCTCCCACACGTAAGGCATGGCCAGAACCCCGAAAGTAGTTCGATTCGCAGTGGGAACGGCAAATTCCAACGAGAGCAACATAACATCAAACAGTCTGCTACAGATTTAAGAGGGCCTTAAAAGTTGACTACTGTACGAGTTTTGCAGCACCCTTCTGCGACGTCCATATTCTCTCGTGGCCTAATAATAGCTGCACTTCGACGGTGGAAACAATCCGCAAAATGGACGTAACGTTTTGGAAGCGAAGGATTCGGTAGATGCATTTGACGCGTTCTTACGCTCTCTCTCTCTATCTATCCGTCTGTGCGTATGGTATGGAGCTAATTAAATTAAACATTCATTTATAGTTGTACCGACAAGCAGTGTCGCTTCTTCTGGGTGGTTAGTGTTTGACGACTCTCTAAACTTTGATGTTAAAAGAGCGATTCGTGTGTGTTAAAGTATTCCGAGCTTCTTCCAAGCCATTTGCTCTAGTTGTGAGATCCAGGGCGGTAAAGTCTCATATCTAGCATAAAACAGGCATCATCATAGCGCACATTATGAGTTTCACGATCCGTCCTCACGATCGCTGTCTTGAGCATTCTAAGTCAACGGATTGGAACAACGCTACGTTAAACGCTAAGTAATGTTCTGCATCCGTGGCACGGTATAGGTGGCAAAGAATGTCTTACACACAGCAGCAGACAGCACGCCCCAGAAGCCTTCGTTCTTCACTATCATCCGGTAGCACGGTTAGGCTAGCGCGTACACCAAGATACCGACCGATCATGTGCGTGTGTGTCTTGCTGCGATGCTTCTTTATCTCCAGATGAACGTCGGGCATAAAGCATGCACGCGCATAACATGAACCATGGTTCTGACCATATGCTTCTGACGGGTATCTTCGAAGCATCCGCATGTATCTGCACCGAAGCGGCAGACAGTAAACACAAACATGAATATTTATAAATAACATATCCCGTCCCGTCCTGACAACCCGTCCGTTGTGTGGCAGTGTCAAGAGAAACGATGCGAGATAGTGCATAAAACATATTAACCCCCTTCGCATGGGTTGCATGACCGGTCCGCGATCCTAGCGATCAGACGATCAGGCGTTTTGAATCGTTTCTGTTAAAACATTTTATTTTTCTACACCTACCAACAAAGAGATTAATTACAATTGTGGATTAAATTAGTAGAATAACCTAAATATAATTACAAATTATTTCTTTATGTACACTATTCTATCGCCATCTTCTTTCTATCGTCTACAACATTTCGACCAGCATCAGTTGCGACCAGCAAAGTACGGCAACGTTGCACCCTCCAAAACGCACATCATAAACACGGAATTAAACCAGCAAGCATCAACGTGCGCAGACAAAATCAGTCAGGCCGAACCAACAAAGCATAAACCATCCACGGACAGCAGAACGCACGCACACGTTGGCCAAAACAGCATCAAAACGCAGAACCATGCTACACCAGCATAAAACGAATCGCTAAATGATGGGCGAGGGCGCTCACACACACACAGACCATCGACAGATGTGTGCGTGCATTGCGAATGTTCTGCATCGGCATCGGAGGCCAATTTTTAAAGTGGATAATAAGATCTTCACTTAAGACTGGATGTGGATGGAGAGGGTGAAAGATTTCCCCCAAACTACGCGCGTCTGGCTGGATGCATAACATCGTCAGAATTCGAAACGATCCTGTAAGCAGATTGATGTTTGTTGTACGGTTTCGAGTCAATAACAACCGTGTTGTTGTGATGTTTAAGCAATGTAATTTACATTTCACAGCCAAAACTTCATTACTGCTGCAATACGTTAAAGTCTTCGCTGCGTTTTCCCACAGTCAAAACATATTTCGTGGTGAATTTCTTTCAAAAGATCACTAAAACCACTTGCGAAATAACAGCAAATGATCTACCTGTGTCCAACGCCATCCGTCCATAATCACATCACACGAACACGAAGGTAACATTAACATTAGAGAAATCTCGGCTCGTAATGATTCCATCGCTAAATGTATTGCAAACGCTCTTTCTGAATTGTGCTTTGTTGTCTGCATTTATCCGAAAACCCTTTTTCACACCTTTTTCCTTCACTTTGAAGGCGAAAGTTTACAACATTCAACCTTCCGCTCGTGTGTCTCGCATTGAAGCAAATGAAACACAGGCAGAATAGTCATTCATAATAAATGGAGCATAATGAAGCATAATCCATTTTTTTCTTCATATTTCGGTACAAAACTAGTGGCACAATGGAAATAAATAAACATATAGCCGTAAACACCAATGCCAACACCTTCGGAACAATGGCTAACAAACGGGCGGAGGAAAATCTTCACACCTTTCCGACGCGTCCAAACCCAGCATTCGAAAAATATATTGGAGAAAGGAAGCGATGGACGAAAAGACCATTAACATTGCATCACCGTGGCAAGGAAAACAACCGTTTCCATTTGTCGAATTTCGTGAAAATTAAAGAAAAATAACTCTCCATCCTAAGCAGCAGCAGACGAGACTCGATGCACACACACAATCGGCTAATGTGGTAAATGCACCATCGGGTCCATCTTGCCGTAGGCCTCAGCTCACTCACATACAGATGCGTTCGGTGACTTCTTTGCGCCGGTGAGAGCCAAATCGTCACACCCGGATGAACGCTCGGAACGTTGCAAGAAGGTGGACGCAATTTTCCACGACAAAACAACACAACTCACCCAGTCTGTTAAAAAAAAAAGTCATCAACGAATGCGCACACACAAACACGCACGATGTTGAGCAATTTTTGCTTCGGCCAGTTTCGTCGGAAGCTGTCGTAAAAAATTTGGGCCATCTAGACAACCACAATCACAGCGGCGGTCGAATGTCCGCCGCGGTTCACAGTTTTAGCGGTAGTTTAAACGAGCTTGTTGCAAGGTGCTCACAACACTACTACCCAACGGGGAAGTAGCAAAGTCGCCGGTCGGAATGGACCACCAAACGCCTACCACAAGAAATGACCCAAACGCCAGAGCTTCATCCGCATCATCAATTTTTCATTTTCCATTTCCTTAACGGTCGCATCCGAATTTCCTGAGGTGTGCGAAAGTTTTCTGACCGCTCCATCGCCACGAGTGCTTCCTTTCAACGTCTAATGAAACTCTTCTCAAAATTGGTCCGCGCACTGTGCACAGCACAATTGTTGGATGCCGTTTCGCCAAACACGAATTGCATAAGGCAGACCCTGGGGAAGGATTTAAATCATCGCCGAGTTATGCGCCGAGCAGCACCCTTTAGCGTTGCTTCCTACAGTGATACAATCGAGAGAAAACAACTGATAATGGCACACGGGGATCGAACGGTGATAAAAGCACCACAAGTGCGCGTAATAACAAAGTAACCGAGATTCACCACCACCAAAAACTCGCACGGTAATGCGGTCAGTGCATTAGACGAAATTACCAATATTCGACGCAGGAAGCCGTCGCAGCACATTCCTCCGTTTTGGGTTGATGAGCGGCTCGTTATTATGCAACGGTGAATCATTTGAGCGCTTTGGTGCGCGAAACGGAAAGTATCCTGCGGCGTCGATGAAGCAACTGTTTCGGCGCGAAACAACTTCTTGAATAAACACACACTCATTCGTCCGGATTGATGGGGCAGAAGTTTCTTGCTAGCTGCCCAACCTTCTCGCCAGATCATTAATAGGTCGGTACGTCGTAATTATATTCCCCAAAAACCGATTGACCAAAAGGGTACACTCGGCACGAGCACATGAAAACAGATTCAAATTACCAAACAGCACGGAGTTTGTTGTTTTTCTAAACATTCATTAAGTTTTATTTCGACACCGGTGGCTGTGCAGGGAACACATTCAAACGTCACTCAACAAAGCGCAATGCTCGCTTTCTAACCACAAAAGCAACTCGGCAACGCGAACCATATCAACCACTTTCCCTAATTGCGATTGATGATACATTAATTGGATCGAAACATGTCCCTATATCAGTTTACCCACTGTTTGAAGACCTACAATGACAGACCCACTTGGCTGGTGACTGGTGATCGTAAATTGTTGGTAAAACTTGGATCACTTGCAGGTACTCGCACCAACAGGCAGGCAATGGTGAGCTTTTTCCGAAACCCTAGCATTTCATCGATCGGGCATGGAAAAAAAAAAACAGAACCAACCATTGAGAGTGATATATAGCAGAAGCTAATGCGATACGACACCAAACTACCGTGTCGCTGTCAGGGCGCATAACTGAAATAATAATTGATTTACGGTTCTCTGCTGGGATGTCAATCAGCTTGCAGAGAAAGTAGGAACATTGTTAGCCAGGAACAAGGCGCAAACAAGCGAGTAAGAATGTTTGTTGATCCAGCAGTGTGCGGAAGGAAAAATTGTTTCTAGGTCAGGGCAAGTTGCAAGTAGCTATGAAGGATGCTTCACATAAGCCCACTCGAGCATGCATTCTAAGAGACGCCGGGTGACATAATTAACGGTCAAGTACTGTGTGTACCCTCTGCCGCACCAGAAGCTACTTTCCTTCCGATGCTAATTTGTCTTTTTTCAATTCGCTTTCGGATAACATCGATCACACCGCCGTGAAGAACTACTTCAACAACAACAGGACAAGGGTTTTATCCTATCATTAAAAAGTAGCGGATTTCCTCGGAACCAACTCCTCAGGGTATGGTGGAGTTAAGGTCACCCTTAGCTAGACAGACCCCTGATGGCTTTATTCTTTCCCGGCGAAGAAGCGAACAACGCCAAGGAAAACTGTCATCATTCATTTTGCTCAAAACCTTCACCCCAGCTAATTCCACCCGTGAGTTGGCTCACTCCGGACGATTAATGGTGGACGTCCTCCTTTCCCATCGTCAATACATCTAGCCAACTGCGGGAAGACGCTGTCGTTACTTTTCGTAAACCAAACTCACCAAATCACTATTCCTTCCGTTCCGTCACCATTTTCAAGCATTTGTAACGCTCAAAGACGGTCACTGATTCAAACTTCCGACAAAATCGACTTCCATTTTCAGGCAGACCGGCGAGCGAGACAAATGTGGGTACTGGTATTTGGGTGCATTTGTTGATTTATGTTTGCCGCTGTTCTGTTTTGGTGCAATCAAACACGGGCGAGCGCTTCTGGGTTACGCGGGTTACCAAACGGGCCAATGGAGCAGAGCGATGGGCGAACGAATTTAGGAGTACAGATCGGCCAGAAAAGAACTCTAGGCAAGCGAGTGTGCTTCGAGTTCTCTACTTTTATGGTTGGTGTTTAGTTTTAAGAATTCATTAAAGCATAACTGCTGTCGACGGTATCTTGTCGGTTGATTTATATGCTGTACTGTTTCCACGCTACGAAACAGCCCAAAGACGATAAGTTCAATTTTTAATTGTGTGAACTAGTTTTCAGAGAGGAGAAAATCTACTCCTCGAACATATCGTGCAAGAAATTGAAGAATGAAAGGTTTATTTTTGTAGAATAGTTCTAAGAAAAGCATCAGAAATACGATACAATGCGATCGTTCTTTGTGGTCGAAATGTTAAGTACGTTTGCACCTAACCAAGACGATGTAGGTTCGATCCTCTTTCCGGATCGAATTATGAATTAAAATATTGTTTAATTCCAGTTAAGTAGCTAATCCCACTGTGTGTGTTGAGTGGATTGTTTGATTACTTCTCTTACCCACTGAGAAGTGAAAGAGAGCCACGTATGGGTCAAACAAGCCCTCGTTTGCTCGTGTAAAACAAGAAGGAAAAAACCTCCGGGAATCTTCTCCATCCCCCTATGCCCCCCTTTCGTTTCATCTCAGCACTACCAACAAATGACTCATTAAATGTTATTTTCTGTTCAAATGCACATCCGTTATGCTAACCGTTTTCTTTCACGCTCCTTTGATACCACGAGCTGATTACACCGAAGACCCTTACGTTGATAGCGAACGCAAACGCAAACGCAATTGCCCTGTGTGCGTAACAAAAACACGCAGCAGGGGCAGGCCATTCTGGTAAAAAACAGACGCACTTGATAAGTGTAAGATGTGGACGAAAGGGACCTTTCGAATAGAGGGGATCGGATCGGTTTGCATCACATCTGGCAACCTTGTGTATGTCACAGCGCGGACCTTTGGATGATCCCGCGTTACAAGTGTCTTTCAAGCTGTGAACGTTTCATTATTTCCTCATTATATGTACATGAAACCTGCTTCTTTCATGCCTTAAATACCAATAATGGTTAGCTTTTTATTAGTAAATTAATACGGCTCTTATTTGCTAGCCGCAACCAGTCGATCATGCCTACTATCCAGNCGAATAGAGGGGATCGGATCGGTTTGCATCACATCTGGCAACCTTGTGTATGTCACAGCGCGGACCTTTGGATGATCCCGCGTTACAAGTGTCTTTCAAGCTGTGAACGTTTCATTATTTCCTCATTATATGTACATGAAACCTGCTTCTTTCATGCCTTAAATACCAATAATGGTTAGCTTTTTATTAGTAAATTAATACGGCTCTTATTTGCTAGCCGCAACCAGTCGATCATGCCTACTATCCAGCCACCCAGTTAACAAATATGGGCAATTAAAATGACAAAATGCAACAGCTACAACGACATGCGACCAAATGTTTGCGAATGGTCAGCCCCCCCAAAGCAACATTGTCTTCAGCAACACAAATCGCCGGATATAAGAGGAACGTCCAGCCTGGTCCAACCGTCGACGGCAATCGTAAATCGTAAAGCCAACCCGAGACGGCCCAGAAACCGATTTGCCTTTTACGGAAGATCGCAACACAAGTTTTTCCCTACCACAAAGTACGAAACTTTACCTTATGGTCGTTTGTTTTTTTCTTCTGCTTCTCACAACTCCTAGTACATACTCCGACACCAAGGCGGAGGTTGGCATTTGGGCCTAATGGGACGTGAGAGGATTTAAATGCAGGTGACATCAATTTGATTATGCTTGGAGCGTACTGTATGTGGTTCCGCTTCTATACATTGTACCGAGATATAAAATTAATAGCTCCATTTTTTTCTCTCTCTCTCTCTCTCTCTCTCTCTCTCTCTCTCTCTCTCTCTCTCTCTCTCTCTTTCTCTCTAACCGGAACGGTCTACGACACTAACCGAAATGGACGGTTCCTGTGAGACACAGGTCAATTAGAAGACATTTAACACTTCCTAATATGTTGCTCCAAGTTTTACCAGAACGAGAGCATTGAACCGGCAAGGTTAAGCACGCTCGAACGCCGCGTGACATTGATTTTGTACATCTTTGGAATAAATCTACCAAATGGTTCAGTAGGAAATGATGTTCTTTTAAATACAGAAAAAATGCATAGATATACATTAATTGGAATGACAACAAAACGTTGATAATACTTAAATATGTGATATAAAAGAGGAACACCAACACAGAATCAATAGAGTGAACGATCTCATTAGAACGAACAGGTTTTAGTTCTTCAGGTTAGATCACCAAAACTCTTAAACACCGAAGAACCTTTTGAATGATTCATTTATCGGAATTTAGAAAGAAATCCTTTTCCTCTTCAATCCATGAACATAAGAGATGTTGCGTTACAGAATCGCCAGCCACACAACATGAATATTGCATAGAATGATGTCTGAAAAGATGGCAAGGGTCTAGCCAGAGCTTAACTTGGAGAATAGCAAGTTTATTCTTCTTTGTCAAGGGCTGTTGCGTATCAGAAGAATTGGTAATCGATATTTCTATTGGACACGATACTAAAGTCTATAAAAATTTAATAAAGTATCCAACATATGGATTATATCTTAGGTATATGAAGATCTCTTGGAAAATAGTGACAAGTCACTGGAGCTTTGCTAAACCATTTTATGTAAATAAAACCATTCCCAACATAGGCAACCTTGCCACTTATCGACCCTGGAACCAGGGAGGGACACTTTTCTGCGGCATTTCTAAATGTCTGAATGGTTTATTTGCATTGCAATGCAACGGCAAAGGTGCCTGGGCGAGCCACTGCAGAGAGCCATGCCATTGTATCCTTTTTTTCCAAGACAATGTTGTACAGCTGACGACAGCACCATCATCATCATCATCATCATCGGCTTGAGCTAGCTATGTATGGGTGTGTTTTTTGCACACTTACAACCCACACACACACACACACACTAACTCAAAAACATGTCATATCATTGTGACTCGCATCATAGGAACAACTTTATGCGGCCGGGCCATCGGCAACATCGGCCATTGTTGTCGGTTATATTTATTGTCACACGGAATAGAGGCAAAATAGAAAGGATAAACCATTTATCGTTATGCGACACGAGATTGTGTTGTCGGTGTTGCATGTTTCGCAAGGACCCTCCTCACCGGCCGCATGTACCGTGTAAGACACACACAACAACAACCAAACAGACAAAACGGACCGATAAGCAGGGAAGTCGGACGGACGTGGTCGGAACCAAGGGCAAATTGGATTTTCAACTCAATCAAAACGTGGGCGCAGACGGAAATATAAAGGAACGGCCCTTTTGCAACGGTTGTTGTAGATGGCCAGGGCAGACAGAACCATGTGCTGGGGAAAACTTGTGACAGACGCTCGCATGGGAGGTAAAACTAATGGAACTTTGTACATGTTTTATGAGAAAACTTCAAACTCTTTAGAAATCATCAAATAAAATTGTTTGTAAGTCACAAGTTTTGAAAAAGCAGAAGCAGCAAACAGTCATTTGGACCAAGTTTTTGCTCGCTGTAGAAAAATGCACACCACTCTCAGCATCATATCGAATATCAGACCCTTCCAAATGGCGTCATCACACCGTTGCCATGATGGAAAACTTACATTGAATTACGAACCACCTTTCGATGCATTTTCTTTATGGTGCCAGTGCACCTGGAACATCCGAAAGGTGGCCCTCCAATCTCCAAGAGACAGTACAAACAAAACACATCGAAATACCGGTTCCACCCGATAACGGTTGGTGTAGCATTGTTTGCAGAACCATTGAACTCACCCTCCCACACGAATGCAGTTGCGGAAAAACCATCCCCCGAAGCCCCGAAGCGTCATACTAACACACCCAAACAAAGCACCCTCGTAAAACAGCAGAACCGGTACAGCAATCAATAGATCGATCGATCGATCGATCGATCGGTCGATTGAAATTAACTCCCAAAGAACATCTACCACCGTAACGAGAGGAAGCGACTCTAGGGCACGGACCACGAGACGCCTGCCAGCTGTGGGCCAGAGCGGTTTGGCTCTGCCGGAAGGAAAAAGCATAATCCGGAAACGTGCAAACCGAGCTGGTCTGCTATAACGGTCGGTTCCGGGAGACGAAAGATGAAGCAGACGAAAGATGAAACCGTTGATTTTTGGCTTTATTTCTTCTATTTCAACAGGCGCTTCCACAAGCTTTTTACCGTGTGGTTATCGATTGGTCAGGTTTGGGGCTAAGCTTACCGCTGCTTAATCCGCTCCGATTCCATTAAGCGTTACTAAAGGCCGCGCATCCGTGAATGGAGTTTTCATTATTTCATCCGGAATTGGCACGGGACACTGAGAATCTGTCCAATGAAATAAAGCTGTCCAGTTCAAGGGGAAACAAATGGAAAATACAGGCGAAATAACATTTGTCTCCGAGTTGATGACGTAGATCGTAAAATGTGTTGCTTTTTAATGTTTGTTAGTTCTTAACTCCGCATTGCTAGGGAACAAAGGGATATCCCAGAAACACGACAGACTCCGATAGATTTATCAAGTGACGATAATGACTCCTAAAGAGTAAGTCCAAGAATTCTACAGAGAAGATAGTGCGATAGTGCCAGACTAAGAGTTATAATAAATATACTACCAAACAACCTTAATAACAGCTTCTGCTCCATTCTACCACTCCCATAATTATACGATTGGATGAACCGATATAGCGTTACGCAATATTTGTCGAAACGCTTTTCCGACACGTTCTTCCGATATTAAACATTTTATTGTTCTTCCCAAAGGTAAAAATGGCGATAAAACAACCGAAAACAAAGTAACAAACAAACAACCTAGACTCGGACAATTATCGACCCATCAAGTGTTCCCCTTCTACGGGAAGGAGGAAAAGAAACTTTTGAGAAGGTACCCAAATAACATGGTTTCAAAATGACATTTTCGAAAGGGAAAAAAAGGGGTGGAGTGACATGGAACTCTGACGCTCATTTTCGGTTGCTAGCAAACAAACAAAACCAAACGTACGTGGTTTTACATTTGATAAGAAAAGAAAGCAAAACAGCTCTATTTATTGTGTGGTAGCTTCATATAAAGACGTCAAACAATTTTAGTTTCTCGGATATAAATACGCACCGTGATATTTTTTTAAACCATTAATGTTTTAAACTTTTCATAAAAAGTATTTAATTTTCCTTTAAAATCACGAAAAAACTTTGCTTATAACAGCTTACGAACAATTTGAAAAGCTCTCTTGCACGGTAGGCACTTTCACAAGTGCCCAAACGTCCTTCAGAAGAAACTTCGTCCTTGCTTGGTCGCCGGCTCGAACTCCTCCCTTTTCCATTTATTTGCACAAGGATTTCACAGCTGGTCGACAGGAAGCAACATGCGCGCGGTATAAAAGGGACAAGGTTCGCCTGTTCGCGTTAGCAAATCGCTCGAAGGGAGAGAAAACTCCCTTCTGCGGAAGAAAACTTCAAACCAACACGCACGCACACACACACAGAGACACACATCCTTTACGGCTTTTCTCTCACTTGTTCTTCCGCTGCTATTCTTCCTGCTGACGGTGGTAACCATGGCAACACACGAAAAAAAAAGCCACAGCCAAGCGAAACCGTGTCGTAGAGAAAACAGCTCCAGAGACTCACCTTAAACGAATTGGCCGGAGAATGGCAAACGTGCCCGAAATCTGCAAGACCTTGAACTCACAGCTGCGCCGCACAAACAGCAGTATCCTTACTACACATAGATCCTTCCACGAGCCACAATGCCTCCGGTACGAGGCTTTCTTCACATAACCTTTTATTGCCACCTAGTTTTGCATCACACCAACGAAAAACCTTCAGCTAACGAAGTGCACCCCGTAGCAGCTGAAGAATGTGTGGCCCGCGCGTACATGCAGCTGTACGCACGCAATTTCCACACCTTTTTTCACGATTTCCAAGGCTTTTTTCCACGGTACTGTGCACTGTGGTGAGGCAATTTCACCGATTGGAAGCACGTTTAGCTTTGAGAAGGCTGCATTCATACACAAATAAGAAAAAAAGGAACTACACCGCACCGCTAACACAAATTAAACGCGAAAAAACAACACTGCCATCCCGTGTATTTCATTGATAGTGGGTTTATTCGCCAACGCACAGACGAAAACTGGACAGTAAGTCGAATACGTAAACCCACAAAGATATTACCGTGCAAATTTTGGTTGGATAATTTTATACCGCAAAGTTTGGACGATTGCTGAACTAACGAAAAGGAAAAGAAACAACACCGGACGCGCACGCACCACCGTTCGCTTTGAAAGACTTCGAAATAGTGTGAGTGTGTTGATGCAGCGAACTGACATGAGGTACAAGCAATGCATGGGGCATAAAATACTGCACAAAAAAGGCACTCGCATATGTGTAAATATGAAACCGACATGGCGTCACCAGAAGAGGGTTTGCTGTTTCAACTGGTTGGTAAATATTTGATTCGTGTTTTACAATGAAAACTACGAACAAGATAATAAAGAATAAAGTTTTGTTTCTATCATTGCTTATCATACATGAATTTACGAGGAGCTAAACAGATTTAAACAAATCATAAACCTCAAATTCATACAAACGCATCGCTTTGCAATATGTCCGCTTTGTTGGCCCATAGTTAAAAGGGAGAAAGAGGATTAATAAGAAAAGGACGGAACCATTCGCTCCCAAAATGACCCCACAAATACGGCCGGTAACAAACCTATTTTAACACATTTTAGAACATAAATAATACAAAGAAAAATCGCATAAATACCTACATAAAAATCATTTGCATTGCTCTTACTGCAGTGAAGTATGTTTTGAGCGTCGGTTTCATATTAACACAGAGGGACTGTACGTTCGTTTGTTGCTTGAAAATATTTTTCATATGTAAACTTTCTGTCATGAAAAATTTCACCATCATTGTACAAGCAAAATATTTGTATTATCAAATCCCGAAAACACAATCCTCTCGACTTTTTTCTAGTGTTTTCGCATTCTGAAGCAAGGAAAAGTTTGACAACAAAATGAAATCACAATCCAAATGCTTTAAACATTTAATTATCTATTTCCCACTGTTATTATAGTTTTTTCACCGGCACGAAATTTTACGACACTTTTGATTTTCGTTAATTTGCTCCGAATTTTTGACAGCCAATATGGCTCGTGACTGTCAGGGGTGCGTTTCGATGTGTTGGTACGAAAACGTACTATGGACCAACCTGCTTTGATTAAACTTTGATTATTGCTATTATTATTCAATCGGGACTGGCTGGCTTGGCTTTGTTGATGTGATCCGTTTTCCATTTTTCTTAACTTAATTGTTGAAAGAAATAGTAATACGTGCGTAATTTATNACTTTTGATTTTCGTTAATTTGCTCCGAATTTTTGACAGCCAATATGGCTCGTGACTGTCAGGGGTGCGTTTCGATGTGTTGGTACGAAAACGTACTATGGACCAACCTGCTTTGATTAAACTTTGATTATTGCTATTATTATTCAATCGGGACTGGCTGGCTTGGCTTTGTTGATGTGATCCGTTTTCCATTTTTCTTAACTTAATTGTTGAAAGAAATAGTAATACGTGCGTAATTTATGCTTCCGCGAAGGTAAGTGTACTATTAACCCTCTAGATAAAAATCAATTACAGCTTCTCTGGCACATAGGCTGGCATAGAAAAAACACATCTAGACCAAGCGCGACAGGATGGTGCTTGATGGTGTTAGATGTTTTTTTCTGGCCACCATTAAAGAAAAAAGCACACTCTTCTCGAAGAAATGTGCCTCTTTTGTATAATTCGTCACGAATCAACGATTAGGTGAGCGTTGCTTTCGAATTTCAACTAAATAAGCTTCCGTTTTCTCCTCTTCCTATCTGTACCCACTGCACCACTCGGCCGGATGACTTGCCGACTCAATTGCGCACCCTTGACAGGTCCCACGGTACGGTTCTCTAGGTTTGCACGTTCCCGGTCTGCTGGAACCGTAGGAGAATCCTCCCAACACAGGCTACGATGTCGAAGCGATCGGCAGAGGAAGCGGCCGGTGGTGCCAGCGGTACAGTCGGTGGTACTGCAGGCACAGGTGGCGCTGGTGGCCTGCAACCACCGATCAAGAAGGTACACTTCGAACCACACCTTATCGGGCCGATTTCGACGCTGGAAGAGCTAGACATCAAGGTGTTGAAGTTCCAAAACAAAAAGCTGGCCCAGCGGATCGAACAGCGGATACGATGCGAATCAGAGCTACGGTCACGAATCGAACAGCTCGAAAAGCGTCAAACGCAGGACGATGCCGTACTGAACGTGGTCAATCGATACTGGAATCAGCTGAACGAAGACATTCGCGTACTGCTGCAACGTTTCGACGCGGAAACGGCGGACGAATCGGAAAACAAAAGTACGCCCTACAAATGACTCATTGAAATGCCGCGGACAGCTTTAGCACTGATGCACATTTCCCTTTCTGCTTCTATTCTCTTCCGCAGACGAGAACGAGGTAACGACCTCTTTTCTCATGCAGCTATCGACCTGGGACAAGGAAGAGCTCGACGACAAGCTGGCGAATCGGGTGCAGGTATCGAAGCGCGCCGTGGCCAAAATCGTACAGGTGTTCGACCGGTTAATGCAGCGTAACGAGAAGCTAATGATGGCATTGAAAGGCGAATCGGAGGACGGCAAATCGCCGGCCATGGCACCGCCCGACTTGGACGAATCCCTGCGCCAAACGTACATCGACGTGATGGCGGAGAACCGCAACCTGCAAACACAGAACACTCTGCTGCACGAAAAGTTTCACACGATATCGCTTAAGATGAGCGAGTACCAGGACATGCTGAATGGCAAAGAAACGGAAGCGGCCGAGCTGCGCAATCAGATCGACGATCTGCAGTACGAGCTGGAGAAGGTGAGGTGTCGAAACGATAAGCTCGAGAACCATCTTGCCGAAGCGATCGAAAAGCTGAAAGCGTATCACCAACTACACGGAGGCGATCCGCTGAGCGGCGGTGGTGGCAGCGGTGACTCCGGGAGGCAATCGTCCTCGGCCGGCGGAGGTTCGAGAGGTTCCGGCTCGATGACGAGTGTGGCCGCCCAGCATCTCGAAGATCTGCAAAAGGAGCTGGAGGAGTACAAGGAACTATCGAACAACCGGTTGCAGGAGCTGGACAAACTGCATTTGCAGCACCGCGAGGCGCTGAAGGAGGTGGAGAAGCTAAAAATGGACATACGGCAGCTGCCGGAATCGGTGATCGTCGAGACGACCGAGTACAAGTGTTTGCAGTCACAGTTTTCCGTACTGTATAACGAATCGATGCAGATCAAAACGCTGCTGGACGAAAGCCGGAATCAGCTGCAGTCGAGCAAGAACCAGCATCTGCGCCAGATCGAAATGATGGAAAGCGAGGAGCTGATCGCGCAGAAGCGGGTCCGCAGCGACATGATCCAGATGGAGGACGTCATGTCGCAGATCCGCAAGGAGTACGAGATGCTGCGGATCGAGTTCGAGCAGAACATGGCGGCCAACGAACAGACGGCCCCGATTAATCACGAGATGCGTCATCTCATCCTGTCGCTGCAGAACCACAACGGCCAGCTGAAGGGTGAGGTGCAGCGATACAAGAAAAAGTACAAAGATGTGTCCGCGGACAACACGAAGCTGCGGAAGGAGCTGGAAGAGCAGACGAGCAAGGTGACCGTGCTGCAGGAAGCGCATCAGCAGCTGGCGGAAACGATCAAGACGGAAAACTGTCTCTCGATGCGTGACGCCGGCGGTGGCGGTGCGTCCGTGAAGGAAGAGTCCGGCGGCTTGCTGCTCGAACGTGACGGACAGTGCGCGATCAAGGAGGAAGACCCGAACGGGTCGCTAAATTCGTGCGGCACCGGAGGACTGAGCGGAACCAGTGGCGGCTCCCTGACGAGGTCCGATTCGGGCGAGGAGGGTGAGATGGACGCGAACGGCATCAAGCGGGAGGAGATTATGGGACCGGACGGGTTGATGGTGGTGAAGAAGGAAGGATCGGCCGGAGCGGCAGGCGGCGGTCTCGGGATGGACGGGAAAGCAAATGGGCCCGCCGACCATCACCGGGGCGTAAAGTGCGTCGAGTCGGATCTGGTGCGCGATCTGCGCAACCAGCTGAAGAAAGCTTTAAACGATCAGAAAGAGATGAAGCTACTGCTGGACATGTACAAGGGTGTACCGAAGGAGCAGCGGGACAAGGTACAGCTGATGGCGTCAGAGAAGAAAAAGTGCGCCGAAATCGAGGACCTCAAGTGTCAGATGAAGAAGCTGCAGGAGAGCAAACGGGAGGACCGGAAGAAGCTGGCGGACGAGGAAGCGCTGCGGAAGATCAAGCAGCTGGAGGAGCAGAAGTACGAGCTGCAGAAGCAGGTCCAGAACCAGAAGCAACCGCCGGACAGCAGCTGGACCACCGGCTATCGACCATTTGTAGGGATTCTCTGTTTACTGTTAACGCTAACTATTTTAGACTCACGTTGTTTAGCACCACATTCCAGAGCACTTGCGGTACACTAACACTCCTTCCTTTTTGTTGTTTTACCGTTGACTTTGCAGGAAGAAGAGGCTCTCCTGAACGAAATGGAAGTGACCGGGCAGGCGTTCGAGGATATGCAGGAGCAAAACTCAAGACTGATACAACAGTTGCGCGAGAAGGACGACGCAAACTTTAAGCTGATGTCCGACCGCATTAAAGCCAATCAGATGCACAAGCTGCTCAGGGAGGAAAAGCAACTGCTTGAAGATCAGGTGCGTGTCTAAACCAGAGGTTGCTAGGATTCGTCCGACAACTTCGAAGAAAGTGTATTTGTGGGCAGCTGTGATGTGTTGAGTGGTATTCGGTATTGCTGCATTTTTTTTTTTATTTTAGTTGATCCTACCCAGTGCCCTAATGTTCTGTATTGATTGCATGGTTTTAGGTATCAACGAGGGATAGTCAAATCGAAGCGATGCACGTCGTATTACGAAAGCTCGAGGAGAAGGAACGCATACTGCAGAACACGGTGACGACGATCGAGAAGGAGCTGGTCGCACGCCAGCAGGCGATGGAGATGCACAAGCGGAAAGCGATCGAATCGGCCCAGTCGGCGGCGGACCTTAAGCTGCACCTGGAGAAATATCACGCCCAGATGAAGGAGGCACAGCAGGTGGTGGCGGAAAAGACGAGCTCGCTCGAAGCGGAAGCGTACAAAACGAAGCGGCTGCAGGAGGAGCTGGCCCAGTTCAAGCGCAAGGCGGAGCGCATGAAGAAGATCGAAATGTCTGGCACGACGATCGACGAGGTGATGCTGGAGGAGATCCGCGAGTACAAGGAAACGCTCACCTGCCCGTCCTGCAAGGTGAAACGAAAGGATGCGGTCCTGTCCAAATGTTTCCACGTGTTTTGTTACGACTGTTTGCGCACGAGGTACGAGACGCGCCAGCGCAAATGCCCGAAATGCAACTGTGCGTTCGGTGCCAACGACTACCACCGGTTGTATCTGTCAACGTAAGGCCGCTTCACTGGTGTGTCCCTATGTGAAAGTGCATGAGCGTGCGCGCTCCTATGTGTCCGTCATCGTATGTATGATCGTAACGGGAGTGTACGTCAGCGGTGGACGGTCAGCTGGTGGTTCTCCTTTACCTACTTTCCTACTTCTGGTGTCCGGTGTTTCCGGCCTTTCCCTATCATCCAGGGAATGCTTCCTTTTGCCCCAGAAGGAAGTGTGTCCGTGTGCGTGTACGTGCGTGCGTGCGCAGTATTTTCGAGCTGGACACAAAAGCCCCCCCCCCCCCACTAGTGTAAAGTATGTACAGTTTGCATCTGTTCCGGGATGAGTTTCCTTTCGGCGAGGAAACCCGTAATGCCAAGTTGATAAAGCCCAAATTTTAAGGGGAGAGCTTCACAAACGATCGAACGTCTCCGGCACTGTTATTTGCTATTATCCGTGTATAAATAACCTCGTATATTAATAACACTCCGTACAGTCGAATCTATTTCACCGACAGTAAAACAAAAAAAGCAAAACAAAACAAAATATTGTTAGACATGCACGGTGTCTAGTGAAAGACGGAAGGAACGAGCGGATGTTCGAGCATAGGGGTTAACAAATTCCACAAACCAACCGTGTCTGTACCACAATCTACGCTAAAATCTATTACGCTAAACAGGAAAGGGCTGTTTGATAAGTTTTGCTAGTCTTTTCGTAGGCCGCTTCTCGATAAACGGGCTGCACTGCCTCCCGTGATCTAGATAGAATGCATTCTCCATTGTATTTTTTTTAAATATTTTTACTTATTTTATCTCCTTCCGTTTTTTTTAAAAATAGTTATACCTTCCCTTGTTACGGGGAAGGCAAGTAAATTACGCTAAAATCGAGTGAAATCCATCCCTCGTCTCAACGATCACTGAGCGAATGGTTCTTACCTCCATCGTTGAATGTGGCCAGCTCTAGCTAGTGATTTCTGCCACTGTTGTAATTCTTTCCCCAACGTTCCCTCCTGTTATCCTGTACCATCCGTGTACAGCCGGTGGGCGATCACTGTTCCCTTGTATCATTTAACCTCAATCGAAGCTAGACTTATTTCTTGGACAAATAGTAAGGGAGAAAACAGCCACAACTAAGAAGTAGCTCTCTACCTCAGCCTCAGCCGGAGTGAGTGTGTACGGAAGCCGCATCGGAGTGTAGTGCTGTGAGTGCATTGACCGGATGTGACGCAGTAGAAAGCGATCCGTTGCTTCTACAAACACGTAAACGTAAGCTCGAACAAGATGATGCAATGTAGTGCACCGATCCGTGAAGTATAGGTTATGCGACGAAAATTAGACGATAAGAAACTTTTCATACATTATCCTTCCTACGTCTGCCTAGCATGTAAAGTACGATAGAGATTAGTGTTAGGGAAGTATTATCCAGACGAGTAGCAAACAAATACAATCAACGGTCCGCAGTGTTGTTTTCAGGGAGGCGAAGGAAGAAAAAACAAACCAAACGTACTGTTTATAGGACAATTTTAGAGTAAACTCCATCATCCTTGGTTTGGATTTGATGCGATAGCATTACAGGTTTTACAAAAGTGAATGAATGGTCAAACTCCACTTCTAAGCATTGCATATCTCGACATTTCTTTTTCCGACTCATTCATCTAGGCCACATTTCCAAGGCGGATAGTATGGTTGAAACTTTCCAACAAGCCAGCAGAAAGGAAGCACTTTTGTCGTGCGACTTGGACATAAATTATGGCGTTTAGCGCTACCGAACGGTATACTCCACATATGAAAATGACAAAATCGGTTTGTTATCCCGCTTGTTTGGCAGCAAATCCATATCACCTTGGAGAACGAGGAGGAAGAGATCATCATGCAAACTACTGCAACTATCGCAAATCCATTGTAGCAATGGAAGAATTGGACAGGCGAACAGACGGACAACCGACCGATGCATTCACAGCAACCTCCGAAATTGCGCATCACACGCAGTCAGTTCAACTGCTGCCAATCATCTCGAGATACGGAGAAAGCAAGAGAGAG
Organism: Anopheles rivulorum; assembly: GCA_018908115.1. Classification (NCBI taxonomy): domain Eukaryota; kingdom Metazoa; phylum Arthropoda; class Insecta; order Diptera; family Culicidae; genus Anopheles; species Anopheles rivulorum. The sequence goes on from CM032178.1 coordinate 3,563,744, forward strand.
AGAGAGAGAGAGAGAAAGAGCAAATGAAAGCGATGTTAAGCAAAGTGAAATAAAATCTAAATTAAACTAAATTAATGTGGACAAACGTAAAACAGAAACCCAACAGCAAAACATAGCAAACAGCAGCAACAAGCAGCAGCAGTAGGCGCTACATGATATCGTTGACGACCGTGTATCGTTAGTTAATGCCGGAAACCGGACAAACACCACTAGCAACTTTTCAAAATACAACTTCACCATCCCCCCAAACACTCTACTGCATGCATATTAAAAGGAAACATGGTAATGGAAGAAAAAAGGAAACAGCGAAAAGAAAAGAAAAATAGTGATACTATCAACTAAAAAACGGAAAGAGGAAAAACAAAACAAACCAGCATACAAAAATAAGAAAAGAAACAAAACAAAACGCAACGCGTCAAACACACAAAACCAACAAATAATAAAAGCAAATCATTATTATCTAGCGTTAACCTTGCAGCGATTTCGAAACGTAGGTGCTTTTATTTGACGGCTTTTCGTTTGTTTGTTGTTTCCTTACGGGAAATGTTCCATTTTCCCTGGGCGCTCTGGATGTTCCGTTCGTTGTTCACAAAATGGTGGCTCTTGCTTGTGCTTAAAACGATTGAAATTTGAAGCTTTCCCTCATCGTGATGCAGTCAACTTCGTCGATGCGCAGTGATTCGGTTTTGAGATTAATCTCTTCCTCCTGCATAACCTGCGTGTTGAGCAGATAGCGTAACGTGGCCTTCGACTTGACCAAACTGCCGTCCAGCTTTGCGATCGTTTCACGCAGCGCGGCCAGTTCGCTCTTCAGCCCTTCGTACACATTGTCGCGGCAAAGTTCGATGCCGGGCCGCGTCGAACGGTTGGCCAGCCGTGTTTGGGCGAGCGCCACATAGCCCTCCTTTTCGGCGATTTCTCGCTCGAGCCGCGTGACGGTGCGTGTCAGCTCGTTCACCTGCCGCACCGTTTCCTTGTGGACGTTCTCGAGCTTAATCTTGGTGTAGCGCATCTCGGCCACACGCTCCCGGAAGGCGGCATTCGTACGTTCGACCTGCGTCCGGATGTCTTCCGCTACCTGGCGCAGCAGCTGATCGACGTACGATCGCAACGGTTGGGCGGAATTGATTTCCTTCGCGGTGGCCTCTATATTTCTGTTCGTCACCATTATCCATTCCTCGTCGGTTGAGTTGCTAGAAAAGGACAACACAGCACGGTTCACGAAGGCATTAGCAAGCAAACTAACGCAAACCGTGAGCAACTTACTAAGGATCCAATGGTACCCTGCCGGCATAAATCTTCAGCTCCATCTGATTGGGACGTAGTTCCAGATTTTTAGCATCGATCTTGATCGACCGATCCTTGTCCGCCAGGTCGCGATCGAGCAGATAGATGGTCGCACGCAGTCGCCGGATCTGCTCGACACACTGCTCCAACACCTTGCCGAGCAGCGCTATTCCACCCTCCGTCACGTCCAGCTCCTTCCGCAGTTCCCGATCGACGGCATCGTTCACCAGGTCCGCTCCCTGGCGCTTTTCCCGCAGCACAATACACTTCTGACAGAGCGGGACAGCAATCTCTCGCAGCGTATTGATCGCATCGATCGTACGACGCTTGTACACCTTCAACGCTTCCTCCTCGATGTGGGCATCCTTTTTCTGCTGCTGCAGCTCATCCCGCCGGAACTGAATGTCCTCGATGCGTTCCTTCAGCCGGTAGTCGACCTCACACTTGCACTCGTCCGTCGTATGCTTGGTCTCATCGATGATGCGATCACTTTCGCTGAAAACAAACAAATCTATTATACAAACAGAAACTATTAAAAACGGACGAGCTTTATAAGCTTTTTTACCTTATTACACGATCGGCTAATGCTTGCTGCTCCAGCGAGAACACATTCTGTCGACGGTTGTTTGCATCCCAATCGCGCGGTGTGTATTTTGGCTGTTCCGGTGGCAGCAGCACCAGATTTTGCTGTCGAAGATACTTCTCGGACATTTTCCTAAACGTCGACGGGAACGGGAACGACAAAGTGTTGCTAGATGACTGCTGGAAAGAAAAGCAAAGTATACAGTCGTTAGACGCCTACTGAGAGCTAATAATAAGGGTTAGAAATTATTGGTTGCTATGTTTCTGTTTACCTGTTAGGGGGTGAGAAAGTTTTCCGGCAAACAATGAATGCACATGGAAGGAAACTGGAACACTGGACAAATGTGCGTGCGCATTCATTCTCAAGTTTATTAAAATGAATCACCAATTTTACACTCAAAAAGAGCTAAAACAAATCGATTCTCAAATATTAACAACCCTTCCTGAAACTTAAATGCACAAAAGTACACAGAACAGAAAACATTTCTTCTTCATTTCTATGCCATCGTTTTCACCGTTTATTTTCACCAGCTCGCATCACACATCATTTGCTGCTATGTAGAGGTTGGTTTTCCATCATTGCTTTACATTTTCACCATCTTTTGCTAGCTTCGTTTCCTTGTGTGCTATATCGTTTCATCCCTCACTTCCATGGTGAGCTACTTTAAATGACAATATTTCTTTCATTTCCGGTCGTTTTTCCTCTCTCTCTCTCTCTTAACACTTGTTTGCTTTTCTTTGCTTTCTATCGTTAAAGATGATTACGCTTTGTAACATCTTTCTTTTCTTGTTTACAACTTCCATACTGTTCGTTCTCAGTTGTAGGGTAGTACCAGTTACATTTGCATTGTCTAATCCCCTTCATCTCATTAAACGATTTGTCTTGCATTTTGCTAGTACCTCGAACACCTTTTCTTGTTTAGTTTTTTCCTCTATACTCTACTCGTTTCCATACCATTTCTATACGTTTCTTTTGCTTCTAACCAATTCAACGGCCGTTTGTTCTATGTTTTGTAAAAATTAGCAAGTGGTTTTTTTTTGTAGAAAAAAAAATGAGAGCCGTTTTGCAACTCCTCCAAATGTTAAGCTTTGCAAAAAAGATGATTGTGTATCTGCGTGTGCAATCGCTCGACCGGAAGTAATGTAGCAAAATACTAAGAATGAGTAGGTAGCACACATCTTCCATTGAAGTGAGTTGTAAGCGAACGAAACGTGCGATTACATATTGGTGGTTGCATTACATATTGCGTGCAGCAACAATTTGTAGCAGCTACCAGAACGGAATGACAGCACCGAAGCAACACACACAGGTGCGATGCAACATGAACAGCCATGAAGCACTCCGTTTGGCGAACGCCGATGTTTCGTGTTTCTTCTATTTGCTTCCTTTCTTTATCTACTTTATCGGAACTTTAATTAAGGCAGAATCATGTTAAATTGTGAATGTTGTTTGTCACAAATTGCGAACATTGTAATTGCTTTGATTTTCCGTACATTTGCGTACAGTTGGTGCACACACGAGTGGTTTTGCTGAGGTTGTTACAGTTACAGTGTTATAACTTTACATTCTCCTACACCTAAATCATATCTACCGGGGAAAGGAAATGAACATAAATCTACACACACGCGTGGGCTCGCACACATACACAGGCGCACCAAATTGAGCTAGTACACAAAGTACAAATGAAACACACTTTTTCGTTCCGATGACGATAGAGGCGAGCCGGTTCTTTAGTAAGTTAGTAATAAGAAGTGACCGTTAGTAATTTCATAGTTATAGCTCCTTCACAATACAACAATGTAATGAAAGAATGAATAAACGTTTAGCATCGCATAATTGGAAAGGAAAGCTGGTTCTAAATAAAAAGGTTACATCCCTTTCCCGACACCTGCGGGAAAAGTTGTAAATAGCTAAGAAGCCAGAAGATACATTTAGCTAGAATAAAGAACAACGTACAACAGCGTTCCTTGCTTTGCTACTTATGCTGTACATTCATCGTTTTTGCACTGCCCTGCTGTTTGTATGTGTTTTTGCACTGATTTCTTTACCCTCGCATCGTACCACCACTCCTCCACAGCCCGGCGGCCCTGCGGTTTTGCATAAAAATCAGTCATTTTGGTTTCCATATCTTTACAAACTATTGTTTTATTTTTATTTTACTTCCACGTAACATATGTGTATGTATGCTCTGGCTGCTGCTGCACAATTCGCATTAGTAAAGAAACTTAATTGGCTAGTTTTACACCATGTGGATGCAGTTTGAATAATAGGGAGTTGAACTCTGTGTCTCGCTCATCTGTGCCGGATCGTTCCACCTCATCGATCCCTTCTTCTCTTCCTGCCGCCCTTTCTCAACCCTACCACCCCAGGTTCTATACTCGATTTACTACACTTTATTCACATATACGTTACTTTTCTCTTTTGCTAAATTCAGACTATTGCAAATGGTAGTTTTCGTTTACGTTTTGGTTTTTTGGTTTTGTTTGT
>CM032178.1:3576880-3651574 GCA_018908115.1 Anopheles rivulorum
AAAAAAAAAAAAACACTCACACACACCCAAGACCGGCGGGGTGGGTGGGGTGGTTTGGGTGGCGATAAATTTTTGGCTGCGTCAAAATATTCCACTTGTGCGCTACCTTGAACTCGCGGCGGAACAAGCCGGACCTGCCCCGGTCTGCGTTTTCGTTATCGTTCGATGAACGTCTTTTGCTTCGCCGTGTCTTCGTCGTCGCAGTTGGCTGACTTTCGGACCATCCGCGAACCGGTGCGTAAAGCAACAAAAGGAGAGAGAGAGAGAGAGCGAGAGAGAAAAACGTCGGGTGCAAACCAGAAGGAACCACCAACCAAACAGCAAAACCTTCCTTTTCTAATCGAATGACGGGGAGAGCAGAAGCATTTTTGCTTGTGGCAATTTCTTGAAACCACCGCCACAACACCAGCAGACGACGGGCAACCTTACCCGCATTGGGACTCTCGGCGAACTTTGTTGAAGGGATTGATTGTGTGTGTTTTTTTCTTCCTATTCTTGTGTGCGTGCGTGTAAGTGTGTACCACCGGCAAATGGTCCGTGGGGATCGGATCGGATCGGATCGGATCGGAGAGCGAAGAAGCACACATTGGGAAAATCGGACACCAATAAATTTATTCGGCGAGGGCAGTTTTCCGTTCCGCCGGGCTGGCTGGCTGGGGCATGGACGGAATAATATTCAATGTGTTTTATTGGTTCTGTACCAATAGTCTTGCGGCCACTAATTAACGGGTGGTTTAAACTATCCGGATGTGATTCATCGGGCAATGTTTGCACTACATCATAAACGGAAATATCCAGTTGCTAGTTTCAAAGATATACTACCAATAAATTCATTGCTAAAGTAGCTTATACATTCAATTTTATTAGATTACTATTCCGCCTCTAAATTATCTTCTAGTTGACTTCTAAACACCAGTACCAAGGGACACATTTATAGTACAGCAGGTAAGTACAACGCTTACGGACACATCTGTTCCAAGATCAAATCTCTTTGGGACTCCACCAAAGTGGAGTTTGAAGCAATCTAAAGCGCTCGTGTCCATTAATTCCCCGAAGGAAAAAAATACATTCTTCTCAACTACGTAGTCAAAACACGTAGTAATGCGGGTATAGCAGAGTAACTAATACTACTACTACCGACATCGGCATGTGTGTACTCTCGTTAAAATAGTATTAGTGGATAGTAATAGTAAAAAGGCCTTCTCTACCACACCACACACAGCCCCAGTCCCATTATAAGACACACAATTTCCTGCCGTTGGCGCATCCAACGCACATGCGCGACACTTTTCTCAACATTTAAAGCATTGTGCAAGGATGCTACTACCATATTAGATGAATGCGGTTCGCTAAGAAATGGCCACCAATATAACCACTTTTATGAACTACATTTCCATCATATGAAAGGCAGAAGTTTGTCTTCGGCCTCGGGACCAGCAAAATAATGACCAACAAATGTTTTGCCCAGGAGTTATATCACGCGCCGGTAGCGGAGCTGTTCAACTCTTTCTGTTTTTCCCTATTTTTCTTTTTTCATACAAACACGCACACACAGATATTTTTGCTTCATCTTATCGTTCGTACACACGGGGCCCCGGCAGAACAGTTCCGCGACATGCGCTAATCATCACTGCATACAGCGGCGAAACGTGCGGTTTTTTCGTGGTTCCGCCTTGGCGCCTATCATTTCTACAATGTTGACAGTAGTGCCGGGTTCCGAGTTTTTACCCCAGAGATAGATTGTCCTTGTACGTACGCTTGGAGATGTGGGTACACGTGTACCAATATTTAGTTGTTTATCTTTTTTTCCCTCATTTTCTCTTCCTTTTTCTTCTGCTCAATAACAGATCGGACGGCGGCTGGTTGGTTTTACAGCACGTTTGTGCACAATTTGTGTAATACATTCCGGCAGTAACGATAGTAATGAACGCTTTTGTTGAAGAAACAAAACAGTTTAAAACAAACGTTGCTTTCGTTACCACAAATGTAATTACAAAAACCAAAGCTTAAAACTAATCTCCTATTAGCAGCAGGTTCAACAGTGTGCTTTCCCACCTGGAAAGCAATTCAAGTAGCTAAATAGTCGTAAAAACTTATCGACCACCCGCGTGCCGTTGGTGCTTGAAGAAAATCGATTGTATTCACGCGCCATACAATATAAAATGCAATCAAAAGGGAAAAGAAACAGTCAAGAATTGCGCCAGAGCTTAGTTACCGTCATAAAATTGCGACTCATCCAACTTTTACGATATTGATACTTGCTAATACCGTTGAGATGTGTTGTTGGAGACGTTTGTTATAAGTTAGTAAAACTATCACCTCCACTGTGAAACATTTCATTGCACTAATCACTAATTTTTCATTGATTTGCTATAAAAAATATTTGTTCTTAGTTTGCCATAAAAAATGAAACAAATTACGCACTCAGGCAAAGTTTCAACTTGGAAGTCGCGCGTTTTACTCAAAATCAGGAGTACTGTATACAACCTCGTAAAAATACTCGCGTGTTCCTATAATCTAATGTACATTAATTTGTAAAGAGCGCCAAATGTAATGTAATGCAAACAATAAAATAAGCCGAGCGAACTACTGCGTCATTTTCAAAGTATAGCAACATTTGCAACACAAGCCTAATGTCCCATTCATCATATTGTTATGGCGTAGTAATAAACCCGTACCGGCGGCTGTTACTACAGTTTGTAATTAAATTTGCAACGATTTGTGAGCCATCGGTACGTTCGGGCCGGTCGGGTTCTGCATGCGGTTCGAGTGCATATATCCGTGCCCGGCGCACCAACCTGTTACGAGAGCGCGTGTACAACACCTCACACTACTTTTGCGTGGGCATTTATATTTATGTTTATTATGATCACACGCGCATTAGTGCTACGGTGCTGGTGTGTGTGTGTGTGTGTGTGTGTTGAAGGAGCGAGAAGGGTGCTGTCGAACACGATCGAACTCGTACGTTTGTTTGTTTATTTGTTTTCCTCGCATACTACTTTTCCCTTCGCTTCATATTACTGCTACTGCTGCTTGCCTGCTGCTGCCGTTGCTGCTTATCTCTCCTCTTCGACTCTTCACTCACGATGCACAATAATAACTTTACTCTCTAACCGGCACCGATCGAACTGCGCCGAACACGCCCGTGCATGAAGTAGTTGCGTGTGCAGCAAAAAAGCTTGCAACTTGCATCAACACGACGCACACACGCACAAAGGTTTTTGTTTTGCTTCGCGGCAATACTCACGCGTCTTTCATTCATTTATACGATATGCGCGCCGCGCGGTATGATGCACCACACACAACAGAATGCACCATATCTATATGATTGTAGTGAAGCTCGCGTAGTAGAGAGAAGGAAAAAGATAGCACAAGAAGTAGAAATATCGCCATGGCAAACACAGCACACCACACAACAGGGACAGCACTGCCGCCACGGAGAAGGTCACGCCGCAAAGAGGTGATGACGTAAGCGATATTTTCTCATCCCTCTTCCACTAATCCCTTCACTCACCTTCAACAGCCCCCACCCGTAGTATGCACTATCGATTTATGTGACTAAATGCATCCATCTTTCTCTTGCATGCGCGCCACGGTGACCTCATTCTCGGTTGTGTCTTTTCAAAACACACGACCGTGTCGATGATGACGACACCGATCTGCATACATGCATGCGTGTGCGTTTGTGTGATTTTACACGCGCGAACCGAATGCGCCTGGTGTGGGAGAGAAAGTGAACAAAAACAAAAACTAGTCCCACGCACAGAGGCAAAAAAAAAAATAGGCCAAGCAGTGAGTTGCACAAAAAAAGCATCATTATGCTTTGTGCAAGAACATAACGTGCCAACCGAAGTCTTCCGCGATCGTGACAAAATCAGCGGCAGCTGTGACGCAGTCATGCAACACGAGAAATGCATCGATGCGAACCGACGAACCACGCAACGGATGAAATGCAACAGCAGGCGCGATGAGATTAATGGAAGCGATTCGTTTGTTGCCGTGTTACGCCAACGCGCGGCACATAAATTATGAAATGATAATCCTCTCGGGAGGGAAAAGAAAAGATGAGTAAATAACATTTTGTAGTAACGTTTAGCAGCTGTTGAAAAAAGTGTTCGAGATGGATAGAAGCAAATGTACGCAACGTTTGTTCATTAAATGTGATAGTTGAATTTGTAATCCATCAAGTGGATAGTATAAACTGAACATGACATGGGTTCAGAAGCCATTATAGCAAATAAAACAGATTATGGGTATTATAGCAGATCGGACTAAGTTTTACAAGTTATTTGCACATTTTTAATCACAAACTCTGTTTTTGCAAGATTACTGTTAAACTTTTATTTCTCCTACTTCAAGCATAACGCTTTTCCTCCGATAATGCGATAACGAGCAAGATATAAAGTTGCGACGCATGTACTTTCTATCCCGGACTTTATTTACATTTTCCCATCCTTTTTCTTCCGTTTCTCTCACTGTTTATGTGCACTTGAATGCATAAAGGAAAACCCATTGCACAGCACTATTAAAAGCAACGTGCCCTAATATGAATGACGCAGGGAAAAGTGAGCTATTGTAGTGATAGTGTCGCGCATTTGCGTCAGTAAATATGTCCTTGTTCTTCTTCCCCGGCGCCTGTGCGCGCTTTCGATTCTACTAATTGTTTAGCAGCAGTAACATTAAACACGTGTAAGCTGGAATTACGATGTAAACTTTTAGTCACAATTTAAATTTAAAACGTGTCGGAGAGGTGCTATCGATCGTACCAAATATTTACACACCTATTCTCTTGTTTATATTGATACAATGTAAAGCCGGAAATGTGACTATTGGACGTTGTGGTGAGTGGCGAGTGGGAGTACTATGATAAATTTAGAATCCCATATAATATGCTTCAATAAACTATGTTATCGATAAAGTGGCTAATTGGTTAATAATATGAACGCATCGCCAGTTCCCAGGCACGTTCCTAACAAGCAAGAGCGGACAGAACACGAACGAACGAACGGACGGACGGACGGCAGACAGCGGGATTCCATTTCCTCTCGACAGCTGTAAACAGTTATTTGAGGAATGCGAATCATCGGAAACTGTGTCACAACTGCCCTCGAGCCGGCAAACGGTCTCCGCCAGCCGAGCGCTGCGCTGCTGTGACCTACTGATACACATTCCGAACCCAACGGTGCGCGTTGCTGTGCCGGCCGAACGAAAGAGAGACTTTCGGTTTTTCTTGTGTAACGGACTGGCCCCGTATATTTAGCCGTTCGGGGCAGGATAAAGTGTAGCAGTACTGTTGTTACTGTTGCCGGTAAAGTAGCTTGGGGTCGGCAGGAATGCAAGTGAAAACCTTTTCCCTGAACATAAAACAAACCCAAACTCTGCCCAACGGATGGACAGACACGCATCTAATCAAATCCATTTTAACGAAGCGCAAGCGTTGCATGAGCGAATTGACTTCCTTCAATAGGTAAGCTCCCGTAATAAATATGCCTGATTGATTATTCAACAGCAACTTTGTTCGTGAAATCAGGTTTTTACTCGCGCGTCTCGCATTAATAGGACCACTTTTTTCTACACACCAACCCCACCAACACCAAGTTTTCACCTCCCTTTTCTCCAATCCCCCCCCCCCCCTCCCTTACCCTTTGTGCTGGGTGGTTCATTTGCTGTGGTAGTTTGAGATAAGCGCCATATCTTATCACTTCTGGGTGCCTTTAGACTGGTCCCTAGTGCAGCACAAGGGTAAACAACACATGTTTGGAAGGTGCATCCACGGTTGAACTAGGCAGGAACAACCACGAGAACTTTCTGTGCTGCTTCGTCGCCTTGCTGCTCGGTTGTTGTTCATTAATAAATTAATCCACCGGCATCGGCCTCCAAACCGAACCACAACGAGAGTGTTGTTATGTCACAATGTTAAAAGACATTGTCACTGCTGAAGATGAAGGTGACAGACAGAGGACTGTCTTTGGTTCGTTAGAACTTCGCTTCTAATCAATCAATTCAACTAATTCCATACCTCAACTTCACACCACAAAGAAAACTTCAGGGTTTTTGACATAATTTCCTTTTTACTATAAAATCGATACGCCTAAAAGTATGCAATCACTATGACATTGGTCACTTTTAATGATTTGTGTGAATCATTTAATCGCAAGTTTCCATAAAAAATTGTATCATTTCAAGAAATTTTCACGACAAACCACCCCCATTAGGTAAAACCAACGAGTGTAATAAATAAGACAATTTATTTATTGGACCCCCTTTGTTGAAATATGTGTAACAGTTGCTTGTTTTAGTGAATAATAATAATTTTGAATACAATCGGTTTGACCGAGTGTTCCAGCACTCTACCCGGGCTGTACACAAGAGGTTTAGCTGTGTCGCCTTGTGGCATAATCGCGTGAATCAATCCAACCGACAGGAACACAAACACACTCACGCAGCACACGTAGATCGTCGCTGGGTCGTTTTCCTTCTCTGCTATATTATGCTGGCCCGGTTTTTCGTCTAACAAACCATTCGTCATTGACCTACTTTTGGGGCGGCGGATTGGTGGTCGGTATCTATATTTTCGCTTTTTTTTCTTGTTGTCGTTGCCGTTCCGTTCTCTCCCACATTTTTCGTGCCGGGTTGAGCGGGGGGGGATGAGGACAGGCCGGACAGGAACACAAGCCAGACCACGGCACACACGCAATAGATTGAATGTGTGTCTAGGTGGGGTATGTTTTATGTGTGAGAAGGTTTTTTTTGTTTCGTTGCTGCTGTTGGTGTGGTTGTGGATGTTTTCTTAGCCCTACTCTCTTAGCGGTATGGAGAGCATGGTCCAACAACACGATCGGTGCCTACGGTTGATAATCAGTGAATAATGTTGGGTGGTGCGATAAAACAGACCTTCCTATATTCGGTTTCACCTTTGGGCAAGTCTCCTCCAGTCGCTACCACCTTCGACTGTCCAGAGGAAGGTGAAGCTCAATGTCGATTCGATCTATCTGCTTGCCAAGCAAAGGAAGTCAAATATCTTTTCTTGGTCGTTTGTTTGGAACACATTTTGACCTTCGGTGGGGTTAATTAATGTTATGGGAAAATTGATTAGAAGAAAAGACCAAGTCTTCCGAATATTCATAGTTCCTATACCTCAAATACCTACTCAGCTCCTTCTTCATCAAAAGCCAACCAGATTACAGTTCACCTTTCACGGTATAAATAAGAAAAAAAAACAAATACGAATTCGGCGAAAAACTTGCATTATTGATGCATAAAATGCAGATGAGTAAACCACCGAGATTGGGGAAAATCACTGACGAAATGGGCATGATTCACGGTGCACGAAGGAAATCTCACCATGACGCATCTCTTGCAGCTAGCTATTACCACGAACTAAACTATGAACCGGTCACAGCCAAATAGAAATTCCTTAAATGCTTCTCCTTTTTCAAACTTCGAACGGATGCTGACAGGCCGGGAAAGTGCAGGTCAGAGACCACGAACGGAACGATGAAAATCGGGCTCTCCCTCTCTCCCTCTCTCTCTCTCTTCTGCTGTTTTGCAAGAAGCCAAAACATTCTAAAAATAATTCTACCGGTTCCGAAAAGAAAAAAAACAGAAAGAAAAGAAAACGGAAGCATACCCCGGCACGTCGACGTCGGCGACAAGTCTCACTCCGCCGGAACTATATTTAGGGTAGGACGATTCTCGTCTACCAGACCGAGAATGTAGGCGTCAGGACAGGACCATTGCCAGGTCCAATGTCTGGCAGTGTGTATAAGGGATGAGGGATGATTTCCTACACCGCGTCATCAAACTCCTTAATAGCGAAATAATGGAAAACAAAAGAGTGGCCAGCAACCACCTACAGCCATCCTCTTTCAACTTCGAACGTGTGTGTGTGTGTGTGTGGGGGCGAGCTTTGGAAAAATTATTCAACCCAATGTTGTCACCATGTCACTCCTCTCCCGACGCAAGTACCGCCGTGTACAAACGGCTTTAGCACGGGCGTGTATTTTTAGTCACAATCACGCTCTAGACGGCGCCACACGACTTCTATTATAATTTCAGAAGATCTGTGAAGCAGAAGATCCTGCCTGGCTGCCAACCAACCACGCGACGACGACGACGATATGCCCAATCGGTGTATTTTCGTTCGGTCCGGTTACACCAGTTACACAGCGAGAGAGTAGTGCTGTGTTGTGGGCGGATGGATGTTGCAGCAGCACTGGGTGGTAGTATTGTGTGATGCATATAAATTTAGCAACGTGAGATATTCGACACCTACCACACGCTGCCACACGCACCGGTGAAAATACGATACAGCTGTACAGTAGAATTTGAAGTGGGAAAACGATAGTGAAGTCATTGCATTAGAGCGTTTGAATGGAGAATTAAATTGTTCGATTAAAGAAGGAAAAAGATAGATTGTGTGAAATATTTTTTGAAAAAAAAAACATAAAAACATTTAAATAGAAACTTTAAAACATAACAATTGTCTCTATTTAATCATGTAAAAAAATGGGAAATAATAGTTGGGAAATATTATTCAAAAAAACATCCAGCTTAAACTTGGCTTAAACTATTGTAACACAAAAGCTAAGACAGCGCTCAACCCATTTGGACTTTGCTCGACTAAAGGGAAAGTAGGCGAGTTGCAAATTCCATTCTCAGCCCGACATTCATGCGTCGTAGTGCAACACCTTCCTACTTCTCCTTACCACCCACCCCGTTTCCCCACCCCAATCGCAGTTAGTATCCACAATGCATAACACAAGCACCACATACACATGCCGCCTTTTGCGTAAGCCGTCTCCCCTCACCTCCACCTCCCTCTTCCACCCTCCTCTGTCCCTTCATTTCGCATCCAATGGTCTTGGTATTGTAACGGGCGAATGCAAAAGAAGGAGCGAAATACACAACCACACCACGACGACGATTGCTGTTGATGTTGCTGACGGTAATGAGGGGAACGGATGATGATGATGATGATGATTGCGACCCGTTACTACTGTAACTTTTTTGTTTTGCACAGCTTCTTGGAAGCTCTATGCGAAACAAAATTGGTGCCTTTGCAAACCAACCAACCAACCGAGAGGAATAACAAAGTAGAGCACCGGTGTGCGCGCGTGAGAGGTTGAAAATGGGGTCAGATTGGTGGGGTTTTTTCGCACCTTTTCATTGAGCTTAGTACTTCTCAAGGTGGAAAAAAATAAACACGAGGTTTTGGTTCAATGAAATGTTTCATGAAACATTTTCCGGAAGCAACAAGAAGAGCAACAATTTGTTAAAGATATTTTTATTGAAATAACAATAAAACTCAATTTATATATAGAAACAAGAAATGGAAAACAAATATGCAAAAATCAAGCACCAACTTGTTTTGTACACCGGCAAGTTCAAGCTCAAGGAAATGGACGCCGTCGAATGGCGACCGAAAGGTAAAGGCAAACACCTGTTTTGCATACGAACAAACGAATGTTATGCGCATATACAAATACAGACACAAACACACACACATACAGGTGTCCACAAAAAGTGCAAAAACAAAACCGAAAGCCCTGCGTGGTGATGAGGGCACCACGCCATTTCATTTTCATGCCTTCTTCAATAATAATGCTGGGGGACGGACCACCTTTTGCGCAACGATGGCAGTGCGATGGCATTTAAAGAATGAACTAGAGGAAAAGGAATGTAAAAGGTAAGAGAGAGAAAAAAACAGCATACTTGGTTCCTGCTTTTCGTGAGATTTACAGTCAGAACTACAAGCGGATTGTGCAAACAGAAACAACTCAAAAACGAAGTTTGCGTTAAAAAGCACCAATATTACACAGCTCAGGAAGTTTAAGTTGATGACTAAATCCATTTCGAGGTGAACTAACCCTTGTGAGTCATTGAAGAAGAAAAAAAGACATACATGATTATGCTTCTAAAGCCCAATCGTGGCAAAACGAGTGGAAAGAAGAGAGAAAACAACATTCCAACTTCACATTCGATGACTCATTCGCGCAATCGATATATAAATATACATACATCAAGAACAAACGCACTAAAGCAACAACAAAAAAAATGGTTTGCCTGTGAGAGGTCATTGGTACTACACCACGTGCATCGTTACTCACACACAGGGAGAGAGAAACCGAACCAGAAGCGCTTGAGTTCTCTTCTTCTTCCTTTTTGGACGGACACGTTGCTCCCATTTCGCATCGAATCGATGGCCAACGCATGTTTGGGGTGGGTTTGTGATGCGCGATTTTCCACCACAGATTTAATCGCACATGCCGGCGATTGGAAAACCGGCTTCCAGGCATTTTCTTCCGCTTTCTTGTGCTGCTGTTTCTGTGAACGAATCACTGGAATGCTAGACTCACATTCCAAACGGGCGCAATTCGCCTGGATTTCTCTTTTTGCTTGTTTCATCCCAACACAGGAGGTGCTTTTAAACAACAGAGCCACCCTCGGGGGAACACCCGAGCGCTATACACAGTCTGTAGGGCGGGCTGCTGTTGCAACACATTCACTTGATCTGTGGCTCATTTGCAACGCCTCCACATATGACGTCAAGACACGTGGCTGATGTGTCGGGAGNGAACGAATCACTGGAATGCTAGACTCACATTCCAAACGGGCGCAATTCGCCTGGATTTCTCTTTTTGCTTGTTTCATCCCAACACAGGAGGTGCTTTTAAACAACAGAGCCACCCTCGGGGGAACACCCGAGCGCTATACACAGTCTGTAGGGCGGGCTGCTGTTGCAACACATTCACTTGATCTGTGGCTCATTTGCAACGCCTCCACATATGACGTCAAGACACGTGGCTGATGTGTCGGGAGGACTGTTTCTGTTGTGTTCTTGTTTGTTGGCCAACGTCGATTCTCCACCGTCGGAGAGTTTAATGACCATTGTGGGAGTGCGATGGGTACTGACCACAATGTTTGCTACACTTCCTACACAACCGTAATCGTGACGACGATTGGGGAGGTTAATTGAGCAAGAAACAAAAACAAAAAAGGGACAAGCGTCAATGAAAAACTATCGCGCATTCGCGTGTGGGGAGATACAACGCCACAAGAGGATGTGAAAGACCATGTGACAGTATGAATGGAATAGCATGATAGCTCCATAGAGCGCTCCAGTCCAGGTCCAGGTCTGTGTGCGTTATGCAGTAGCGTACACCGGTGTGCAACGGATGCAATCCGTAGTACACGTTGTTGCCAGTTATGGGTACAAACCCACCCTTCCGTTATCGGGGGAAAGGGGAAGAAGGGAAGGATCAATCAAAACGCTATTAGCTACCCCCCCCCCCCCCACTCCTTTTTAGTACGATGTGTATGTTTTTGTGTGTGGGTGTTTGTACACTGGAACGAAGAATGAATGATGACGAATGTTGAATGACTTGGGAATTTCCAAAGCGATGGGCAGCGATAAAGTCACAAACCTAACCACTCGGAAATAAAATTACAAAAAGGGAGCAAAAATGCTTTTCCCCCCCAACATAATGGTCAGTTGTTATTCCATCTTCAGTAACATTAACAGCATTTCGTACAAAAACACATTTACATGTAATTTCACAACGTGATTAGATATCATACACATTGACAGTTTAAATTGCTACCAAGCCTGGAACATTTGACCTCAATTGTACAATTATTTTAAATCGTATAAGCCAGCTTTTATGAAACTGCTTATCAATTAATAAAATTATCCATCAAAACGAGCTTCTAAAACTTCAAAACAATGAAAAGTGACATTAAAAGCGATAAATTGCATACTTTTAGGCGTAGCGTACGTCAATAATAATCCAGGAAAGGAAGATAAACACCACGTTTGTTAAAACACACCGCAGCAGCAGCTGCTGCAAATGGAACATGGGGAACATGTTATTGAACTTTTACGAAATGACGCTCCGAGATGAGATCGGAAGAAACAGAGCACCAGCACAGAGTTCACGGCAAAAAAAAAAGGATGCCCCCTAAAGGCAAACCGAAATGAAGACAACCGCGATCGTCGTGTACGTTCACATCTGCCGTGCACCGTACACATCGAGGCACACGGGAAGGCAAATAATCCCCAACACCCCAACAATACCAACAACAAACAACCGGCCAGTCGCGCTAACCCCCGAGAACGCATATGGGTGTGTGTATTGGGGCAGGAGAGTTGTGCAAAAACGACTGACTGACTGGTCCTTTCCCATATCTTAACCTCAACGCGGTGCAAAAGCCACGAATGCCGGTCAAAACAGAGGACAGACAACACATTCACCGTTCGTTCGCCCGAATATCCAGCTCCAGCCGCCCCCCACCCCTCCCCCCCAGAAGCAACCCGTCTGGCAAAAAGTAACCCCTCCCTCCTCCTCCCAATAGCGCCAATACGGCCATTACCCGAGAACAGACCGCGTCAGGTGTCAAAGAACTTTCCTTTGGATGCGGTGCGGTGCGTTTTGCGCAGAAGGTGGAGTGACGACGGACGGTACTTCATTTCGTTCCTTCCCGGCTGGCTGCGTACGGAATGCTGCGTATCGGCTGCGTACGTTGTCTTTCGCACATCGCTTTTCTTCCGATCTTTCGCATACTCTCAGTTCTCGTTCTTTCTCACTCTGTTTAACCTTGTCTGGTTGAGTGCGTTCTTTGGCAGGGGAGTGCGCTAGAATGGAGTACATTCAACCGAGGGGAGCAACCACAGTGTCAGTGCCTTCCATCCGGCTTTTTTGTTTTTGTTTTTTTTTGGGGCGGGGGGGGGGAGGGCTGGGTGAAGATTAGTTTTCGTGTGTGTGCGAAATTGCCCCCCAGCAGAAGAAGCATTCCAAATTTCATTCTCAAAAGGTCCGGCATTTTGATGGGAAGAGGGACGGGGGGGGGGGGAAGAATGAAGGGGGAACACACTCTCTTACTGCATATTCGGGTGGGCCCTTGTTCTTGACCTCTCCTGACCTCGGTATACATGTTTCTCCCCTGGATGAGGGTAAACCAACTACCTTCTATCTCTCTCCCTTTATCTTTCTCTTTCCCCCCCCCCCTCTCTTTCTCTCTCACTCTCTCCCTTTATTTTTTTACTTGAATTNGGGGGGGGGGGGAAGAATGAAGGGGGAACACACTCTCTTACTGCATATTCGGGTGGGCCCTTGTTCTTGACCTCTCCTGACCTCGGTATACATGTTTCTCCCCTGGATGAGGGTAAACCAACTACCTTCTATCTCTCTCCCTTTATCTTTCTCTTTCCCCCCCCCCCTCTCTTTCTCTCTCACTCTCTCCCTTTATTTTTTTACTTGAATTTTGCAAGTCCATTATCGAATGGATAACCATTTTTTATCACTTTCAAAAGTAGATTTCAAGTAAAAATAAAGTCACTCAGACGTTTGTGAGGGGGGGGGGGGGTTTCTTTGCATTATTTGTTTTTGACACCAAAATAAAAAAGGACCAGAGGATGGAACGAAATAGTTGTGTGTCCACGCACCACGCACAGTTTAAAGGCGCGGCAAAGCAGTAAGACGGTTCCGGGTTGATCGTTAACCCGAGGTTGAGGTTCCACCCATCCAATGCATGCGGACATTGCTCCCCCGTTTAGAGGGAGTTTCTGATCCATTTCGTTACACTTGGGCTGCTTTACATGACTGTCTGCACGAATGCATTACACTGTACAAACATAATCTTTATGATTAAAAATAATTATAATTGCTTCAAATAAAAAAAAGGAGAAAGTTCTATTTATTATGTGGTTGCTTCATGCGATTTTTTGCTTAGTAATATATGCTTCACTTTAAGCCGGCAAAATAGTTTAATCAATAAAGTACCGACCAGCAACACGCTTGATTTGAACTAAAATCTCTCGATATTCACTAACCAATCGTTGGGAGGAAGAATCGAATTTAAATAAATTTACCATTTTGTTTCTCAGTCAATTGAGAAAGAGAAATAAATGACCAGAAACAAAAGGACATCTTATTATAGGGAGAATTGTCTTTTTTTTTCTGGTGCTACTTACATCTTCGATCTCGATAACGTCGTCATCCGAATCGTGCAGGTCCTCCTCCTCGTGCAGCTCCAGATCGAACACACCCGCCATATCGTCGTCGTACAACGGTGCACAGGTGTATTGGTGAGACGTAAAAAACAGGATGACGTTCTGTTTGCGAAAAGCGTACCGCTATTTTTCACACACTGCCACCAACACCACTATCTGCTGCTACTACACTACCACACTACTACCATTTAGCACACCGATCCTTTCCTTCTGCTGCTTTTTCTTCTGGAGGGAAAAAGGCGCGTCGTCGCAGTGCGGTTTGTTTTGTTTGGGTTTCGCTAGAACGTAGAATATGAACGACCGTACAGGAAAAGAGGAACGCGTATGCTTTTTTTTTATTTTGTTGCTGTTGTTGGCTTCGAACAACCTTTTTTCTTTTTCTTCACTTTACTTCGCACACTCACACACACACGCTATTTACTAGCTTAATTTTGCTACGGTGTACTTTTTTCCTGTTATTTTGCACACCGTTGTAAACCTTGAGAACACACGTATTTCCTTTTGATTTTTATTAACCGGATTTGTAGTTAGCAAAAACAAAAATAGGAGATTTAACCTTTCCTAGCCTGCTGAGACCGAATTTTCATCTCATGTGGGTAACGTGATGCGTGTACGTGTGTGTTGTTGTCACGCACTAAATGAGGTAGGTTTTTATTTCGGGTTTACTTTTTTAAACAAAACACCGCAGCACAACACTGTTAACTTTTGCTTTTCGTTCAACTTGGTTTTAAACTCGCATTGATTTGTATATTTTACCGATTCGATGCACTTGTTTTGTTGTTGTTGCTGTAAAATGGAAATGGAATCAAAACAACTATATTCTACGTGCGGCTAAACACGTCAACGCCACCGATTAAAAAGAACGCGCAATAACGGCAGAACACCGACCCATACCCAGCGCCCGTAGCAAAAGTTGAAACTTCCACATGCAATTTCACCACAGAAGCACAAGGCGGAAGGCCTTCTTCACGCAATGTAAACAATAAACACACACACACACAACAAATGCTGGGATGGCAACAAAAGCAACCAAATCCAACACAACAGGATGTCTGGGAAGGTGTTTATCGGGAAACCGTCAACGGGCTGGTCTGCTAATTCTTGTGCGTGTGTTGCTGTCGCCTGCCAGCACGGTCAAGACAACCACACGACCACCATTGCACGCAGACAGGGCAGAACGGCACTTTCGCGAAACAATGTGACGCACTTTCCGGGGTGACAAGAAAAATGAAAAGAATTACACCACCCGTTGTAATATGTTGACCCTGCCTATACCAATATCGAGGAGCAAGCGTCTCGAAATGTTCCTTCGGAGCTCGGAACTTTGTAAATCCTTCATCCCTTTCAATTGCTCGGGGGAATGTTATAATGGCGCCTTCGGACGGACTGCTGACGGATTCGAATGCTTTCACTCTTCGACTCCAAGCCAGACACGGCATAGGACGACAAAGTTTGCGGAACGGTGGCACTCACACAGGCACACACGTTTGTACCATAGGAATCAAGGATGAAGCAAAAGAGGGACACTTTTCTGTGATTATTTCGTCGTAATTTTTTTTTTACCAAGAACCACAATAAGGATTCAGCTAGAGAAAGAGAGACAGAGAGAGAAAGATAGTGGGCAGAAACTTATGGCAACACTTCTAATGTATGGTGCATATGTATTTCCTACAATGACGACGCACGTGTGTTGTGCTAGTTGGTGCACAATTTCAACCACAAACCACCACACCAAGCACAGCGGCTGCTAGGAAGCGAACTTTCTTTCACCATTACGCTTACTTTTACGCAAAATCTGCTTCACCCGTGGCACGCACTTTTTTCTCGTTGTTTTTCACATGACGCGCAACACGAACGCAGTCTGCACGCATTGAAAGACAATTTACTTCTTCTTTCCCGTGCGGCCGCTTGCCTTTCAAGAATCGGCGGAGCATCGCATGAAACGGAAGGTTGCTCAATTCTGCGCATTATGACAGCTGCACCGTTGACATAAGGGATTGCGATTGTTTTGGCTTGGCTGTAGCAAAAATGTTAAATTTTCTAAAAAGCACGTAAAATTGAGTTCTTGATGAAAATTTTCTTAACAAACCTGAATTCTTGCTCCAGTATTTTAGCTTTTAAACAATAACTTGTACACATTAAAACTATTGTAACTACCATTCCCAATTGTACCATCAGAAGCTTATGGCAGTTTCTACGACAAAATGGCGAACTGATGGAGCAGCCTGTCGTTTGCTTGCAAGATTTGCACACTGAACGCGGATTCCAATTAATTTTGGTCAAATTTTTTACAAACGGCAAGTATTACTGCAGTTTAAACATTGAAATGGATATCGTAACGGATATAAGAAAAAAGTTGTTGTAGCAGATACTTCTGCTGAATTGCTGGATCCACAATGCTTCTAGACGGGCTAACAAATCATTTCCAGCAGCTATATCGGATATCGGATATTTCGTGCTAACGCTAGTCGCCCACTACACTAAACCATTGACGAGGTGCTTTCCCGCGTGGTTCATTTATTGGAATTATAAATATGTTGAGAATGTGAATATGCTTTCCCTATCGTAAGGATCTCCTAATCGTTTCTTCGTTTGCCTTTCTGAGTAAGCTTTTTTTTCCGATGTAGAGTAAGTAGCCGCTATGAAACATAACCCGTTGCAAGTTCAAAAGGGTCGGAACAACTAGCCATGCCATAGTAGGGAGGTGTGGTGTATCATAGACGGAAAGGGTGAAATTTCTTTTAGAAATATCAAACAGAACTAGTAACTGCTAACTAACTGCTTGACCGAAACATTGCTAACCAATGATATGCAAAATTCTCTCTTGTGCCATGGTGGGGTGAGAAGCAAAACGGTGGTGTTGCCACCTATTAAGCCAACACAACACGTGCAAGGCTCGGTAAACACAACACTCTAACAGCTTCCTGGGAGCATTCTTTTCTAACACAACACAACATCTATGAACGTAAATCATATTAAAAAATTTGATAATGTGAAGAACGAAACTCATATAACAATCGCAAATAAATGGAGGAAATATTAAAGGCAAACTTAACGAAAGAGTAAAGAAAACGCGTTCCTCTTCTGAATTGTTCTTATCAAGTTCAAGATCCTTCGCAATCACGAACCTGTTTCATCTATCCACATCTCTCTTACATTCAAAGTAAATGCGATCGCTTCGCAAATTCATATAAACCAGTTCAAAAAACACATTAATATTAATTCGAAATTATGTTAACTAATAATTCAATGTTGCAATGTTTTGTTTCTCATTTCGAAGTGGTTTCGCTTTCATCAAGTAAAGAAAAACAAAAGGTGAAGCGAGCGCTCTTAAGTTATTTGGTAACGTTCGTGAACATTATTGATGTCAGAACCCTTATCACAAGGAATGTTTCTCTTACAGGTTATAAAATTATTACACGAAATGGAAAATAAATGAACGATTTGTGAAGAGATTTGTGGATGATGAGACATTCTAAACATGCTGGCGTTTTGTCATGTGCTGTGTAAAATGAAAACAGTAATATCGGTGCATTTCGCTACGCTTCCTACTATCCGCGCGGGACAATGCTTGCTTACTGTTCCATCGTGTATCTGCGCGATCTTACAGATATCTCCTACTACAAAATACACTAAAACAACAAGATTATTGATGATGGCTGGTTTTACCGATTTTCTACTGCCCATTGCGGGCTACGGCTCGCCACTGCGCGTACGAGCATCTCACACACACTAGCCGCTCTCAGAGAATCACTGAGCTGAATTGGACTATCAAAACAGAAACGTAGCAACGCACGCATGTAGCTTCAAAAAGCCTGGACTTGTACACACTGGTCAATTGTGTGGACCTAACTTCGCCTTACTTCAGGCTATTGCACCGTGTATCCTTGTACAGTATGTTGACACTGCTGTCATACTTTGCCCTGGCAAGCACCTGTGGATCACCGTTACCGTCCGCATCGCTAGCCGTGGTACAGTCCGAGCCCGAAAAGTTCACCTGCGCTAGACTGTGCCGTTGTGCTAGGGCCGCCTTATTGTTATTGTTCCGTACGTGGGGCAATGTGTTGGAGTGATTTTTTATCTGTAAATGAGGGTAATTAGTGAACAAAAGATGCGAAAAAAGGCGTTTCCCATCATACATTTCCATCCGCAGTAGCGTAGGACTGGAACGTGGGAGCCGGTGGATTAACGTCGCGCTTTGTGACCACTTTCTCCTGTATCGAGTTTAGCGTCTTGGACAGCCACGGTTGCCAGCTGCTTCGGGTGGCTTGCAGCTCGGTTACGGTTGTGTTTAGCTGGTGATGAAGATCCTGCAATAGAAGACAATACAAACGATTTGATAAACGGACCATCCGTACCCTTCACCATCATTCACCGCTTCTTACCTGATTCTTGCATTCGGCCTCAACCTGGGCCAGTTTGGTTTGTGCCAGCTCTAGCTCCAGTTCGCGTATTCGCTGCGATGCAATTACCAACGGATCGAGCGGTCCAAGACCTCCTATTACAGCGGAAGCACCGGAATGTTTGCCACCCGTACCAGTCGAACTGCCGCCGTCCGGTTGATCCGCAAGCGGATGGGTCTGTTGTTCGTTATTATTGTTCACGGTGTTTGCCTGCTGGAAGTTTTTGCCGTAGCTTTTATGTAGCGGCGACGACTGCGGTATGCTCGCTGTACATTTGCTGCATGTTGAAATTGTTTTCTAAAAGGTAGAGGAAATTTTATACAGCCCGTGTGTATTGCATACACTGTGCACTGCGCTTCGCTTACCGTCAAATCGTCTAGCATGGTGTGCAGCTTTCCGTTTTCTGCTTCCTGCCGTTGAATAATCCGCTTGTAGTCCTGTATGATACCCGCGTTTTTGCGATCTTCGCGTGCCATTGCATCAATCTTTTCATTTAGCGAACCGATTTCCTGCTGCAGCTTGGACCGTTCCTCCCCGTACCGCTGCTCGTACTGCTTCAGCTCCTGTTCCTTCCGTTCGGTTTCTTCCTTTTTAGCCAAATATTCCAGCTCATACTTTTTCAGCTTCTTCACCTTACACTCGAACGATAGTTTCATCAGCTTTTGGGCCTGCGTTTCGCTGCGACACTTTTTCGGCAATGTCACACGGAAGTACTTCAAGATGCCCTCGAAGTCGAGCTCGAGCAGATCCTTGCGGCAAACGCTCAGCAGCGTTAGGGCGACCTGGAACAGCACCGGTATGCCATCGAGCAGAAACACATCCAGGATGTAGAACACGAAGTAAAGCGGAAAGCGGGCGGTGAACAGCGTCAAGAACCACTGGCTGGCGAACATGTGCGACTCGACACCCATCTGCACGAAATGCTCGTACAGATCGGGCAACTGATCCTTCATGAGTCGGTTCAGCTGGTACAGGCGCAGGTAGAGCGACTCGAACCCCATTTTGTACATGTCCCGCAAACCGTAGTTGTACATCAGTGCCACCAGCACACAAAATGCTTCCTCTTCCGGCATCTGCAAAGCGTAAAGTGATTAATATTTATGCAACGAACTCGCGTACTCACTGTCTGTATCTCAGTGCCTAACACTTACATGCAACAGTAAACTGGCCGCTATGAAGCTTAACCCCTGACAGTATCCCACCTCCGTATCGTACACGGCGTACGCTTTCGACACCTTGTACAGATTCTCCTGTCCAGTGCCACCGTTCTCCTTGAATGACTTGTGTGCCGGAAACGTACGATTTATGTCCCGCTGGATGACGGTTTCGCAGCTGCTTTCCTTCGTGATTAGCACCCGGTAGGAGTCGAACATTTCCTTGCGATTTTCCACGCAAGCCAAACGCTGCCAAACGGTCCCACGCAACGGTTCCGGTATGCCCATCCGCACAAGGTTGGGCAAATTTTTCGGCCGCTTTTCCGGCCCACTTCCCTCCNTTCTCCTGTCCAGTGCCACCGTTCTCCTTGAATGACTTGTGTGCCGGAAACGTACGATTTATGTCCCGCTGGATGACGGTTTCGCAGCTGCTTTCCTTCGTGATTAGCACCCGGTAGGAGTCGAACATTTCCTTGCGATTTTCCACGCAAGCCAAACGCTGCCAAACGGTCCCACGCAACGGTTCCGGTATGCCCATCCGCACAAGGTTGGGCAAATTTTTCGGCCGCTTTTCCGGCCCACTTCCCTCCTGGTACCACTCCTGTATGATGCCATGCCACTCGTCCAGCTGGGCGGCGGTACAGTTCTTCGACACTTCGCCCGTTCCACTGAGCAACGGTTCGTCGCCGTCTGAGCTGTAGTCGGTTGGGCTGGGATCGTCAAAGTCCTGCATCGACTGTACGCTGGCCGAGTTGCGGAAGGTCCAGTTTTTGAAGTTAAAGTTCAACGACAACGACGAGGTGGCGGACGGTGCCTGCGGTTCCACTATTTCATCCGAATGGTCAATCGAGTCCACCTCCCAGGTGCCTTCGCCATTTTCGCGCAGCGTCAGATAGAAGTGCAACAGCAAGGGCCGCTTGTTCGTGAACATGTTGGACACGATGCGCAGTTCGCTCTGTGACAGAATCGCAACGGACGTTTCTATTACGAACCGCACCGGCTCCTGGATGCCCTTGATGACTAGATCGACGGCAACGGTGAGTGCCTTTTTGGGAGTTTCCATGTTCAGCGGCTCGAACGCGTTCGCCTTCCATTCGGCCTTTATCTGGTACGGGAACTGGGAAAAGTTGGCCGGGCTGGTAACGCTGCTGCTGCTGCTATTGCAGGCTGCGCTGGCACCGGCGTTGCTATTGCCCGTACCATTCGCGGAGGGATTACCGTCCAGTGGCTTCACGTACCCCATGCTGACCATATCGAGCAGCTGCATATCAGCCTGCCGTACGATCCGGCCCGGACTTAGTAGCACCCCGAAGCACCGTTCGATTAGCAGGGAAGGAAACCGATCCGACGGTACCTGGCGCACGGTAATGCACACCTCCTTATCCGTTTTGCACCGTAATCGAAAGCTGGACTTGACGTCGCGTGGCACCGTAACGTAGCTGCTGTTGCGTTCCTTCTCCTTAATTTCGAGCGACACCGCAAACTCATACATGGCCGATTGGATCGGATTGCCGGCAGTGTCGGATGTGACAGAGGCGAGCATTACGTTGACGCCACTTTCCGCCAGCGAGGTGGTCATGCTTGGCGGTATGCTGGGTGCGAGCACTCGCTGGAAAGCTTTCGCGAAACATGCTGAAACAAAAGAAACGTTTATATTAGTAAAATGTTATAAACTTCGTTTAATTGCTAACAAGTAATGCTCCAAAAAATAAATCGAAACGAAACAAAAAGAAAACTAATTTAGAGAAAAGAATATCGCAAAATAAAAGGAAATTATGAACGAAGGATGGGGTAGAAAATAAAGTTCAGTGAGAGATGTTAAAGTTGTGAAATGATCTAATTAATACGGCTAATAAGCACCCCTTACTACGTTTAAAAGTGGATGTTTGAATAGGATCCTATGAATCAAATTTTGAATCGTGAAAAACGATATGAAACTAATCAAAATATAAACCCTTATCACAGAAAGCAGAAAGCAAACAAAATGTGAATATAAAAAAAAAACATGCGATGGATCGATGAAAGTGGGACTAACACTAAAAACAGAAACGACGATTCCGCCTTACTACACACAACACTTACTGCTGACTTGCGTGACCGCTTCCGGGATGTTGCAGCGAAACACATGGCACTGATGGACGGCCGTTTCCTGTGATTCCCCATGGGACCAGGTGAAGGCAAAGCAGGCCTGATCGGTGGAACCGACCGGACCGCGAGCAAAGAACAGTATCCGCTGCACCTCGTAGGTCGCTACCACCGCATGCGATTCACAATCGTACAACCTGCGCCGTGGATGTGTGCGTATTTTGTGTGTGTGTGTGTGTGTGGGTCGTAATCCGTCCGGATGGATCAAGCATGGGAGGAAGCGAATAGGTGAAATGTCCAGTTAGTTCTACGGCATATGCGCTCACTCACACATACACAAACATCAAACGAAACAACCACAACCTCTGAGACACGACCCTTCACAAGCCGCACGGTACTTACACAACGAGCCCCTCGGAACAGGTGGGAACGCTTACGGATACCTTCAATCCGAGCGGACTGTCGGATCCCGTCCCGGTGCTGCTACCACCACCCTCTCCGCCACCATTCATTTCGGCAACTTTCTGCAGTATTTCTCGCTCCGACTTGGGCGCATTGATCCGGGACGCTCCAAGATACGTGACACCGCTGAATATCGTACAGTCCTGATCGATATCGGACAGTTCCTCATCGGTTTCGCCAGCAGCAGCACCACCACCACCACCACCCCCACCGGCACCACAAATGCCTACCGGCTTCATATCGTCCTTCTTCTCAGTCAGTGGACTGCTATCCAGGCAATCGTAGAACACAGACTGTCCTACACCACGTGCGAGGCCTTCGGGAGAGAGCAATGCGTTCGGTGTGGTGTCCGTAGAACCTTCTCCGCCGATCGTGAAATTTGCCCGCATGCTTTGAAGTCCGAGACGCAGCGTGGTCGGAACTTGCGGTTTCTTCGCACCACCGTCCGCGCCCAGTTGGCTTCGTGAGTTTGCATCAACGGTGTGACGCATTTCGGGACTCCGAACCGGTGTCGCTGCATCGGAAGGTTGGTTTAATACAGGCAAACATATAAGGCAAAAGAGGATGTAGTAAAACAAACAAAAGAGCATAAGCAGGGCAAATGTGGATTGATGGTGAAACGTAAATTAAGCTACAACGGGGATTGATCGATTAGTCAACGATAGACAGATATTGCTAAGAAGCGTTGCATAAGAAGTGTTACCGTCAACATAAATCTAAACTCCAATCCAAACCATCTACCAACGTGTACCGTAAGCTCTAACTGAATAAATAACAAACGTAACTAAATGAACAAACAGAAACAAAACAACGTTCGTCCACATAAACTAGATTTAAACCCTATTCAAACATCGCTGATGCTGTTGTAAACGTTTTGGGAGATACTTTTTGGTTGCATGTTTACCTTTATTTGAAGAGCTCGGTTCGCTGGCCCCGCTCAGTGTGCGTTCCTCTTCCAGCTCATGGATCACTTCGTTCATGTTCTTCTCCAGATCCATCATATTGCCGTTACCCTCGATGTTGAGTATCGGCGAGATTGCCGTCAGCTTTTTTCCCTCTGTTCGCTTCTTCGCTGTGTCCTTTCCTTCCTTACCTTCCAACTCACCGTCGTCCGCAATGCACTCAGCTAAATCAGCACCAATGTCACCGCCCGGGCTGCCATTAGCTTCGGTATTGCGAATCGGTTCGCTTCCCAGCTGCTTCGGACGTGGCGCTACACCACTGTCGACGAGATCCTCCCCGAGCGACGGTGCTTCCGGGACAATCTCGTACTCGCCGCTCGTCGTAACCGAGTCGGAAGATTTTATGCTCAAACTGTCCTCGGACTTTGGGCCCGACGAAGTGTTGTCGGTGGTACCACCCGCTGATGGTTCCACCAGCTGGACGGGTGAATCTTCACCGTTCCCGGAAGTACTGTCCGGATGAATGTGCTTTTCTGGCTTTGTGTTGTCCACCCCAGCACTAGTGACGCCTCCTTCCTTCTTGCTGGCAGCAGCTGCAGTGACGCTATGCTTTGTTGTCGCTTGCCCGATCGGTGTGCTACTACTACTGTTGTTCGCCCAGCCCGACTGTTTTTCCATACTGGAAGCACTTGGATCGGGCGAGCTTGTGGTGCGATACCCGATGCCGATAATGCCCGATGTGTGCGTGTTTGTGTGACAGTGTCACAAGTGCGTCTGTTCCTCACGGGAATGATTCACAACGTTGGGGTGGTTTTAGTGACACAAATACTGCTATTCTTCGCCGATTCGATTGCGTACGAAGATGTTAAGTAAGGCGTCAGAAAGGCAATAACGATGATGACCTAGACGGCGTCGTCGCTGTCCCAAACCATGCACCACCACCTCCTACCTAACAAAGCAACCCCATACACAGATGCGTTGCGTTGCGTAGAGATAGCACCGGTCGGTAGTTTACATTGTTGTTATTTCATGTTTTTGAAAGCTGGACATTTGATGATGGCAAATATTGTGTCCGTTCTTTACAATTCTATTCAAAGGTGTACACTTGCTATTCCGAACTGCAGCATTCATTCATGCATCAAGTAATAGTTCTGAAAATAAAATGTTGCCATTAAAAGATTAGTTCGCGTGCCTTCAACTGCTCCGCCGGTAGAATGTGCGCAATATTTATCACGATTATATACAAGCACTTTGAACAGTGAGTTGATAATCATACTCGACACAAACACGTGCGCTACCCTTAATCGACTGGACTTCTAAATAGGAATTTTTCGTGAACAAACTCTTCACACCGTTTGCTTTGATCGGTTTTGTTTACTCAAGGGTTCTGTTATAAAACCATTTCCGTACAAACATCTGAACAAATACGGCGAATAATCCCTCTATCAAGCTTCGCATGCGATACAATTTTTCAGTTTTGATAACAGTTTTGCCAACAGACGCAACATTTATGCTAAGAATGATAACTCCACTACCATGGGCAACCAGCAATTTCGGTGCCCCGAATCACGAAATTCATGCCAAGGTAAGGAACACATCGCCTGCTTCTTTCGCATGAAAAAGCTACCCTATTTTGCTAGTATTCTCTGGCCGTAAGCGCACCTCTATTTGGTTGGAATTTTGCTTTATGTCTTCTTAATGTATGTGTATCTGTGTGCGTGTGTGTGTGTGTGTGTGTATGTGGCGCGAATGAAGTATTGATTTTCCAAGGACTATTTAACCGGAGGACTGATTCGTCGCCTTTCTGCAACGCTTTCGTACCCTTCGCCTATAGCAGCCACGGAAGGACAATAATGAAATATGCACCCCGTGATGGGGATTCTTCCAATTGTTTGACGAAAGCACTGTCTCGGACAAGAATGCGGATAGGTTTTCATAGAACACAGGGTGTAACTGCTCATGGTTCTTTTTCCTCTTGTGGTGAGTGTTATGGAGAATAGAATGGAAAACAGATTCAATCGAAATGTATAGTTCTAACGCACTCGTTTGATTCCTTGCAACTTTAGATGCCTTATTACATTTACTATACTGTGCCACTGCCAAGCAACAAATCCATCGAAATACTTCTTTAATGCGCTAAACTGCGAAAAAATACATCTTGGTGGTCTGTGACTATAGTTACAGCGCGTCAGGACATTCGTTAAGGAATATCAAAATTGTTCAATAACGCAAAAAGTAATGATTTGCGGTATTTGTGACGGTGCACCACAGCCTGAGTTGCAAAATGAGCAATACAACAACAAAAAACACGCAACATAACATTTTTCACCAACAACAAATGCACTGATAAGCTTTGATACCAAATTCGATGCAATCGCAGCTAACCAACAATGTATTCTTATACTCACTACACTATTAAACACTTTGATACACGTTTGGTGCGTCTTTACCTCTAATCAGCACTTGGTAAACTCGTTTTTTTCGGATAATTATTTACCATACACACGGGCAGCACAAAACCTTTTTTCACAGAATGCAAAAACAAACCAACAACAACTGTTCACGTCAAATTTCTTCCATTCCACGAACAGATTTATGCGGTATGGTTGAAAGCTTGTAATGCAATCTTGTGTTCTTGCTTTCTCGCTCTTTCGATGTTGTATCGAACTATGGGCAAATACGTGGAAATTTGATACATTTGTTGATTCTCTCTCTCTTTTTACCGTCATTTGTTTTCTCGCTCCTTAGTGCATAGGAGAAATCATTCGTCCGAAATTAATTTTCCCATTTTGCATCTTTTTCATCAAGATGCTTGGCAATGGTATTGGAATCCGATATAAGTTGAACAAAAATATGAAATAAAAATAACCTTTATTTAGAGAAAGTCTTTTGTACAGCAAACAAAACACACCAGGGGGTAAATTTTATTAAGTGGGTTTTATTTATACACCGCAGTTCCAATGCTTTCTCGGTTGGTTTAGACTTGACCTGATAAGTTCATAGTAGAGTTTGACGTTGCCGTTACGGTTAATACAATTTGAATGAGTTGTTTTTTTTTTATTTCGTGCAAGAAACATTATTTTGGGTTGACATTGCATTTGAATCGCTTTCTGCCTGATACAGTTTGCATCATTTCTCTTTTACATTTGTTTTCATTCGTCTGCTTCGCATTTAATGCCTTGCATGTAATGACAAAGTCCAGTAAACTGGCTTTTATCTGTTCATCTTGAACAAACGGAAAGATGTGGTGAAGAAAACAAACTTCATGCTATACTTTTCCAATCTCGATATCAGCCTCTGGTATGGGAAGGGAGTCTACGTTTATATATTTTACTAAAATGTTCAATGATCATTGGCTTTCGATTAGATTCAGCTAGTATTTTAAAGGGCCGTGAGGAGGGAGCGAAAGAGGGCGTTTTGTTTAACCACATTCGCTTTCTCTTTTCGAAAACACAATCACAATTCAAAGTTGTTGCTCATGCTATGCATTCACCGTTTAGTCCTGCTTTGGGGTGTTTTACTAACTCCAAGGATGATCACAACATAGTTTACTACAGTCCATGGGTCCATCTATCAAATCAAGTGATAAAAAAATGCTCCCTTAATCCTTCTATCATATTGAACATGTCTTTTCCATCACTCGCGTCTTATTTCTTTGAAATTCATTCGTGTTTCATTCGTTCCGGGGATCGTCACATTACAGCCATGCTGTCCAGTTGGCGATCTTATGAAGCGATCATTGGCTGTTCTGTCCAATGGAAGGGATCGGATAGTGAAATTAACTACTTGAACCCCGTTTTTCATTGCCGTGATAATGAACGCAAAACGTGTTAGGATCCTTGCATTAGCATCATTTTCTCTGTCCGGGGGACACTTTAAGGAATTCCATCCTTTGCCTGGATGCCTTCCATCGTTACAGCCGGTTCGTGTTTGCCTAATTCTAGTTGGTATGGTAGTTAGCTAGTTAAATAGTGAGGTTATGAAATTGTGCCTGTTTTATTCATAGTATTACATTCAAATGATCAGTAGCTTCGTATGCTCCAGTTTAGCGTAATGCAATATCTGCCCTGTATTCCAGCTTCATGTCCATAAGTCTTTTAGGTTAGTTTCAGCAGCGTGTACGTGGATTAATCGTTTCGATCATATTGTTATTGGTTTAACTGTGCATGCATGATCGCACTCGTTCATCGAAGAGAACAACTCCGACCGAGTACGGCGTTTAGTGTGTGGATGTTGGTAATAATTAGAGCATACACCTTTTCTATCCTATGTACACCGGATAGGCAAAAGATCTCTTGCTTGTATCCACTTATTTACTTCTAGCTTCTCATGCTCCTCGGCAGTGAACGACCTTGTATGTGCAGTGCGCTCAGCACTTTTCATCAAATATGGTTAGCAATTATTTTAAATTTTAACTACACTCACGATATTAATTGCTGATAGAAGAGATGGATGAATTCATTACACTACTCTGCTCCTGCCCTAGTGTGCTACGAACGCGCTTACTGTGTCAGACACAAAATTATGAAGCTAAATCGGAATCAAGTTTGGGGGGGGGGTTATTTTATATTATCGACAGTCGACATTACACACATCGGGCTAGCATTCTATTTCCAGCCAAAACACGATCTTACACCGATCTCATTGCAAAGAAACCAATGCTGTGTGATTTTCCATTAATTTCCGCACGACTCACCCGGCCCAAAGTCCTCAATGTTTCCCTTTATTGGTGGAGCAATCGCATGTAATAGTTGTATAAAAATGCTACCTTCCCGCTTACAAGGACTGCATCAAGAAGGGCTGAATGTATGAACGGGTTTCANCTTCATGTCCATAAGTCTTTTAGGTTAGTTTCAGCAGCGTGTACGTGGATTAATCGTTTCGATCATATTGTTATTGGTTTAACTGTGCATGCATGATCGCACTCGTTCATCGAAGAGAACAACTCCGACCGAGTACGGCGTTTAGTGTGTGGATGTTGGTAATAATTAGAGCATACACCTTTTCTATCCTATGTACACCGGATAGGCAAAAGATCTCTTGCTTGTATCCACTTATTTACTTCTAGCTTCTCATGCTCCTCGGCAGTGAACGACCTTGTATGTGCAGTGCGCTCAGCACTTTTCATCAAATATGGTTAGCAATTATTTTAAATTTTAACTACACTCACGATATTAATTGCTGATAGAAGAGATGGATGAATTCATTACACTACTCTGCTCCTGCCCTAGTGTGCTACGAACGCGCTTACTGTGTCTGACACAAAATTATGAAGCTAAATCGGAATCAAGTTTGGGGGGTTATTTTATATTATCGACAGTCGACATTACACACATCGGGCTAGCATTCTATTTCCAGTCAAAACACGATCTTACACCGATCTCATTGCAAAGAAACCAATGCTGTGTGATTTTCCATTAAGTTCCGCACGACTCACCCGGCTCAAAGTCCTCAATGTGTCCCTTTATTGGTGGAGCAATCGCATGTAATAGTTGTATAAAAATGCTACCTTCCCGCTTACAAGGACTGCATCAAGAAGGGCTGAATGTATGAACGGGTTTCAGTGTTGTAAAGCGCAAAAGGCAATGCGTTTAAATGCGCCATGCGTTACTGTTTTCCGATCAACTTCGATTACAGCTAAGGTTCCTTGTGGTTAGCTATAGTGCAAGAGCCCTGCAGTGTACAGACGGGTACCGGCCGTCTTTAGCCGGCATGAGGCTGAAACTTTCGATTCTGAGGTATATCCATCGGTAGAGATGTACAATTGTGTAAACGGTAGTAGTTAAGTGGTAGGTGGTACTTTATATTAGCTAGAGATATTTACTTTGCCAGAGAGTATGTACAATTTTCGCATTCCTTTGATGCTGCCGTGAACGATCGCTTTACATCGACTGTGTGTAAGTTCAGTTAGTTTAGCATAGTAGAAAAGGATCGTAAAACCGTTCGATCGTGGCATTGTGGAAAAAGAGAAAACTGTGTAAGGAGGGAGCCTGCTGATATAGGTAATGTATATGTGTATATATGACTCTCTAACGCAGCGTAACGGTGTGTGTAACGCTGCTGTAGAGAACACCGAAGCCATTTCACGCACACTATCTTACAATCTACTTGTTTGTTTTTTCTTAATGTTTTTTGAAACCAACAACGGAGCAGGAAGATGAACAGCCGGTGGTTGCCAACACCATTTGCATCTGGCCTGGAAAAACTTCGAAAGAATTGATTTGATTTACTACTACTAAAGTAACGCACCCACGTGCGTTCTCACCACACCACCATCCCTTCACATGCGCACACACACACACTCACACATCAGCTTCATTTTCCCTTGTGACCACCCTCAAGATTCGCTCCTTCGCGCCACACAACCCATGCCCCCACCCATGTGGTGGTTTGGGTGGGCAATCAGTCCACTGGGTGGTACGATCAGTCGTCGATCAGTTAAGTTTGTCAGTCGTTGGGTGGGGGGTGGTGGATTTCAGTCAGTCAGTCAGACAAATTTATCTAGTACAACTACAACTACCAGAAGGCTGGTTCTTCTTCGCTACGCTTCGCATCCGCTGCTTATCACTTTTCCTTCCAACAAAAGTGCCCTTCGCACAGATATGAAACCTGAATCTAGTTTTGTTTGAATCCATTACTGACGCAATGATACGACTTATCGTGCAAGAACCGACTTCACTGTTTACAATTTACGGAAGGATTTGGGCAAACCCTTCTAGAATTCTATCCAACCGGTTCCTTAAGTCAGCATTTAAACGTTGTTTATTTAGCAAGAGCTGAAGTTTTAACCTCTACTTACATAAACAAAATTGGTGAATGTAATTTCATTATTTCATCTTTCATTATTAAATAGCTTTCATTCTTTCAATTCGAGTCAAAATAATATTTGATAATGGATGATGAGATAATCAAAATACATAAATATAAATTATTTCTTTGTAAGTAGAGCACTTTTCCTTTCGGTTTTTCGTGAAGCTCGTGAGCACAGTTCTTCGGTAGCTCCACCGAGCTAGGGCACTTTCCGCTACAATGCTCCCTTCGGTGATCTGATCGTTCGAGTTACAGACAGTACATTAGCCTCTACATTTGATTTACGGTACAACTACAAGGGAAAACTGGGGACAGGATTTGCCATCTAATTTGCTCTAATTATATTACGCTGGAATGAAGGTTGAGTAACATTTCCGAAGCTTTTCTTTGCTTGCCTTTTTTTGCTATAATACGATAACATGATCTCTTGCCACTGCTAACTGCTTCCATCCGATCGGTAAATCCGCTTTGCTTTGCTCTATTGATTTTGAACGTATTGTTGTATGTTTGAGGTATATTTGCCATTTTGTGTTGCGGTTGCATCTATTTCACTGCCTTGCGTCCCGTTTGCTTACTGTAACATTCTTCTATTATATGATAAATATTGCACATTTGTCCTTCCCTTTGCTGTGTGTACTTTGAGTTGCCATCTTTGTTTTCTTCTCCTTGTCGTTTGCTAACGTTTGTATGTTAGTTATGAGGTTTATGTGGTTTATTTGAACATTTGGACTCATTATCGTAAAGCCACACCCGGATAGTGGTGTTGAAAATTTTACTAAAATTTACACTAGGACCACGCGGTAAAAAGAATTGGACTAATCGCTTTACGCTTCCCTGCTGGGTTGCAGGGTTCGCTCGGCAAGATAAATAATGTTACTCTGATAAATAAGTAATTACTAGCGTACGATTTTGTGTTGCTTCATCTTATCATCTCTCTCTCTCTCTCTCTATCTCTCTTTCTCTTTTTTTCTTTGTCTCTCCTTTTCTGTCTCGTGGGGATTAAAAATTACTTTTACGCTGGAAATAGAATGTTCTAGTACGGGCATTATAGCTTAAAGTATGTGTCTCTATTATGATATTGGTTTCTGTTTTTCTCTCACCTTCGTTCTATTCCAACTTCGCACAGAAATTCTGTAACTACTTCACCGACACCATTGCACGTAAGACTGCAAAATTTGACTAAAATTAACTAATATTGCAACATTCCCCGGTTCGTGGCTCAATGAGAAGCTCTCAATGTGATCATATGCTTCTGTTTGTACAACCTTAACACTAATGAAATTTCACTCTTGCTGTGTGTATGTGTGTGTCGGTATGTAAGTTTATCATCCTTCACTTATCGTTTCTAAAAAGTCGAAAAGAGTACAACTAGTATCTGACGTCCAAAACACTGAGAATAGTAGTTTTTTTGTTTGTTGNTTGTTTTCTTCTCCTTGTCGTTTGCTAACGTTTGTATGTTAGTTATGAGGTTTATGTGGTTTATTTGAACATTTGGACTCATTATCGTAAAGCCACACCCGGATAGTGGTGTTGAAAATTTTACTAAAATTTACACTAGGACCACGCGGTAAAAAGAATTGGACTAATCGCTTTGCGCTTCCCTGCTGGGTTGCAGGGTTCGCTCGGCAAGATAAATAATGTTACTCTGATAAATAAGTAATTACTAGCGTACGATTTTGTTTTGCTTCATCTTATCATCTCTCTCTCTCTTTCTCTCTCTCTTTTTTTCTTTGTCTCTCCTTGTCTGTCTCGTGGGGATTAAAATTACTTTTACGCTGGAAATAGAATGTTCTAGTACGGGCATTATAGCTTAAAGTATGTGTCTCTATTATGATATTGGTTTCTGTTTTTCTCTCACCTTCGTTCTATTCCAACTTCGCACAGAAATTCTGTAACTACTTCACCGACACCATTGCACGTAAGACTGCAAAATTTGACTAAAATTAACTAATATTGCAACATTCCCCGGTTCGTGGCTCAATGAGAAGCTCTCAATGTGATCATATGCTTCTGTTTGTACAACCTTAACACTAATGAAATTTCACTCTTGCTGTGTGTATGTGTGTGTCGGTATGTAAGTTTATCATCCTTCACTTATCGTTTCTAAAAAGTCGAAAAGAGTACAACTAGTATCTGACGTCCAAAACACTGAGAATAGTAGTTTTTTTGTTTGTTGTTTCTTCTTAAAGTTGCTTTCGGTTCCCCTTTACCTAGCTTTACTATCGTTTTTTCTTGTTCTTGCCTTTTTTACTACATCACGAATTTTCATTTTTGGACCACACCTAGATGACGGGATTGAAAAAATGAGTTCCGAGCAGAGCGCTTACGTACTAGGATGGCTGTAAACGTTGTATGACGTTTCTACTAGAAATGGATTCGACAAAAAAAGGCTAAACAAATATATATAATATACATCTGTATAATTGTATGGTGCATAAAAAATCGTGCCAAATCGTGTGTCTATTGTGCTTCACGTTCGATCAATCGTCATCCTTCCGTACCGTCCCGTACGAGAAACCGTTTGGTTGTTTCAATTTTACTAACATTTGCACATTCCCACCATGCGCCCAAATGCAACAAACATCACTAATCGATCGATCGGATTATTCCTTTGCTCATAAGTTTACTTACACCATCTTGTAGAGTAAGGTTGCGGGTATCTGTTTTGCATGCATTGAATTTGCAACATTCAAAGTTTAGATTAATTTTTTTTTATCACATCCAGTTTGCCAATTAATTCAAAAGTCATACCTTTTCCACTGTTTCGTTTCGTCTTTTTGTTCAATTCATTTACGGTTCCCGCTGCCATGTGCTTTTGTTTCGCTAATTTTGCTTCATTTCCGCCATTGTTTTATACACAGCCAATCGAAGTACCCTTTCCGACGAGTGTTTCGACATTGCATAGCTCCTGTTGTGAGGGTTGCTCCTCTTCTAAGTTCTGCATCAAATGCTTTCACTTGGGTTTGGTTTAGTTACACTAACGATCGATTCAGACTTTTTCAGACTCTTTCATTCAGGGAAAACGTTACCTTGCGTGAAACGTCTTTTGCTTTCGTTTCACCCTGAAACATTATCCTTCGGCTGCATCCATTTAGACATGGTTGGGTGATTTTTGTTTGCTTGTAGCTGCAGTTTTCCGCCAGAGAATATGTTTGGTTTTTGTTTGCTTGTTTATGGGCTATCTTCTGTTTATGTTTCATTTTACTAATTCAGTCTTTTCCATTAGATTAACTTACACTGACCATTGCGTCTCATTTCCTTACTAAACTCACACCTTTTCATCGTGTAGTAATGATCAAATAGCAGCATTGACATTGATTTTGTTCTTAGCTTTATCGTTATTGACACAATTGTCAATAAGTAAACAAACAAATGCATTAAAAACTGAAAGAGTTTTCACCAAACAGGAACACGATTATCATAATAATGTGTTACAGTTTTGCGTATTGTTTGCTTCTTTATAATTGTAGTGAGATTTTTTGATAATATTTACTACCTAATGGTGGTTGTGAAGTGTTTTTCATTAAATTGCACATCAAATGAAATAATAGAAAAAACATGAAATAAAATGCACATCGAACAAAATTCTGTTATACATCGGCAACCCCTACCGCAGAATTACGCCTGAAGGTATACTACACGCATGACAGCCCTACATGAACCGTCCGTCGAAACGAATACACTTAGCTAAAACATATAAATAAATTATCGTACAAATGAAACAATAAATAACACACAATAGTGGAAAACACAAGCTGCAAACACAAGAAAAAAACAAAAGAAAGAAAATCATAATTTATATAGCGTTTTATTCGTCACATGTCGGCTGAAACGCGCGTGATCTTAAAAGTAGATATAATTTTACACCACGGTTGGCCGCGCCATTTACAACAAAATATGCACAGTTTTGTTTTGCTTAACCATTCACTAGCTTCTCTGTTTTGTTTACGTATTCACTATCCGTTATCTGTTGCTTTTTTGTTTGTTTTGCTTGTTTGTTACATCCTTTAATTTCTTGCACTTTGAACGTCTAAATTCAACCTTGTTTTTTACACGCTACTCTCTTTCGCACACTTGTTGTATTGTAACTTTTTTTTTATACAAATTATTTATAAACAATCCATTTTTGTGGACGCTGCGCGGAGTGATAAAAACTAACTTCTTAATAATTCTCAATTATCATAATTTGCAACAGTTTAAAAACGTAGCATCCGCTTCGAACAGTCGAACCAAACAAGGTTGCACACACATACGCCGGTATCGTACGAGAGTGCCGCATAATGTATGATTTGTTTTCCCTTTGTTTTTGTGTAGTTGTGTTGCTGTTTCCATTCCGAACCGTACGTTCGTTGGCTGTGGTTTGTTAGTGTAGTGTAATGTTTTATCCCTTTATACTTCAACTATAACTATTGATTTAACGTTCTGTTTTTCACTTAAAAAAGACGGTAAGCTTTTGATTTGTAATTGTATTGTTTTGTGATTCTATTCACTTTGCTTGCAGTTTTTCCATATCATTCTGCTTCTTCTTGCATTAAGTTTGTTATGATTCACAACAACAAAGTAACACTTTCGTAAGCTGTTTGTGTGTGTGTGTTGCTTGTTTTCTGCTTGTAGTTTTGATATGCTGCTTCTTAGAAATTAAAATGGTTGCTCGTAATTTAAACTCGTTCAGGCTCGGTTAAAGAAGGCGCAATGTAAACGGTGGTGATCACTTTATCCGTACAGCATAACTAAAACAAAACGTTCTTTTACAAAGTACAAATAGAAGCATTTTTTTGATTGTTTTTCTCGTTGTTTCTTATCTGATGTACACTCACACACGCAGCACAAAAAAAAAATATAAAAAAAACACATACGTATTACTCGAACGTGACAAATACTCTTCCGGAGGCAAAGAAAGCAGATGAATAAATTAATGAGATCAAGATTCTAACAACACAACACAAAAAAGCAAACCAAAAAAAACTTTACGAAAAAAAGAAATATAAAACTCAATCAGTAAAACAAAAAAAGTAAACAACCGAATTGAAAATAATAAACACAAAGGCGAAAGAAAACTGCATGGAACAGATCAGTTTTCCTTTCGCATTGGTTTTCCTTGCTCCTCTCACTCTCTCTCTCTCTTCCTATCTGCTACTCTCTTTCTATATCTCTTTCTTTCTTTTTCCTCTTCGCTTTCATTTTATCTTGCCATTTGTTTGCGGTGAGTATAGTTTCTGTTTGGATGAGGATGAGCAGCACATTTCGTAGTACCGCTGCTACCTCCCATCGTTCACAAAATGGTGGTGAGTTCGATTGTAGTGGTAAAAAATGTGACACAGAAAGCAATTCCGATTCACACAGGGAACAGGGCAGTGGAAAGCTATGACAGTGGTGAAGCAGGACAGACCAGTTTCACAGATGTGTCCACAAACGTAAACTCCTTCCAGATTGCTTCTTTAAAGTAATGGTTTTACAAGTAGTAGGCAACTTCAAGCCTTCGCCAACTGAAGCAGTAAAAAGGTAAACTAAATCAGTGACCCTAAGGCCGCATGATTCACCCTAACGATAGTAGTAGTAGCAGTACTAGATCCAAATAAAAGTAATAAAAATAGATGCTCTGTGTGAACGGAACATGCCGGTGAGCAGCGTGCTCTAAACCTAATATAATAAAATACAACTTTCCTTTCTTCTTTACACATTTTTTACAACTTATCCTTATAAGCGACCATTCTAAGCGACTTACAAATACGTTTTGTAATAAAAAGAAATGTACATCAAGCTTCGTCCGTATTAACACCCAGACGAAGATCGCTTCCTACGCCTCTATATCAACACAAGTGTACACGTGAAGAGTTTGCGTCCCTTCCTAGCCCTGCTCCTTCGCGTACCTTTCCTTAACAAACTATTTCGACTTAAGCCAACTATCTTACAAAAAAACCATAATTACAATGAGAACTTTCTGCTCTTAAGACGAGACACGCACGCGCACACCTACATAACAAAATTTCACACGGTTTATGTTATGGGATAAAGGTAAAATCAAGAGCAAAACATAAAAACAAAACGAACGAACAGCAAAGTAACATAAAATGTTCGAAATTCATCGCGGTTTAACTGCCAACGCAGGTTACTGTTACTGTGGCTGGATTTGTTGTTTTCTTCATCCTTTATTTTTGTTTGTTTGTTTGTTTGTTTGTGTGATAACCTTGTGTGAGCATACATCCGATGGTGGTTACTTAACTATTTTTATCCGAAGAATTGAACGGGAGAGGAGAATAATTTCTAACATTATTTCACTATTGCCAGCAACATCTCTTATCGTTTTAATGTACGTGTGTGTTTGCTTCCTTTCGCCTTCTTCTTTTTTTTGTACTCTTAGCTTTCAATTCTACGTATTGCCATTTTCTCTCTCTCTCTCTCTCTCTCTCTCTCTCTCTCTCTCTCTCTGTTTGCCATGTTGATGTGATTGAATTCGAACACATTTTCCGGAGCTTCCTGTTTGTTTGTTCAATTGTACTAATTGCTTGTGTTTCTGTTTCTTTACTTCTGTTTCTGTATGTATGTGTTATTGTCTTTTCTTTTGTTACTGTGCTATTTAAAATATATATGAATTTATTGTAAAACAAAATCCGATTTCACACCCTTATAAGGCATTTCTCCTATGCGGGGCACGGGAACTCGACACGCACACGCATTTTTCCTCTGTAAAAGTTTAACATTTACACGCTCCACGTGTGTAGATGGAGACAGCATTAACACTAGCGTATAACAAACAAATAATAAAAAAAAACTTAATGAAAGGACGAATAAATATCAATAGTGGTAAAACGATCCAATTGTACAAAAACGATAGGGGAAGGGAGGGAGTGTGGTGGGGGTGGAGTGGACAGCCAGACAGAACTCCGTACTCCTCGAACTCCGCACAGTTGTTCTGGAGACAGGTGACAGCGAGAAACATCGACGAGAGATACCAGCACCAATTCTCACTCAATATCTTGCAGTATCTCTCGGCGTTCTGGAAGAAACCGGACTAGCGTAGGATTTGTGGTTGTTGTTGTTGGTGTTGATGTTGTTGGCCAGACGGCATGCCGTCCGAGGGTCGCAACCCGCACCGGGCACGACCCCGCCGCGGACTTCAGGCACCGGTACAGTCAATCTCGACGATATCCTTCGGCACGTCCACGAACTGATACACCAGCCGCTGTCCGTCCACCTTCGCCAGTATGCCGCGCTGGTAGTAGTAGCGCAACGCTCGGCCCATCGTTTCGTAGTTCATGTCCGGCTTGTTCTTGTGCATGCCCCACAGCTTCGAGACCGCCTTCGAGTCGACCAGCTTGAACACGCCCTTGTCCCGGTTGGTCCACTTGATGAAGCGTGGACAGTACTCACGGTCCTGCAGCAACTTCAGCAGGAACTCCCACAGGTATGTGGTGGAACCTTCGCGCGACTTGCGCTTCACGCCCATCTCTAGCTTCGGTTTTTTCGGCTTCTTGAGCTTCCGTGGCTGGAACCCGAGCTCCAGCATGTAGGACAGATCATCCGGACAGCTGGAGGAGACGTTGTGTGGTCCATGCTGACCGTGATGACCAAGCCCATTGACGATGCCGTTCGCCATCAGTGCAGCAGCTGCTGCAGCGGCTGAGTTCGCACCACTGCCGACATGTCCAGTGCCGGCGTGTGCGTGATGTCCGAGATGCTGCTGACCGAGGTGTCCGTGGTGGTGAGCAGCGCTACTAGCATGGTGTGATGCAAGATGTCCATGCTGACCCATAGCTCCATTGCCCGGCAGCTGTCCAGCAGTGCCTGCACCCGTGCCACGACCTAACGCCCCGGTCGGAGGACCATTGCTGGCCGTTCCGTTCGTAGCACCGCCGGAAACGAAGTGGTTGGCGGCTACTGCGGCAGCTGCGGCCGCTGCAGATGGGTAGCCATTGGGGGAGTTCATCGAATGCAGGTAGTGATAGTTGTCGGACACTAGAGAGAAAAAGGGAGAGAAAGATAGAAGGAGAGAGAGAGAAAATTATTATCAGTAATGACGGAATCAGGCAGCGACATTGAACTTGAGCTGGGATTGATGGAAGAAGAGAACACGTAATGCCGAACGCAGGGTGCCGGAAACTGATTAGGGTTAAGTAGTAGTGCGTGGTGATAGTAGGAAGAAACAGCTGTAGTCAACGAGTCACGCGTTCTCATTGAGCGAACCTGGCAGGGGTTCTCCGGCTTATCAGTGTCGAGCTGTCGTCCGCAGCCACAACGCTTCCTTGTTGCACGCAAAAATGGCCCATGCTGCTTCTGGGTGAGTGGGTGTGTGTACATGTGCAGATGAAGGCCAGGCTTTTAAGGGGCTTAGCGACAAGAGGCCCCCAATTCGCTCTCTCTCTCTCTCACTCGTTGCATTATCGTTCGATGGCATTAGCGTGTGCACACTGAACGAGCCTCCGCTGGAGCGCTAATTAATTTATTTGCAAAACTTTAGCGCAACTTCAATTTCCGGTTGATGACACCGGTGGGGTGAAGTGGTCGGAATTGAACCATTTTTGAGAACGGATAATAATGGGGAATTCTGATACATCGCATTCTAGGCATTAGCTAGCAATGCTCTTGAGAGCAAACTCATCGGAAACCAAAGTCTAGACGAAAGCTTCGACTGGAATTCGCGTTAGAAACAACTGTCCCCATGAATCAGCTGTGACGGAGATGTGCAGGTCTATGTTGGTGCGACGTTTGGGGTCCGAAGTATTGTTCGACGTGTTCAAGTGGTACTCTAATAGGAAGCCCGGATATTTATACTCTTCAGGTACGCCACTTGCGTAGAAAAAAAAATGGGTGAAAATTTAAGTGCCCTTTACATTGTCGCTGCATGCGAGAGTTCCTGCTCTCACGGCGAACACAGGGAACAGTGTGGAGCGATCGTTTCACAATGTGTGGCGTGCTTCTTGCTTTCTTTTTGTTTCTGCTCTGTGTACGCTGCTCTTAACGTTTTGTGTGGTTTCAAGTTTACAGCCTCTACACCGCAGGTTCGTGTAGAGTAGCGAGATAATTGCAACAAGAGAATACATCCGCTAGCAGGTTACGCCGCGTGCATGTGCTTCTCCAGTTTCCCTGTTTGGCGGCGTGCGCAGTTCAATTGATGGACAATGCATCTCTAAACACACAAACCATCATCAGCATCGGTCTCATAACCCGCAAATCGCTGGACGGTGCAGATGCTATAAGAGAGAGAGAGAGAGAGAGAGAGAGAGAGAGAGAAAGAGAGACAGAATGTCCGACATTCATCCGATGATGTCCAGAGAATCGAGCCAAACGCCGAGTCTTAGGAGCAGGACCAATGACCAGGAAGCGAACCGGTGCCGACTACAGAGTGACCTTCAAATGTTCCAGCATGCAGGAAGATGCACCTCCCTCCCGATCCCCTACACACCCGACTCGACCCGACAGGGGGAGGTAGATGATGATGCACACCACTACCACCATCATCACCACCACCTGATGCATTATTTGCACTCTATTTCATTTCTTCGTACTGGCAACTCAACCTCTGTCTCCATCACGCTCAGCTTGCTCCATAAAATGTTCTTCTATTCTACCTTTGGCGCGTTTGCTTTCGGCGGTTGCGTTTTTATTATTTCGCGGCGCGGTTGTGCAGTTCCTTGAGCTTCTGCGTGCTCTGCCGGCCTTTTGCCGGTGCATTCCGGTGCATCAGTTCGCTGCACTGGATCGCGCTCGGGGTGATTATGTTTTTAAAAGCCATTATCGTAATCTCTTTGAGTCATCCGGACACTTCTGTGGAGGTGAGGGGGCATTTATTTGAAGGGATTTGAGAGCTGGAAGAAATGCACCACAAATCTCTTGGAAGTCTTGGGAATGACCATTCCGAGATGGCGTTGGAAGCATTGAAGCTTTGTGATCGATAGAGTTGAGATTGACTTCTCGATACCTTGGGTTTTTGGGTGGGTTTTTTTTTGTTGTTTTCTGATACAAAATGAACTGCAGCTACCGAAAGCTGACTTTAGCCTTCTTGGGTGGTGAAGGAACTTAGATAAGCGGTGGGCCGATTCCTGGAGCACAACTTTTTTTTTGCCTTCCCGCCCTGCATCGGGTGAGACCGATTGCAACACGGTGCAACTGCTGCTGGTGTAAAACCGATTCGCGACGCGCCACCGCCATCCATCCATGAGGTGTGTTGAAAACGGAAGGCAACACAGCAACAAAAAAAACAACCCTCCGTTTGGAGAAGACGTTAGTTCTAAACACAAGCGAATACTGTGGGCTGTGGGGAGCAGCGTGTGTTTGCCGTCCGGGCAGAAGGGAATCTAGGGGAGAGGGGGAGATTGAGGACAGCAGAGGTGACGACGACGACGACGACGACGCGCGGTGGAACAAAAAACCCCGTGCCCGTAGAAACCGAAGAAAAACGGAAACGAAGGGCAAAGCAAAGGGAAAAACTAAATAACAAGTGACCTTCTATAGGAGCGATCACCCTGCAAATCTCACCCTGCAACTCCACACCACGGACCATCGCGCCGCACACTCCATCCCACAGCCCACCCCAGTCCAGCAGCAGCAGTTGCTGGTGTGCGCAAATGCACATAAAAATGCATCGATGCTGTAGTGCAGCCACGGCGGCACTGCACTGTGCGCGAGTTTCGTTTTCGTTTTGCTTGGCGTTGTGGCCTCTTTTTTCTCCGTTTCGTTTCGCCTTTT
The DNA here is from genome assembly GCA_018908115.1 of Anopheles rivulorum. NCBI lineage: Eukaryota > Metazoa > Arthropoda > Insecta > Diptera > Culicidae > Anopheles > Anopheles rivulorum. The sequence continues at coordinate 3,617,394 of CM032178.1, forward strand.
AAAATGTGCGATCTTCAGTTCTAAGCCCTCGCGCTAGGTTGAAGAGAAGAAGAACGAAAACGTATGTGACGAACCGAAGGGTTTCGTAGAAGTTGGTGGAAAGCTAAGGCATCGCTGGTACTGTCGTGGTAGTTGGCGAGTTTGTCGTTGCCACGCGTTCGGTCGTTCGGAGCGCAACTGGGTGAGTGCATCGCAGTGCACTGACGATGCATCTCGCGACTGATGACGTTTCGTGGGTTGATTGTTCGGTTTATTTCCTTCTTTTTTTATGACCCAAACAAAAAAGGGTTTGTGGAAAAATCAAGCGTAAGTTTTTCACATTCAAACACAACTTTACAACAGTATAACAGTTGAGTGTATAACAGTTTCTTTGTTTTTTTTTTTTGCAAAGCCTGACGCTCTTGCTGTCGCGCAGCTGATGGGTTTGGCTATTTTTACGTTTAGTGCTGCCCGGCCGCTCAACTTCTTCCAGCTTCAACAGCAAAAACAAAAAGACAATGATGTACCGTGATGCAACTGCATTTCGAACGAAAACCCGGTGCGCCGTTGCGTCTCCGTCTCCGGTCGGAACGGAATGGATAGCGAAACGAATTTCCGGAACGTCGGTGCGACAGTAACACGATTGGTAAGCGCACAGAACGCAATCGGAAGGAAATGACCGATGAAGCCATCCGAACGACACAGGCCTTACTTAGCCGGCTCTGGCGTACCAAAGGAACGCGACTTCCTAACCGCTGTGGCAGGTTATTTTTAATGCTTTACCGCAAGCAAACGGCAAACAAACAAAGATACACGGACATCGGGTCTTATTGGATTGGGAGTGAGTTCTTTTGCTCTTCTTTCCTTGTGTTTTGTATTTTTTTTTCGGGTTTCGTCCTTCCACCGCTCTTTCCCCCTCTCTTTCTTCCTCTTGGTACCTGTTTGACTGGCTCGGTGCAAGTGAACGGGCTCACGTGCAACATTTAAAGTTTCCACAAAGACCCAACACGAAGGATGTGCAGGAACGCTAATGTATGCCTGGCATGGACTGGCCGGAACAGGAAAGAGGAGGAGCTTGGCGTGCTTTCGGGAGACGAAAATGGAGGTGTGAGATGGCACTGCGAGTGTCACCTTGGCAAAAGGGAAAACACACACACACACATACCCAAACACGTTAAACCGGAAAAGATGGATAGAAAAAAATGGAAAAGAAATGGCGCAAGCGTTTGCTGCAACAATTAGGTAAGTGATCGACGGTCACGTGCGTTTAGTGTAACGTGTTCAGTACTGGAAGTGACGTTTACTAAACTCGTGCTGATAGTAAACAAATCGAGAGTTCTACTGAGTATTGCTAGTAGAAGTAGAAGAAATCTAATAGAAAGTTGCATTATTTGCATCATTTCCGTTTCCTGCCACCATGGTATGGTGCGCGTTGTTCATGAACGGAACTGACCCCACCGCATGGGGGCTTCTGATGGGGTGAATGTTTTGCATTACATTATACTATTTTAAATGATTGCACACCACCCCCTGTTCGTTCGTTCTCGCTTCTAGTAGAACGTGGTGTATACAGTTGCGTTCGCTATTTACATCGTGGCCAGTAATTGATTGCGCTAATTCGGACGTTTTTTTTTTGCTTCTCTCTTCTCTTTGTCGCACTCTCTCTCTCTCTCTCTCTCTCTCTCTTTTAATGTCCCCGCACGTTGGCTTCCTTGCCGTCGGAACGGGTTTCGTTCGTAACGCGCATGCCGCGCGGACATATCGTCGTCAAACCGCCACCGTGCGACCGTGGTCATCGACACATTGTCTTTGGTTGCATTCGCTGAAGGTCAGCGCTGGGTGGCGCTCTGGGTGGATTGTGCAAGAACGGTACAAGCAAAACCAAATAAACACACACACACAAGTGTGTATTGCGCCACCACACAAAACGCGGAACGAGTAGTATTATCCAATTGTTTCGGTTAAGAAGCGAGGGTGAACCTAATAGTCTGCTAAGAAGGATTTCCATTACATCAACAATTGCAAGATGCGGTAATGGATGCGGTCATCATCAGGTGTTTAGGAAATGGTCAGGACTTCGCAACCATGAGAATTCTCTTGGTGAAATGGACGAGTTCTTCAGGATGTCTGCTGTGTTTAACACCATTAAGTTGATTAAAACAACTCTTGACGTACCCGAGTCACACAACATATGCTATTCAATTCAACCCCTTCATGATCGTCTGGTACTTAGGTAACAGAGAGCAGCATTAAATGCATTCAGACACTTTGCCAACTTCACCTCCTCCCTCCAAAAGAAACGGATGTGCAGCTGACGAATCAGGCCAGACCAGACAAAACAAAACCGAAAAAATAAAACGCGGCACAAAAATCAAGATCATGCAAACAAACAAGGGAAGACATCAGCACCAGCACCCAAAGGAACCTGTCTGAGTATTCTGGAGCCGACGGAAGCAGACGAAAAACTAATTGCCATTTCGTCGCACCACGATACCTTCCCGCCATCAGGAAGTTACCTGCACCATCGACCATGTCTCGAGTGTTTCCGTGTGAATGCGATTTGACTGCGATTTGCATGCGCAATTTCACGAAAGTGCAACTCGCCAAGTTCGTCGTACGAGTCTCGTCGCCGGCACACACGTTCCGTACGATTTGCCGTTTGGCTCTGTATGGGTCGCTGGTGAATGGCACCAGCGACGAAGGCCAGTGAATGATTAGACGTTCCATAACCAGACACTGGTACCGATTTTGGGGTACGATTAATGGTCGATTTTATTTTACAAATTGTTGCGTGAACGTGATACGGACCGGTACAACAGTGACACCGACAGTAAGTCACTGCCGTAAGGAAGTGACATTAAGTCACTAGAACAAAACAAAACGACGCAAGAATATGTGGCCGAGCCGGAAGTGTTCAATAAGCTTTAACTGGACGCGAGGTGGAGGTGGTGTTCAGTTTTGGGCCAAGTGTGATGTGAGCTTCTTCCAATGTTGGTTTTGTTCTCTTGGCTGTGTGCAATAAACAAAAACGCTCGGTGTGTCATAAAATCGCTCTCGCCAGTCGTCGCCAGTCAGCGGCAATGTTGGACGGATATGTAGAGAAGCTGGAGCAAATTAATTGGTGACACCGAATTAAACTGTCCCCAAAATCCCCAGCAATGTCTGTCCGCCACCAATCTTCGCCAACTTTATGTGTGCGTAGATATATTTATGTGCACTGCACTGGAGAATGGTCGTAACAGCTCGTAAAACCAAGAAGAAACTGAAAATGATTCGCCTATTCTTCACAAACCATCCACCATTTGTCTGCGTAACGATGAGCAGAAAGATGAGCGTATCGAATCAATTAGCACGGTATAATATAAAATGCGAAACCAGCAGCCAACGATGGCGGACAGGAAACTGCCGTAAAAATAAGTTCCACATTTTCGCTCCCCAAAAAATAAAGACTTCGATTGAGCGGCAAGGAAGTGGCGAACTGCACACTGGTGTGCGTCTTTACATGTGTGGTTTTAATTTTATCTGGATACAGCCACGATTTCCGATCGGAGAACGTGCGGCGTCCGTTGAAATGTGATCGTCGTACAGTGTTCCACTGCGAAGACAGACACAAAACTCGCACAGCCGGTACTCGTGCCCGCGTTTTGTTTGATTGCTTAATTTGACTCAATTTCGGGCGAAGTAAAGCTGCTCGCTCTGTTCGGGCGGATCACTTTCGCGATCTGTCAAAGGTCAACGATCTTCACCACAAACAGTCGCAGACTCCCCGAAACGGAACCGGAACACGCGTGGTGAATGTTGGGTTGTGTATCTACCCAGTGTCTGTGGAAGACGCTTCTGTTCTCTGTGAACGGGGAGAATTAATCGTCATCCCAAAGGAAGCGATAAAAAAAACGAACAGAATATCATATTGCGCACCGAACGTAACGCGCGCAAATGCACTTGCATTTCAGCAGTTTTGTGGATGCACAGTGCATGGTTAATGATGATTATGCGCCAACGAAAGAATGAACAAACAAACAGTGAAAAACCCAACAGCACCAGATCAAAACGGATTCTCTTGGTTGATGAAAGATACAAGATGCAAGCTCCCGGATCACGGAACGGAAGTCACATGGAAGTCTCCGGACATCATGCTGTAGCGAGCTGATGGGATCGCCGAGATACAGACCGTACGTGTGGCGTGTACATGCTTGAGAACAGGTAGCCGAAACAGGGTGCGAAGAATAAATTATCCCTTTTCTGTGTATCCGACAGAACTTTTGCTCTGGAAGAGAGTTAGTTCCGGACATTGGGAAATGTAATTTACATAGTGTCCCCATAAACCACTCCAAGAGACAAAAAAGACTGATCACATCAGACCGATCGTAGCCGACGACCTTCAGCATGCAAAAGTGTGTCCTACAGTTATTTACGGGCTGTTGTGGAATGTGATCCACCGGAATGCACGACTCGGGTCGGGTCGGCTCAGCTCTGCCACGGCACCGTGTTTACGGAGTTTGTTTGGAGAATGATGCGGTGTGGCGGTGTTGCATTTACAAACAAATGTGTTGCATACGACCGGCTCGTTCCAAGCGTATTTCCTAAGGCTTCCGGCTGCAATGTAAGCTTAGCAAGCTTTCCACTTCAAGGGCTGCACGTTCGCGTCCCCGTCCAACCGGTGTGCGGAAATATCCGGAAGGAAGGAATTGAGTGCTAAACACCACCACCCACACGACATTGCAGTCTCGTGCAGGTAATGGCGAACACCAGCCGGTTGCGTCACTAGCGCAGAACAGTTACGGCTGAAACCTGGCCGGTTAGTTCGTTTGGCGAGAGTCCCCTTCTTTTTGACCGAATCCGGTTCCAACGTTCTCGGGCACCGCGGCACAAATTTCGTAAGTCGATCGAGTAGAGAATAGGTTGTGCCTTCGATGGTGGGTGGTGAGTCAGTGGAAAGTGGACGTGCGGCGAAAGGTGTCTTCAGCTGCGAATGAATCATGGCTCACCGAATACCGTGTGGGATCTCGTTTGAAGCTGGTTTGAACCGGCAAGAATTTACGATGCGCCGCACGTACCGCTGGGCGCACTCATCGTCTGAAGGTATTTCCTTCTCAAAAGGGGCCACAAATTTCATAAGCCGCAACAGACACGGCGGGGCGCAGGTGGTGGTGGAGTGTTACTTCCGGTTTTGCGAATTCCAACCATCGATGACCGTCGGGACGGGTGCACTTGCAACTTTCGAACTTGGAACATACCGTACGGCGCCGACCTCTTACGAAAGGGAACCTGCCCAACCGTCGTTGCGTTTTCACTCCGCGTGGCCTTCGAACCAAGCTCGGACACGGTACACTGCCGGACCAGTGTGGCACGCGGGCTTTGTTAAACCATAACTTATTGCAGGATATTGCGCCGAGCGTTTTTTTTTTCCTTTCCAAAAAGGGGTTGTTTACCTAGTGTCAGTGTATCTGACCACCGCACCGCACGAGTTTCTATTTTGCATAGAACGAGCAGGTAATGCAAAACCACATGCCACATGGTAGGGAAAGAAAAACGGAAAAGCGTTTGTTTTTCTTCAGCGCCTTCACTGCTGCGTGCGTCGTACGCGGATTTCTGCGTTTGCATAAGCACCCACCCCACGCTGCTGGGATGGGGATGACTGCAACCGGCTTACCCGGCCTGGGGAGCGGGGGCCAGAAGCCCAAGAACTGACCTTCAGCAAGTCGACAACAAAAACGGAAACGCAACGGTAGCAAACAATGTCCGAAAACGGTACCGTGACGGCGCCATTTACACACACATATGTGCAAAAAAGTTTTGCGGTTTTGTTGCAAAGCCAAGCGGAAGTGTGTATGGATGCGCGTCCCACCATGTCAGCATAAGGGTGGGTTGGATGGGGTGGCCAGTTTTTTTTTTGTTGCTTCATTCGCTGAGGTAATGCACCCGACAACGATCTTCACTAGGAAGTCAATGAGGTAGGGTGGGTGGAAGGGAGGAAAGAGGAGGGTTTGGGGGAACAGAAGGCACGTCTTAGTGCTAAACCGGTTGACGATTTTTTTCCGAGGGTATGCAGCCGTCTTCCGGTTGTGAATTTTTGCAATAATTCCCCTTTTATTTGGCGTTCTATCTAGTTCTGGTGTCGTCGAATACGTGTGGCCGAAGGTAACATTACAATTGTACAATTGCACTAAAGGTCTTCAGTACATTTTTAGTATGCTGCTTTGCCAAAGGTTAATATAGTTGATATAGTTTGTGGGAGAGAATCGTCGCAAAATTCAATAACCCTCAGTTCGATTGCTAGTGATTCTCGAACTACTTAATTTACAAACGAATTTGAACTCCTTTAGCATGGTTTGTATGCAATGTCTATACACCTTGGGATTTTGCAGATCATCGCCTAAGAATGTAATTTCTTCACCTTTCGCATAATATTTCTAAGATTTGTTTGACCAACTGCAACTTATCATCTCACGGCCTACCTACCTACACACACACACAGCAAAACTCGCTGTTCCTCTGGTAACTTCTGCACCTCTCTTCCAACATCTTCCATGAAAGCTATCAGCTATCATCGTACTGTTGCATGCATGGTTTCGTTCGTCACGTATGCACCACGCTCGCGCAAACCGTGCTCATTTCTTTGGGGGCCTCATCAAAGTGTCTTCTTCCCACAAAAATAACCTCTTTTTTCGTTTATTACGTCCGCATGTTGGGTTATGAGTGCTTCTCTTTCCGACTAAAGCTAGCCATCGAATCAACGAAACGAAACGAAAAAGAACGCAGCAGCAGTCGGGAACAAAAAAAAAATGAGCCAAATAAAACTGAAACGCATTCTTATCGCAATTGGCAAAGCAACCCCAAAAAAAAAGTAAGACTTACACACACACACACACGCATGGATGCGGTAAGGTTTGCTTCCCACTTTACTGTTTGCGTTATCAATGTGTGCCAAAAAAAGAAACGAAATAAAATAACTCCAAGCAGATGAACGAGTTTCCGCGATTTCGTCTGCCGTTTACTGGGGTGGTTCTCCAACCTTTTTTTTTACTTCTTTTTTTGCACCATAATGTTACCACCCCTCTTCGCTTTTTGCACTGGGGGGATGTAGATCGTTGTGAGTGTGCACGAAGCGCACGAAGGTTTGCAGCAAGTTGGAATTGGCCGAACCCGAAGGCAATACGGAAGTTGCACAGCATTTGTTGATAATAAATTTACTGTGTGCGCGAGAGCGCGTGCTGCCGTGCGCCATCGTGCAGCGTGCGAAGAAGGATGCATTAATGGTCGCGAGTGACGTGCAAATATTCTTTTCTTTGCTTTGGCGAAGCGAAGAATCAAACAAAAAAAAAGGGGGGGAGAAGAGATAAGAAGCGAATACTAAATGATCGCGAAGTCGTTGCCGAACGTTGCTAATTGTAACGCGCTGTTATTGCTAATAGGCTCTTAAAGCAATCTGCTGGAAGTGCAGCAAGAGAGACACCATAGTAGACCACAGCGAGGTGACAAACAAAATATAGCAAAAAAATTAACCATTTTGTCCATGTCCGTGTGATTCGATGTCACGATCCCGCAGCATTTCCGACATGAGTGTAGGTGATCTGCGAACAAGCAGCAACTGCTGTGTGGTAGCTTCAGACGTGCGGATGATGATTATTATTGCCACGCCATTTGTATGCCACAGAACCATCAGGCACCCGGTCGAATCAGGTGACAAACGTCAGGTTTTATGAGATCATGCTCGATGTTTCTGCTTCTGCCGTTAAAGCGAGCGATTCTTAATTATTCGCCCGACAGATGACTTTTGGAGCCGTATTTTGAGCGCTGGCCTGTCAGTGGCGCTCAACGCTCAAGGTGCAGTCGTTTTATTGGAGCACATTGGACATTAATGCAACGGACGTTGGAATGACAGTGGAATGATTAATGCTTTGTTTACGCGGGCGTGTGTGACGTGTGGCCCTCCTTCTTTCTTACACGCGGGGGTGACACCGAGTTCAACGACCGGTCAGTAGCGTTTCCGGCGATTGGGCGATGCTGTCTTTGCAAAATATTCACACAGCTGCAAATGCAATATTTACCGAATCTCAGACGCGCTTCATCCCACACAGCAGCAGCCGGGGTACAGGAAAGAGTTGCTCTTTTTATTTCGTTTTTAAATAATATATTTTCTTGCATCCCACGGTAATGCGGTAATGCCCCACACCGGGGGCATGTATACTATTGCACACAGAATTTGCTCTTCATTTTTTCGTTTGTGCTGCACAACTTTTCACAACAAAGTAATGCCTTCTTGTTGGGCGTGTGTGTGCTGCTTGATGTAAGAATTTTTTTTTTCTGCCTGCATATGCCCTAAATATAGACGACACTAAATGATCGGCAGGCCCGTGTCTTACACCGGGCAAACTTCCTGACTGCAGTTTGCTGCTGCTGCGCAGGCCTTGCATCCCCACGGTGAGATATTTTTCGCACAGATTTGTACAGGTTCGGGGTGTCTATTATCGAGCAGATGACGATCGTGCGATCGTGGAACCCGGTACAATACATCACACCGTACCGAATGACCTCTCGTGTTGAAACGCATTTCCGTTTCTGTTTTCGGGGGAAAATCAACAACATTTGGGGAGGGAATGGACCCCATCCAACCCCCCCCCCCCCTCATCTACTTCCCTTGGGGATAATCATTAGTGACACATGGTGAACCAAAATTTGCAGTGACATGCCTGTCACTTTCGTGTGTTGCAGTGTTTGTATTGTTTCTTTATCCTGTTCATCCTTATGTAGCAGATAATTTTAGCAATTTGACAATGATGTTAAGGTTGTAAAAAGTTAAAACAGCAAAACAACGTTCATCTGGGTGCATGACAGGGTAAAAAAGGGGTTAACATTCCAAGGCGGACGTTCTTCTTTCCTTCCCAAAAATGAGCCAGAATGAACGACGTGTTCTCTGGTATGAGGAAATAAAGAAACACACACCGCGCACAGCAAACTGCATATGTACATGCTCTCTCCACGGGCATACGCGAGACAGCACCCGGGAAGCAGGAATGTTCATTCGAAATGTAAATGTTTATCCAGACGGTCGTTTTCATTTTTGGTTCTTCTTTCCGGATTGTGCTTCCCTGGATTTCGTCGTTTCGGGGGTTGTCCGGCCGCGTTGTCCAAAATTTGCCCAACAATTTCGGTACCGCTCACTTACTCACACAGTGTGGCGTGGGGCGCGTGTGGTGTGTGCCAACCCAGACGTCACACACTCGCACTTACAACACCCTGTATATGCACGCACGACCACGGAGGCCAGTGACGCCTTTGCGACGTCCTTGAAACGCAAATTTGGAGACGGTTCTCTCTGGCTGTCTCTCTCTCCCGTGACTGCCTACTGCTGCTGCGTTGGTTCGATAAGAATGTTGCGAATTTTCTTCCGCAATGGCAACGTTTTGTTGTGGTGTGGTGTTGTGCTATGGTCCAACTCTTGCGGTTTGCTGTTACTAGTTACCAAGCGCTGCACCCGCGCCCATTCCAGAGATCCTGGTTGTCGTTTACGAGTGTAACCGTGCTTGACGGAGGCGGTAAAGCAGATGAAACAAAACGAATTTATCGTCACAAAAGGGGGTAACCACACACACATACACTGGTTGCTTGTGTGCGCAAGTGAGAGAGTTAGGGAGATAGAGAGAGAGAGAGAGAGAGAGCGTGCGTGAATCCAGATGAGGTTTTAGACGAATTCGTTGGTGCACTAAGCGGCGCGCTTACCTGATGATCCAATAGGTAAGTTTCGTAGCATTGCGCTGCTTGCACTATGTAGTTACGCAATCAAAGTAACCTTTTTCGGCTACTAATCGATCCCATGACAATCATACAGAATGTCCCAAAAATAGCTCCGTCAATTACCGCGCACTCCCCCATTACATGATCGTACGACTTACGCTATCGGTGCAAGCCTTGCCAAGCGTAGTGGCGTCTTCAATCAGGAAGTATTTTTAAGTACAATATAACTGATAAAACTGTCCACTCCTCCATGTCCTTCTCTCCCACACCAACACCTTCTCCCTTCTTCCCAACCCCAGTCGCAATTGTAAACGTTTGAGGCGCGTTGCACAAAGCAAACAGTACAAAATACACATCAACTAATGAAGCTAGAAAAGGAACAAGAACAAGATACGGCCGTGGCTTATCGGACGGTAAGGTACCTTCCATGCGTCGTCTTGCTTTTGGCCGCGTTATCGGGAATCGCTCTTCAATGCAAGAGCACGATGCATGTGCACGGTTGCAGCCGAAAAGTGCGAGATTGTTTGTACCGGAGCGGGCCCATACAGACACACACAACATATTGATAACCAACTCACCCTCCCCTTCTTCCTCCAACCCCAGCACCGCCCCAAATTTACTACACCACCCAGTACTGCGAATCCGGCAGACTGGGGTCAAAGACTAGCGTATTACATCTGCGAAACGTCGGGAAGCCCGAACTTCGGGACGTCAGTTAGTCGAAGGTGTTTTTGGGTGCTCGAATGGAAGAAAGTAAGAAAATACGAGATACGATGCACCCAACACCTCGCAACGGTGGCGTAATCTCGGCGCAGCGAGAGAGGCACCCTGGCAGATAAGAAAAGAGGTCGTGCGGTTGTGGCTCGCTTCGCTGGAGGTAATAATTCGTATTTGCGATGCTGGATGTTGTAATGTTTGGCACGAAGTAACTTGGGGTGAGGTGATTGTACTGAGTTGTGATTGATATACCGGGAGTGATAGAGAATATAAAGGCTGGCAATATCGTCAATACATCGGCATTACGGTGGCATTAAATATGATTTGTAGTATAATGGAAAGGAAAGCGTCACTTACGTGGTACACTCCGCTGGTTCCAAATGTTGCGCAGTGGCGGCGAGTTGTGATAGAAGTTTGGCCGCAGGAACGGTCCCGACTGTAGGTGGGCGGCCTGCTGCTGCAGGTGCTGCTGGGTAGCGGCTGCAGCGACAGCAGCTGCCGCCACCTGCGAGAGAGCGGACGAGGACGAAAGAGACGTGGTGCCGCCGCCGTTCGGTGAACCGGTCCCCCCATTCGGATGACCCACCGAGAGCGATTGGCTCTGGGGATGCTGATGTTGGGGCGGTGGTTGCTGGTGATGTTGCTGGTGATGTTGCTGCTGCTGCTGCTGCTGGGACGCTTGCTGCTGCTGGTGTTGCTGCTGCTGCTGCTGCTGGTGCGGATGTGACGGTTGGCCGGCGTTGCTGACCGGTCCGGTACTGCTGGTCGGAATGCCAAGGCGAGCCTTCAGCTCGTCACTGCAGGCCGGCTGGCCTCCGCTGCTGGAGCTGTCCACATCGGACACTCCACTGTCGGCGGGACTCGGAGGTAGTGAACCTTTTTATTTGTGTGCATGCGTTGGTGATTCAGGTACAGGAAGCCAAACAAATCGGGCGCGTTTGGAAGATACAGAAATGGAAACGAAAACATTAAATTCTTTTCCAGCAACGGCAGCTGACAAATGCGATGTGTGGTTGTGATAATTAAACAAAATGTGTACTAAAGACCTAGCGTACGAATCTGCACAGGTATGATGGGTTGTGACTAGATCTCACAATAGACGATTAGCAAACCGAACAAAGACGTAACAGACGTTCGTTCGTAACTATGCCTCTTACTTTGTGTGTTGTTAACGAACGTATTTATTGCGTATTCACGCCAAACAGCGCGCCTTAATCGGGATACCTTACAGCTTTAAAGCCATCATTGAGGCGGATGCACAGCATGCACGCTTCCTGCATAGTCCGACGGCAGACGCCCTGCCACAGCGTCTTTCGGGGGAAAGGATTTTTTAAACGCCAAACAATTTTTCTGTTGCATTCTTTTGTTACACCACTGGCCAAGAAAGTGATTACAGTGTGTGTGTGTTTTTTTTTATTCTGCTTTGTTTCGTTTAATCCGCTCCGATCAAGCCCCTTTCCTTTCGCGACGACTTCCCACTGCGCTAGTGGTCCTTGTACGAACAGACCATTATAGAGCCCGAAAGTTGTTATTTATTGTGCGACGCAAAAACGCATTCCGCACAAGCTTCCTAATCCAGGCAGCAGGAAAGCATGCAGTGTGCTGCTCTGAAATCATCAGGCCATAAAAAAGGGGTCCTTCTTACGATCGGTGGAAGAAAAACACAGGAGAAACAGCAAATCCTTCCGTTGCTTTTTTTGTTCTGCGTTCTGTTTCGCATACAGATATACCCCAATAGCCCTACACAGGGATCGGTACAGGTGAGATGAGATATCAATTTTATAGCCCAAAAAACCCTCGAATGCAGTACCACCGCCGGGTGACGAATAAAAAAGGGATAAAGGTGTGGGAGGAGAAGGTGAGCGGGGGTGGGCAATGTCGATCACCGGTCGCACAACGGAACAATTGGCACTGGAAATTAGGCACTGGAAGGGATCGACTGGGATCCCGGGCTGCCCGGGATCATTCGTTGTGGGAAAGTGAACAGAAACGACCGAAAGAAAGAAATAAAAGAACACGCTCCCACAAGGATCAAGAAGCGATCAGTTGTTACATTTTTTTTTTGGCACATTCACCCTGAAAGGATCGACGATTGGGATCGGGGGGTACTTGATTCAATTCAAGCAGCGGTTTGCTATTCACCGTGCAGGGGTGTGTTTTTTTTTTTCGTTTTGCTCGCTGCCAAACTGGATAGCTTGATAGCTGATTTTGGGCTACTCCATTCATCCTTCTGCACATGAACCGTATGTGAAATTATAATCGCACGGAATTGAGAATGCAGCAGCGAAAATCATTAGGAAATCGGTCGTCCGCCCATGCATGATTGGCACTGGAATAATATTTGTGCTTGTGCGCTGGGAGACATTTCTGTCCCGTCCCAAAAGAGAAAAAGGAACGAATCGTGGGTGCTAGCAGGAAAGAATAACAAACCGGAGGCTACTGTGCGAGCATAATGTGAAGATGCCCATCTGCGAACGTTGATCATGCGAACCATGATTTGACTGTTTTCCTCGCACGCATTAACCTTTCCGTGATTTGCTGAGGACATTTATGGAATGCTTTTGCGCTTCTTTTCTTTTGAATAATTCCGATACCGGGCTTTCTGCACCGGTGAAGAAACGGATCTGCGGAAAGCAATATCATTAATTATAATTTTTGATTCTCTTGTTTATTTTTTCCTAGGAAACGTTTGCCATTCTGCAACCCTTCCGTTTCCAGTTGAATGCACCACGGGAAAGCGATGCTTAACGGTTACGAGCGATAACATTCGTCAACCGTTCCGTCAAAACACGGAACATGATCGGTGGGATCGAAACCCAAAATGATGAGCGAACGATTGGCTTGCTGCTTCCTCTCCGGTGAGCATTGATTCATAATTCGTACATAACAGCAAATCATACAGCAAAAATGTAATGCATTTTAGGCGGCTCAAGAAGCGTGATTGAAAGTTGGGCGAATAATAATGATTAAACAGCAGCAAACTGTCCGGGGTGAAGGGAGTTTAAATTTTGTCCTGCTGTTGTGTGACAACAGCAGGACATGTGCAAAAAAAAAGGTGATTGGTGGTGGCGAATGGGTGGATAGTACGTACTTGCGAGTTTGAGAAACGCTTGATGGTGGGAACTTTTCAACTTCTCCATCGACCGCAGATGGAAAATGTTCTCCAGGAAACCATCGTCGTCCAGCTCGAATGCGCCCATGGTACCGGGCGTTGCGTACGGAAATGGAACAGTCGGACAAACTGCACACGTGTGTGTGTGTGAACGTGTGTACAAGTGTGCGTTATTAGTGTTTCTTTTTAATATTCAAATTTATTTAATAGAAATGGATTTTAGGGCAGGAAAAATTGCACAAGAAAATAGCAAAACAAAAAAAGGAAATCTTGAATTGTACCTTTAATGGTGCGTTAAGCAAGAGTTGAAAGTTGAACAGTATAACATTATGAAATATATTTAAATGTACAAAAGAAGGTAAAAAAACTGGTAAGAAGTGAAGTGAAAACGTCACCTTACGAAATATTCAAATGATTAAACAAAGTATTTCAAGGCTATCTACTTTTATAGCAGGCAAAGGACAACGAAATGAACACAAGCAGAGCGAGAGACAGAAATTAGAAAAAAAAACACACACACAAGACTCGTTGGTATTAATTGGTGGAAGCAATTGTGCGCCACGCATCAGCAACGCCAAGCAGACCTCAATAAACAACTTCCGGTTTACGGCTTGTTCACTTTCAAATCCATCCCGGGAAAGCAGCGAGCGGGGATAGAAAATGACCAAAGGGATAGATTATCCTGCTTGCTTAGGAGCCTTTTTTTCTCTTCTTTCGTCGTTCGAATCCTTTCCTTTCTCGACTTCATCAAACGCAGCGAAATGCACACGTTACCGTGTCGCCCGAGCTCGTTATTGCTGAACCCGGCGACTTGGTGCCCGATTTGTGCCATACTGTATGCAACGCCTTGCTTCAGGTGAAACCAGGAAGACGACGAATGTTTGGTTTGCGGCGTTCCCTGCATGGCCAATCCCTTCGCAATCCGGCATAAACGATGGTCCTTGCTTAAATGTTTCTTCCTTTAACGGCATCGCGCAGGAAGGTATTAGAAGATCACCTTTCCGGACCGAGGCAAGGCCGCGGCTGCTTAAAAGGGAGCTGCTGCTGCTGATTGAGCAGCGCAGCTAATCGCAACAATTTGATGGACTAGTTCAACACTGGTCATCAAACCAGTGTCCCCAAGCACGGAACGAGATTGTACCGCTGCACACAATGACATACCCCTATAGGGTTCTGCCCGGGTCGGGGTTTTCAATGTGCCAACGTAGTTAAAAAAAGGGTGAACAAAAACCCCGGGTGAAGAGGGGGATGAAAAGAAGGGAAAGGACCTCAGCCCATGGTCAGCCAGCATCCCTTCCTTCCAGCAGCGTGTGCTGCGATCGCAGCATTTGATTTCTTTGTCATTTATGTTTGCATACTTTGAATGCTTTCGCCGGCGCGAGTTTTCCCTACCGTGTGCCTCAAAGGATCTTTACCGGGCAAGAAGAAAGAAGGAAGTGAAATTTAAGAACGCAAACGGGAACACAACATTGGAAGCAATAACAGGCAAAAGACAACAAAAACGAGGGAATTCAAGCATAAGACGCGGAATGTCATACAACCGGAAATTCATTCGGGTGTGCATGTGTGTGTGTGTGAGGGTTTCTTTCCGCGAGCGAATCAAAAACCACCAAACGGTCAGTTTTTCCAGGCGGAAAAGAAAGCGAAGAAACAAAAAAAGGGATCCTGACCAGGCCCACCAATAAAATGTAATCTCTTTTCGCGCTTTTCTCACGGTTTTTCGGGAGTTTTCCACGAAAAGATCCCGCCGCGGCAAGTTTGACGGTTGCTGCCACTTAATTGCTTCGCTTAGAATGTGTCTTTATTTTTTTTTTTTGGTCACTTTCCAGCCAATGGTTTTCTAGGTGAAGAAGGAACGCGAATGATTTATTTGTTCAATCGCTGGTCAGCCGTTCTCTGGGTACGGGTTGTAACAGTTTTTACAGTATGTCTCCTTTCTTTTTTTTTCGCTTCCTATTCAAAACGCAGCCAAGAAAAGGGTCCGGCTTGCATTGCTGGCGAGTGGGAAAAGGTGACGACTGAGGTCGATCAGCCAGGCGACAAAGAAATGTGTCATCGTAATTTATTGCTTTTCGCTTGATTTGGTCACGTTTGGCGCACGGAAACGACGGCAAATGGAGCCAGCGGAATGGAAAGGGACGTCCGTGTGACGAAGGGAGGACGTGACACGGAAAAGCCATCAAACAACGATCACTCACGCAAAATTCTAGCAACACACACACACACAGAGAGGATGGCAGAAGAAAACAGTTTCTGCTTCCGCGCGCGCGACAACAACGCAAGCAATTCTTGAATCCTTTCGGCCGTCGCATTGTCGCACGCCGGTTCCGCTTCCCTTTCATGGCGTTCGTTCCGTTTTGCCCCAGCAGACTGGACTGGGCTGGCTGGACGGATGTGTTTGCTTTAATCAGCAGGATTACGAGGCGAAAAAACCAGCAGCAGCACCAGCAGCAGCCGACAGGAAAGTGAGAGATAATCTTGGCAAAAGGATCATCTTCCAGCACGGCGGCCGTGGTCTATGACTGTTCGCCCTTAGCCGAAGGACCTTCCCGTCTTAAACGATGTAATGTGCCCGTCGGCTTGCCGGCGCATTATTGGCCATTGCACGCTTGTGCCAGCAAATCGATGGCTGTGTCCTTTTTGCTGCGGCGTACGTTAGACGCGACCGGCCAACTTTGCGTAATTGATTCATCTGTCATTTTGTACCGCGGCGGCGACCATTCGGGGCGATGCGCCCCGGATGCTGCTCTTGATTGAGTGGTTGAGGACAATAGACCGAATAATAAACATTGAAACGATCTTTGTTTGTTACCCTTTTGTTATGTTAGATTTTAAATTAAAATAGTTGGAAAACGAAATTTTCGAAAAAACAGCTCATAATAAACGATTTTTGTAAGGTCCCACCAAATATGGGTTTAGCTTTGCTAGTACTTGGTTTCGAATGAAATGCTTTATTCGAATGACATCTTTGCCAAAGGATCCGCTATTATGTGTGTAATTTCAAGGAATTGTTTTATTTTTTATCTCAAATAAAATATTTCTACACCTCCGTCAGGCGACACGATGAAAGGACAGTTCGTTCGTGGGTTTATTTTCCACTCACTAGCGGAAATTACGAAATCAACTTGCTCCAACCGGTCCCCGGAAGCGAAGTTACGTGAGTTCTTTTATTTCTTCCTTCTAGCAAAAGGATGCTGTGCACACGCCTCGACCAGCTCTCTCGTTCATGAATAACTGATTGAGGAGTGTTGAGGGAAAAGCAACGAACCTTTTTTTCCTGGTAAAAAGGAAAAGATATTGTAGCCGTAAACCTATTCCTGATGTTCACGAGGCTCGGTGAGTACGAAGCTTACCCGGTCACCGGAAACTCGACGGTTCCACGCTATCCAGCGGAACACAGTGAGAAGCGCTCCGTGGAGATTGTAACACGATTTCCGGCATCCAGGGCATGTGCCTGATTTCTGGAGGGTCCTGTGTCCGACACACAAAGAATTCGCCCACTGTGGATGGGACTCGGTGGATGTTTGTTCGACGGAAAGGACACTCAAGCACACCCACCGCTAGCGCAAAAAGGATGTATCGCAGACACATTCGATTGAAGCGCCCGGAAGAAGAGCGCCCGGAACAAACCTTCCATCATGACTCATGCATGAAGCCGGGGCAACACACTTCACTTCAAAAGCCGGGCGAGGCGGTTTTGTACCGATCCACGTGCGTACGCCACAGCACTTTTTTGCGCACACTGTAATGGCGCAAGTTATGTAAAGTATCCCAAACGAGAAACAGCGAGAGAGAGAGAGAGCGAGTGATGAAAGAAACATGGAAGGAAGTCCTCCCGGCCAAGGTCATTTGTTGTCGTGGGGATGACTTGCACACAAGACGAGCTTTCAAATATTCATCTTTCATCGTCCGGAAAAGGTTTTTTTTTCTCGTTTTGGGTTGTTTTTTTCCGCGTACCGGAAATCGCTCCCACGCAATCGTCTCAACGTCTTTCTCGGTGCGTCTGGTGCCGAAAAGGGAAAAGCAACACACAGTGCATGCAATGCTATGCCACGCTGCATTGTTGGAAAAAAAGGGTGTCCCAGGATCTTATGACACCCGCTGGTCAGTGTGCAAATAAAGTCCTCGTTTAGGATGTTTGCACAGGGCAATCCTTTAATGCCGGTCGTTCATCACCTGTACTGCGAGAGGATCAATCGTGAACAGTTCCATCTGCTCTCGGTGTCTCTAAAGAAACGCACGGTCCATAGTACCAATTTGCTATCCTTCTCATCCTGTTTTGTTTGTTTGTTGGCAGTTCTTTTACCCAAACTTCCATCCAACTATGGTTTAAATCCTCACAAATCGGTTTCGGTTTGTTCAATCGGTGGTAACTTAAGCTCAACAGTGCTCAGAGTGCGCGGCTGTTACACCACGCCGCCTTGCATTATACGGTGACGAACCCGTGACGAGGTATTGCATTGGAGCACCAGGAGCGGCAACAAAACAGGGAAAGGATAGCATATGACCAGGGTTTGCTTGCTACTCAGCCACCTTTGTTACCACCGTCGGCGTTGGATGCACAAAGGCGAGGGTTCTCAACTAATAGTCAAATGTTTATCCTTCTCATCCTGACACTGTAGCATCGGCAGGAGAAGCAAAGGATTATTGGGATGGGATTCGGGTATTCTTTCGCCGAATGGGATTGTTTCGCTTCCGAAAAAAAGCGGATCAATAGAGTAACGAAAATTGTCGTACCTCCTTCAGAACCATTTCTCGCAACCGGTGCGTGGTAACAACAACTCGTGCCATTAACGGATTGAGTCACGGGCCCAATTTTGACAGTGTCAGGGTCGAGAGTCGGGGTTTCTGAAGGATCGCATCATACTTTCTCTTTACGTTGCTGTACGGTGTCCCATTTCAAAACGTCATCATTTTGACCCGCCAGCTGCTCAATATTGGGATGGGACAACGTTACCGCAAGTAACAATGCGTCATTGATTACTCAATTGAAAGGGGTCAAACGGTCGTCACATTGTGCAAAAATCTGCCACACTTTCCCTGCACAAACAACCACACACCTACGCTTTTCCACCGCCGGGGTTAACGCAAATTCGGCTTTAGTGTCCATCTTGTAGTGCTGCATCTCTCGTGCTGTTGCAGCTGTTGGGAAGGATTTCATTATCGTCACATAATCGCCAGCACCTTCACACGCTCAGCTGTCGCAAATATTGATCGATTTTCGGCGTACGAACGAATGATCAGCAACATTTGCGTGGAAAAGCTGCAATTCTATCAATGAACCCTTTTACTCCCGCTGCGTATGGAGGATTGTCCAATTGAAGCGATTACGGTTGCTGTTGGTGGTTGGTAAACGTACGGATTTTGCAGTATGATGAGTCAACAGCTTTATATATGCTGGACGAAAGTGCAATGATGAGGGTGGCGAAATGTGAGATTAACAACCCGATGGAGATACGATGGCGCTCAAAAGCATTGGAAGGAGTTTTAGCATCAATAATAATAAAGTAAATTCCAAAATTAGAATGCATTCCTGACATGTACTGCTTTTGGCCCGTTAAGTGCACTGACAGCTGTCAAAAAATGACAGTTCTGCATTATCATTTGATACTCTATTTCTGTACATCTTTATTACACAAGAATTAGGATGTCTTACCGATAAAACTCCTTTTACAGAGTGGACATGTTCTTGGAAATTCGATTCTAAAGCCTGATAAGAAGAAGTTCCTAATACCCAAACCTCGTTACCAAGTTTTGTAGTTGTTGTTGTTCCTAATCCCATCGTTTTGCATTTGCTTTCCCGGAACATTGTCCGCGTGTGTGAATGATTTGCGTTTTATTTCCTCATATAAAAATAAATAAATCCAAACCAACCGCATCGCCATCGTCCATTTAGATCGCGCTACCGTCGTCATCGTGATGATTTGCCGTGAACGATAGTGAACAACGCACCGTACGGTAAGGTAGGAAGAACTTCTGTTGTGATTTGCATTTCTATTGCCCGTCCGGATTCCCATGCTTCGGCACCGGTTGTACCTGCTGCCTGCCAGGGATGATCCTTCGCTCCCTTGACTTCTGCTTGATGGGTTCAGGATTTCTAAAGGACCAAGATACTTCCGGTTTCATAATGGTCACTACTCTACCTTTTCCAATGGGTTGGAATTCATTCATGTGCTCTGTTTTTATTTCTACACTTTATTTCATTCCTGTGCGAGGGAAAACTCCGTTCGCCAGCCAAGGTAACTAACTGCCCTTGCTTATTTTTTTCGTTGTTGACATTTTAAAAATTCTTCCAGTTTTCTGATCGGGATGGCCGCGGATCCCTTTCGTGCTCTCACTTTTCTCGCTATTGAAGATACCAGAGGCCTTCAAAAAAAAAAAAAAGGTCGCGATCATTTTTCCTTTAATACTTTCTGCACCATTTCGAGCTAACTAGAGAGATACGTAAAAAAAGCCCGCGGATAATCATAAAAAGGGTGTCTTTCCTCCATTCCCTGCGAGTGTGTGTTTGAATATGGAATTAAAGCAGTATGGCTTGTACCATGCGGGTACCATACGATGCCATGCCTTGCCATATCTAGCTGCCGGTCAGTTGTGGCAGGGAATATTTTGATGGATCCGCGTGACGCGCGAGCTCGCGTTTCGGCGCGGCCTCATAATTACAACTCGTCATGTGTAATAATTCCACATAATCAACATGCGGGATTGATGGGCTTGTGGCCGAAAGGGGAAGAGACACAGCAACCATACTGTTCCGTTTCAGCAATTGCAATGTATGCTATAAAAGGTAATAACAAAAAAAAGGGATGAAGGTAAACAACTACCGGAAAGGCGCAGATATAGCGCGACCCATCGAACAAATGAACAATGAAAGCAAATAGCCATCACTCGGAGAAAAATAAAAAGGAAACCCGTTCCATTTGGAAGGAATGCCCAGGAACGCGACCGGAATCGCCAAAGTGGCGACAGTGCCGTTCAGCAAACGGAAGACAAACCCATCATCCCGGAAAGTGACCGACCGTGTACCGTCTTGACGAGCGCGGTAACACCGATCGACAACCGCCGTGCAAGGATCGTCAGAAGCATCCTCCCCTTATATGCCGGCACAGCACTCTTATTGTGCGCGTTTGTTTGGTGGAAAAGTTGCGTGAAACTTGACGGCACAGCAACCGCAACCGAAAGCCAAAGGACAAACAACGGGCATCGTTCGGGAGAAAGGAAAACAATCGAGACGTACCGAAGGGGTTGACGGTGCGGAAAATGCTGTGGCAATCGTAGCCAAGGTACGGAGTTTTTTTTTTCTCGGTACTGTTTTCTTTAAAATTAACTATGATTTGACAAAAGGGTATGAAGAGAATCGGTAAAAACGGTCATGAAAATTGGAGTGAAACATACAAAGAAGCAAAAGAGCAAAATTGTTTGAAAACACTCAAAGTAAGGGTTTTTTTTGTGTGAAGTTTGGAATATATTTCGATACAAATGTAAAAAGAGATTTTTGAGTAATAAAAACAGTATATAAAAATGATGAAAGTTTGGAATAATGTTCATTTCTTTTGTCGGAAGGTGACTTAACCCGTTAATAGAGACTACAATACTTCAAAAATATGTAAAAGTTATTTTGAAAAATCAACAGTGTTTGAAACTGTTGCAACTGTCTTAAATCTCCCTATCAACATGTAAAAAGCCACTAAATCGCCGAAATTGCATAATTTCAGGCGCTAACAGTTGCAATTAGTGGAAGTATATGAGAAAGAAAGAAAGAATGTTATTCCAAACTTCATCTAGATTTCAGCTGATGCTACCAACTCAAGCAGTAATCAAAATAGATGCCAATGATGCTCCTTAGTGGTGAGAAAAAAGATTTCGAAACTTGTAATGAAGCTGCAAGCTACTCTTTCCAGCTTTTTGCGCTTCATTTGTTCCAGAGAATACTATTGTTCCTGTAATGCTACAATAATATGTAGTTATTTTTAGCCAAACTTCGAGCTTGCAGCTTCACATGAGTCGTGCACGTGTTTGGTAGCGGGTGTAAAGGAGGGAAAAACATTGAGTGAAACTATCATCACTGGGGCTCACTAACCTGTGCTGGACGTGCTGTACCCGCGATGGTACGGTCCCTGCGGTATGTGCGTACCGCTCAGGAGCCCGTGAAGCAGGGGCCTGTGCTGCTGGGACGGCTGTAACGTGCTGGCCAGCAGGCTGGCCGTTTGCTGCGACTGTCCACCGGCCAGGGACGACCGTTGCTGCGGTGGAGGACTCGGCGACTGCGGCAGGATCGGTATCTCGGTGTCCACTGTGAATGATAAAAAATGGAAAGCGAAACACACGCGAGTTAGTGAGATCATTCGATTTACGATCGGCGCTGGTCCTTATCAATGGGTAGATGGCGGTCACACAAAGCGTCCCCTTGCTTTCATCGAGCAGCGGGCGACATGTCGTAAAATAAAGCAGCAAAAAACATCCATCAGAAGGAAAATAACACATTCCATCCGGCGAACGAGCCGGAACCGAGAAAAGTTCTAGCGGCACGATGTGCTTCGTGACTCGGCGATAGAATTCCGTCGAAGGTTGTTTCGGTTTAGACATCTTTGCTCGTCCGAAACGTCCAAGGTCTCACACGCTGATCGATTCAGCAAAAACACAATTCAACCTGCTAAAACGTGTCGTGAATGCACGTTACACTAAGACGGGCGATGTTTAAATAGATTTTAAGAGGGAAAATAACATTTCATGCTACCAAGTAATGGGTATCGTTTCGGACCATTTGCACTGAACTGAAAGAATCAATCTCAATCGACAAGTACAAGGATGGATAAATATTAAGCCGAACAGATGAATAAATCTTTCACCATCGGTCAGTTTTATGGAATGGCGAAGGAAGCCAGGTTTGCCAACAAAAACTGGTGCTCAACATCCAAAGGCTCAACTGAAATCGTTCGTACATTCACCTTTTCGGACAGGATGTAGCAGGACTCAACCGTCGAATGTGGATGTGCCGCAAGTTCACGTTCGACGTTACGTAAAAGCTTCACGTTGTCTGACAAAAACCGGAACCGGAGAAGCTTCGAGAGAAAAACCGCTTCATAACCCGGCAGAACATCAACATGAGGATGAGTGAAATGGGAGTGAGAGAGAGCGAGAGANGCGGTCACACAAAGCGTCCCCTTGCTTTCAT
This sequence comes from Anopheles rivulorum, assembly GCA_018908115.1. NCBI lineage: Eukaryota > Metazoa > Arthropoda > Insecta > Diptera > Culicidae > Anopheles > Anopheles rivulorum. Next base: position 3,640,115 of record CM032178.1, read on the forward strand.
CGAGCAGCGGGCGACATGTCGTAAAATAAAGCAGCAAAAAACATCCATCAGAAGGAAAATAACACATTCCATCCGGCGAACGAGCCGGAACCGAGAAAAGTTCTAGCGGCACGATGTGCTTCGTGACTCGGCGATAGAATTCCGTCGAAGGTTGTTTCGGTTTAGACATCTTTGCTCGTCCGAAACGTCCAAGGTCTCACACGCTGATCGATTCAGCAAAAACACAATTCAACCTGCTAAAACGTGTCGTGAATGCACGTTACACTAAGACGGGCGATGTTTAAATAGATTTTAAGAGGGAAAATAACATTTCATGCTACCAAGTAATGGGTATCGTTTCGGACCATTTGCACTGAACTGAAAGAATCAATCTCAATCGACAAGTACAAGGATGGATAAATATTAAGCCGAACAGACGAATAAATCTTTCACCATCGGTCAGTTTTATGGAATGGCGAAGGAAGCCAGGTTTGCCAACAAAAACTGGTGTACAAAACTACAACATCCAAAGGCTCAACTGAAATCGTTCGTACATTCACCTTCTCGGACAGGATGTAGCAGGACTCAACCGTCGAATGTGGATGTGCGGCAAGTTCACGTTCGACGTTACGTAAAAGCTTCACGTTGTCTGACAAAAACCGGAACCGGAGAAGCTTCGAGAGAAAAACCGCTTCATAACCCGGCAGAACATCAACATGAGGATGAGTGAAATGGGAGTGAGAGAGAGCGAGAGAGAAAGAATGTGCGAGAGAGAAAGAGCACGAGAGCGATCCAACACCAAACGTGGGCCCCACCCTCGAGGGTGGAAAAGTCGATGAGTTTGCGGAAAATTGATGAAGATCAACAGATTCCCCCCGAGAACTTCACGAACGCGCCGCTAGTCCGTACCAAAGTAGCTAATGCTGATCGTTTTGTAAACAATTTAAACCTTTTCACAATTCATTTGCACCTCATGTTAGCTAATGTAAAGGTTTTTCCCTTTTTCACCATGGTGCGGTACGATGGTACGATGCTCGAAAACGTTTCGACGAATACTGTGTGCTTCTTCACCGGCATTAATCGATTCTACACGACTCACATACGCTCGCATTCTCCCTAACCGACCGGCGGATGGACTCCGGTAGGATGTTGCGGAACACATTAGCATAAGCCGCCACCGCCACTGATGCTTTGTGGAGCAACAGATGGTTGTGGTGGAAAATTTTCCGGTGACCGTGTGTGCCACCCTCGGGAACGGGAACGGAAGATGATGATGTCCGTGACCGTGCCGTCGTGTAGGAGGATATTGATTTTCACCGCAGGCCCAACCAGCCAACGACGAAGCCGTGCGCTGCGTTTCCTTTGCAGACATCACATTTTGCCTTAATGGAGGCACACCCGGGCTTGCTCATTTCGGGGTGGTTTCAAAGTTTGCTGATAAATGCCCCATCCAAACTTGCGTGGCGTGGCGGGGACGGGAAACCCAGCCCAGCAATTTGGCAGGCAGAAATTGCATAACAATGTCATAAATATTCACCCGTACTGTAAATATGATGAAAAGTTGCCATCGTTTGTTCATACATTTTTTATTAATCGTCACACACAGCAGCCCGGAAATTGCTGGCCTGTTGTCTGTTAGCTGTTTGCGTGAGAGCACTGGCCTCCCTCAATCTCTTCTCCCTCTTTCCTTCCCTCCTTTCCTCTCACACACCAAGTGTAAGCAGTGAAACGAAACGATGTCACTTAACAGGTGGAAATCGTTCCGCGGGAGGCCCGTTAATTCGTTCGTTCGTGAAAATCGCTCTCAGTCCCGGCATTTCGGCAACGAGGAAATATGGCTCTCGTGAGTCCGTGTTTCGTGCGAAGACTTCCGGAGAGCTGATTCACCCGGCTGATGCCCGGCGGTTCGCGGCGCGTGATCCTTTCGCTTTCGTTCGGTGCTTGCTTTTTTCCCCAGTGCCGCGGGAATGCAGCCACTGCTGTTGAGGGTGGCGAGTTCACTCAGCAAGAGTGAAAGTCCTGGCGGTACTTTCCAGCGGAACCGTGGAACTCACGGGGCGGATAATTTAATAGGTGAAAACGAGCCGACAAACGAGCTCGCGCTGGGAAACATTCGGAAACAGCTGTGTGATGGGGTATGGGATCAAGGTACAGCAGACTTTCGAGAATGAGAATGAGAGTGGTCGGTAATGCTGTGTCCTATAGCGGTGAAGCGTTACCAACACACCGACACCAGACAGATAGTGTTCGGGCTTTCGGCTCGCCGACCGTATCCTTGTCGCCGTGGTAGAGCCACGAAACTGGATCAATACGGCTAGACGGTTTGAATGTATGGAACAATCGTGCCGCGTAGGCCTGTATTGGTGAGGCCTGTAGCTCGCTCGATGGGCCGTGTGTTCCGCTGGTTTTCCGGCAGGATGCCACGCAGGAACGAGCGGCACACAGAGAGGAGGATGTAAATTACGTGGATGTTAAGCATCCGGAGAAAGATAATGCTCGAATTGAATACCGATTTGTTTCCCTTGCGCCTTCTTGGTTACGACGTTTTTCGGGAGATTACGCCATGCGCCTTGCGTAAACATGCCGGTACGGAACTGAGCGAAAACAAGGTGTGTGTGTGTTTGCTTTTTCGTGCGATAACAAGCAGATTGTGACATCTTCTGGGATGCTTCCCGGTTTGGATGATTGGAGAGTTAATTGGAGAGTGAATAATGGAACCAGATTATCTTAGAACGGAGAGACAAACGGCGTTTGCTGGTAATGGTGGAAGAATTGAAGAAGTTGCTTCAAAGCTAATGTCTAAAAGACCATATTTAAAACAGCCGTAGTCGTGCTGGGTTTACCCAAGTCACATTTCGCCATGAGATCACAATCGTAATACGTGACAACGATCCAAAGCATTGACTAATCCCCACAGCTACTCACTGCAAGTAATTGTTCAAAGAAGTCCGGAAAACCCGTCCGAAATGTCTGGAACACAAAGTTCACCGTACACACATACACACACACACACACACAGTTGGACCATCTTTCTCGTAATAAAACATTTCCGTCCGACAGTCCAGAGTTCGGGGTGAAATGGCATCCTAAAAACACCCTACAAACCTACCTCAACCAAAGCCCCAATCAGTGTGATTAACCTTGGCCTACTCGCCATCGCTGTTTCTCGCCATCAAAAGCAAGTCTGCGGCAGTAGTACCGCCGTCCGGCAACGTTCATGATGGTGGCCGACTTCCGACTTTCTTTTCTCCTTGCGGGAAGCTTCTTGTTTGGAGCTGACGACGTACTGTCAACCTCGATTCTGTTGGCCGCCACCGGGACACTGTGGTGGACTCCGGTTTTTTTCTTTGTTTTGCTTACGCTTTACACCCATTTTCACTCTCACCTTTCGCGCACAATTACAACCGGTAGGGAAGAAATATGATTGCCATTATCGTAATGAGATTTCATGTGCCAGCACCTGACACGGTAGGTTTCCATCTCCGGGAGGCGATTTTTCTCCTCCATTGCCGGAGAGGAGATTTTGCCCACTTCCTAGAAAGGTGATAGTGGTGCTGGCACGTACAGGACGAACATACCAGTTTGCTGGAACTGGTAAGGTTTTATGTTTTGTTTGGTTCAACGGGTCCGACGTCGGAAGGGAAAGTCAAACGATCGTCCCGCAAATCGTACCGTTGCTGGTAGAATGTTAACCGTTTATGTGTCTTTCTTTCGCGCCTGCAGGCAACATTAGCGACCGCTGACAGGCCACACGACAGCTAAGCGAACCGGCTGCCTCACCGGCTTTGGCTCGGTGGGCCCCCGTGACAGACAGGTTGTGTGAAGCAACCGACGAAAAGCATGTCATTTTGCCGTGTGTCGTTGGATGTTTGTGTTTAGCTAGCCTCCCTACTGCCAACCCCATTTCCCCCTGTCGACATCTCCGCGTTTTGTATGGTGCATGGTTGTTGTTGAGAAACAATAGTGAGGAGAACAAGATCTCTCGCCTCAACTTGCACGAACTCCCGCGTCCGTGCCAGTGCTGCACAAACTGTCACTCGTTCTCATCGCTTGATTTGAGCGGTGTGGTTAGGTATCGATTGCTTCACTCGACGGTCTGTTGTTGTGTTGTGTATTTCCTTTCCGTTGGCGAAGAAATCCCAAGTTGCTGCTCTGCTCTCACCATCTCACCCCGCTCGCTGAGGGGGTTTGTGAAGGTGAAGTTAACGTGATGTCTGATGCTGCACGATGCAGCAGATAGCTTCTCGATCGATTCACAATCGCTTTTTCCATGCGAACTAACCGTCGTGTGTCGTCTATTTGTTGACGGTGTACACTGCTGGCGGTGTTGTTGTTATTTTAGTAAGCAAACCCACCCACTCCCCCCAGCTTCTTTCTTCACCAACTTGCTTCCCAAACATACACACACACACACATGGTAGTATCTTCCGGAACTTCCACAAATAATAGTCACCCAAAGCAGTCGCAGGCAGGCAGTCGGCTGAGATCCGAAAGATCCGTCGGTGTCTCTCTCGCTTGGACACGTTGCACATGCGGGTCGGTGCACACATTGGCACACGTATACGATGTCTTTAGTCGGGGGGAAAACTGGCGGGGTGTCGGTGGAAGTATTGGGGTGAGACAGTGAGCAACCCATCCGCGATGGCGGCGCTATTATTTATGTATACCTTGTTGTAACACACTGAGTCGCGCTAAGCCTTGACCCAGATTGTAGGCTTGTTCAGTTGCGTCCGCCCCCCCCTCCCCCCCCATCCCTCCTCCTCCCTGCTCGGGCCTCTCTGCATACCGGGTCGCCCCCACTGTCACCCCTCCCCTCCCGGTACCTGCTCCCACCCGGCAACTCCTAACCAGCATCACGCGGTCTCGCGGTGGTAGCTCGCCTCGTTAACGGTGGAACTACCGCTCAACTATTGCCGCTTCTCGATATCCACCATACGAAAAACAAAAAATTACCACTTGCTAGCTTCTTACGCGATCGGAAACCATCATCAACTTCGAGCTCCCTCCTCCTGAAGCAAACCCACCGTAAACGATCGCACTTGATCGCGCTATTTCGGTACAATGATGCTTTTTTTTTAGGTCTCTCAAACCACTAGCTACTCCATTACAATCAACTGTCATCAGTGCCGCCATCTTTGTTTACATCGAATAGTTCGAATCTCCCCCAGCAGGGCCACCATGTCGCGTGAGGTGAATAGCATTTAATTGAGATCTCCCTCCCTACCAACTTCTCCCTCCCCTCCTTCTTCCTCGTTCCTCGTTCCACTATTAATCGAACAGTTTCACTTTCGTCACCTAGTTTGTGTCTGTTTTTTCATTATTATTATTTTCACCCATTCCACCATTGTACTACACGCGGGTAGTGAACTGTCAACTGGGCTACTCCCTTTTTGCGTACGGCGTGGGTTTTTTTACTCGTTTGTTTGCCCGCTTGTTTGTTTATCTGTTTGTTTGTGCTTTACACACGACTGTCACGCACGCACACGGCACGCATTCTTCTCCTGTCCTCCTTGCTTCCTCCATTTTCACCTTTGCATTCCCCATCCGTTCTTGTTTGCAAGTGGGAGCTGTCAAAAAAGCATTTTAATACATACTTCGTTTTCTTTTCTTTTTTGTTTGTGTTTGACGTAATACGATCACGGTCGATCGTGACTATGGGTATCGCTTTGCTTTCGGTAGCACTTTTCGGCTTTTGGGGATCACCCCATCACACGTGCCTACATGCGCGTGCGTGTATGTGTGTATATGTATGTTTGTTTTACGTCATTTGTAGTCCTTCTTCGTCAAAACCCCGCGGTACGTTGGGCCCATTGATTTATCGACCCATTTCTGCGCTCGCTTCCCTTTCCATAACGCTTCGGACAGTTTCGGATTGGGTCAAAGATTCGGTGCGCCCGGTGATGTCGGTGTGTGAGTACGAGTTTATTTCGTAATTAGAGGTGACATTTATGTGCGACAGTGCGATCTTGTTACGTAGCCACACAGCAGCGCTTACATGGGCTGCCTCCCGGAAAGGGAACTGCTTGTTTTTCAAAGTATTCGCTTGTCCATGCATGGTGTATGGAATAGACATGTTAGAGTGCGGTACATTTTGTGGGTTGTAATTGTTTTGATTTCTTTCAGCAAAACTGAAAGCAAACATCGTCCAGCTGCTGATAAGGCCGGATCCGGTGAACAGTTCCCCAGCTAATGAGAAATAGGAATAGGCGACCCAACATTAAATTCCCACTCTGCCATCTTTCCCGGGAAGAAAACATTTCACTGGAAGCCCGGTGCCGCACGTGGCACACGCGGTACAGAAGCAAGCAGCGGGCAAGTATCGGGAAAAAGTGGCATCCTATTCCAAAACCCCACGTTCCAACGCTCGTTCCACCAGCCGATCGATGCCGAACGTTCCCTTTTTCCAACAGCAAAACCGGAGACCAATTTGCAGAGCGCTGGCAGAGTCTGTTGTTTAATTAAACACTGAATAAATAATTAAAATAAACTTCGCTAGCAGCACCCCCGGCTCCAAGTGCGGTGGTGGCCCATCCAACACCAGACCAAGACTCAAGGCTAAACGACTAGCTACCCACACCAACCGTGCCAGCCATCCCAGCCAGTGTGCCCGTAACCGCAGCTATAATGTTGTTTCCCCAAAATCGTAAACTACCCAAAATGGTTCATTTCCCTTTCAACGAAGGGAAAAGTCACCGGGCGCTGTAGGTGATTCGCTGCCAGCAACAAAGAGTCGTAATCGAGCAGACCTGATGTCCTGCTGCACTTTAGACGAAAGCAGACTGCAAACACCAACTCCTGTCGGTGGCCATTGACACCGGGTGCGGTCGTACCCGTTTGTCTTTCGTTGTCCAAGGATAGACGAGCGAAAGAGAGAGAGAGAGAGAAAGAGAGAGTGCATTTTNTTTCCCCAAAATCGTAAACTACCCAAAATGGTTCATTTCCCTTTCAACGAAGGGAAAAGTCACCGGGCACTGTAGGTGATTCGCTGCCAGCAACAAAGAGTCGTAATCGAGCAGACCTGATGTCCTGCTGCACTTTAGACGAAAGCAGACTGCAAACACCAACTCCTGTCGGTGGCCATTGACACCGGGTGCGGTCGTACCCGTTTGTCTTTCGTTGTCCAAGGATAGACGAGCGAAAGAGAGAGAGAGAGAGAAAGAGAGAGTGCATTTTGGGAAGCAAACCGAGGCTGAGGCTGTGGAGAACATTGTGGAATCCGTTTTATATTTTCCCCAACTACCGAACGCTCGTCCAGGCCAAATGGGCTGAGTTCCAAATCCTCAGCCAAACCAGCTACCGAAATGCGATTCCTGGCACACAAACAACCGAAGAAAAAGGGAAAAAAATGCTTAGCATATGCTCACTGTACCAGTGGCACCACTATCGCTAAAAACCTCTTGGCAGCGCCCGAGAACTGCACCGGGAGTGAAAGTAAAGTTGTACGCTTTATAGCATGCACACATTTTACATTTTACAGAACCAGAATCCGTCTGGATCGGGTCTGGGCTGGTTCGGGGGGGGGGGGAGGCCAGCTGCCGGCGGGATCGAAATGCATTTCCAGTCTGCTGGAACGATGGCAAGGGCCTTAGTCTTTCGGCTCGGCTCCAGAGCACAGCGAAGGCAAACGGACCCATAAAATGTACGACAGCGCTGGCTGCCTGCGTCCAGAATTTAGATGGCTCCTTGATAAGTGCACACGAATGGGGTGGGATTACGCTTTTGTGCTTCTTGCACTTGCACGTTAGGTCGTTCATCGCAATGAGTGCAACGTGTAGCGACGAAGCTAATTTGCAGGACGAACGGATAAGGATGACGGGTACGATGACAGCACACGGCTGGGAGGACGAGATTCGGTTCGTTAGCTTTTCAAATGGTTGGATTAAAAAGCAAGGAACGGCACTCATAAAACTGGGAACCTGGGAGGTTCATTGTGTTCGAGTGCGAACCCGTGATCGTACATAACTTTTTTAAAGGAATTTAACAAAAAAAAAACCCCCCGTGTGGAAAACACCTTTGTGTCCTTGCGGGGTTTAAAAATAGAACGGTTCCTTAAAAACGTCCGTAAAATATGATTGCTAATTTCAACGTGTGCTGGCATCGGGCGGTGGTACGGTTTTTTTGACATCTGATCTGCTTTGTTGCACAGCTGAGCCGCGTTCTGTTCTCCCCGTTTTCTCCACCACCTGGGGCACTGTGGCGGGCGAACCGTTCCGCTTCGGTTGCGTGGTTTGCGAGCGCGCGAGGTGATAAATATGGCGCGCGGCAATGTCCGCGAAACGATGTAAATTCAAAGCCCCCCGCCCCGGTTGACACGGTTTAAAGGTATGTGTGTCGTTGTTTTGCTTCAAACCTGCTCCCAAACCTCCCCCCNACGGTTTTTTTGACATCTGATCTGCTTTGTTGCACAGCTGAGCCGCGTTCTGTTCTCCCCGTTTTCTCCACCACCTGGGGCACTGTGGCGGGCGAACCGTTCCGCTTCGGTTGCGTGGTTTGCGAGCGCGCGAGGTGATAAATATGGCGCGCGGCAATGTCCGCGAAACGATGTAAATTCAAAGCCCCCCGCCCCGGTTGACACGGTTTAAAGGTATGTGTGTCGTTGTTTTGCTTCAAACCTGCTCCCAAACCTCCCCCCCCATCGGTTGTACGAATGAAGGGAACGATTGCGAGCTCATTGTTTATCACTTCCGCTGTCCACCGACGCCATTTGCCTGGCGATGAACTTCCTGGTAGCAGCTCGCACACCAAGAAACGTCACACACATTGACGCATCATTGCGTTGTCACATGGTGACGATGGGGGTGTATTAATAAAAGAACTAAATAAAATAAAATAAAATAAAAACATTGTCGATCGTAGGTGTTTGTTCCTCTTGCCGTCGTGAGAAGTCGATGGCCGGATCGGTATGGCGCTAGTTAATGGCTGCAGCAGACCGTTGCATAGTGGACGATCGGTGTGTGGGCGGACAACCTGTTCGCAGAAACCCGTGTGCATCGCTGGTTGTCAAGTGCTTCTCCGTTACTCGTGCAACGCGTAACAAACCTCACAAAGCCGCAGGCCTGCAATGTAGTTACAGCTGCATACACTAACACGGCGCACACAAAGCACCGGGCAAATTAGCGACAAACTAAATGGCCGGCTTTTAGGGGGTTGGGGGAGAGGGTGGTAGTTGTGTCACGCATAGCCACAAAATCAGAACGCGACCTCGCGACCCGAGAAGGAAGTGTCTTCTGGCCAGTTGATGAAATCTTCGCTTCAGTTCGGAATTATTATTTAAAATAAAGCGAAACGGTTGTCGATCTGCAGCTCGCAAAACTCTCGCTTTCATTTACAGGCTGCTTGCGCACGTGAAATCGTGTTTTGTGCTGCTGGCATGCTGTTTGAGTTACGCTTGACTAGGTTGGCGATGCCACTGTATATATGCATTTCCGACCAAATTTCCTGTGTACAAATGCGCGCTCGGTATGCCACAGCGCGATAGGATATTGCGCACGGAAGTGCACGAAACTCGCACGAACCTCACCTTACCCCCCCCCCCCCTCCTTCCCCCTTTGGTGCATACAGTGTGCTTCGCACACGGTGCCTCGTCGTGGAGGGGATGTTATTTTTAATGCTGCCACAAATGCATCATGTCCTACTTACCTCAATTTATAGACCATTTTACATACGTGTATGCGTGTGTGCAGCATGCATGCCAAAAAAAATACAGTACCACACCAACCATCAAGCGGAACACAGCATCCCATCGTGATACGCATCAATCTCTAACCCGTAGCTAACCCTCCTGGGGTTGGGGTGTCGTGTTGGAGGGTTGACCTTTTCCAACATTGGAAACATTGTGCAGGTGTGACAAGGAGCTGCGCTTTGCCAAATCCCGAGAGGGAACTCGCATTCGCGCACTCACGGATGACCACTCGAACATTGTCGGAGTCGGAGTCCCGGGTAGAGTCAGAAGGCGCTCTGGCCGTGAGGGTCGTTATTTCATTCAGTTGCATCTTCCACCGGTACGGTGGGGTGAGATTTGCATAGGTGGGTATAGGTAGGCAGCCAGAGGAGACGACATGCCAGACGTATTTCATGCACGTCAGCAATGCTACCGCTTAACTGCAGCGCTAGACACTGCGAGAGCGCACCGCGTTGCATGTGTGTCTCGACGCGCTATCTGTCTTGACATCTTGCAGTTGTGTGCATAGGTAGGAAGACGGATGGGGGAAGGGGGAGGGTAGGGTGTGCGGTAAACTGTGGCGGCAAACAGTTGGACTTCTCCTGGCGTAATGTCCGGGGTGCGCTAGAGGAAGTTTGTTGCGCGTGGCGTTTCTGGGCCAAGGATGTGATGTTGGTTGTGAGATGGAATTTCCTGCTTTAATGCTGCGCGCGTTGGAATCGAGCACAGAACACGTCCGAACAGCAGTGGCAAATCATACGAAGGGAACGCTTACGAGTCCATTGTACACTATTTAAAATTGTCACCTCTCTTCCGTGATTTTGTGAGAAAGTACAGCCCGTTGGCAGTTTTCTTCCTGCTAGCTCAGCTGAGCATCCCTTGGTTCGGTTGGCTCCGTTGCGAAAAACCTAACCTTCACCCGGGTTTGATGTTGTTTGAAGAGTGTAACAACCTAACCCGTGTACCGTGTGTGAGCCCGGGGCATCCAAACACCAGCACCATAGGGGAGGGAAAAGACGCAAATTAGTGGCGGCCTTCGGCTCCATGCCTCCAAACGAGGTGGCTGGTACGGTTGGGAGATTTTATCTCTGGCTAATGAAAACACATCGCTCATCAAGCCACGACGTTGCGTCACGTCCTGTTGCAGTATGTAACGTAATCGAGTGGGGAGGTGATAGGATTGAATTGGCGCGAGGAGCGAGGGGGGTATGGGAGGTATAGGGGTAAAGATGATCGCTGTAGGGTGGAAAGTAACCCCATTTCGATAACTTCCACCAGAACGCTCGTTTCTGTATCGTTAATAATGAGATAAGGTGTTTTTTTCCGTAATTTTCTAAGACTTTTTAATTATTCTATCTCAGCAGTATAAAACTCTAGAAAGAAGCACACTTTAGCAACTCGCAGTAGCTTAAAAATAACAAACCATACATGGAGAATTGAACACAAACATAAAACAAAACAATTTTAAATAATTGAATCATACTTTTCATTTCACAAAACGACAAAGAAGAAAGTAGTAAGAGAAAATGGAAGCAAATTTCGCTTTCATCGGTGAACGAACCTTATTAAAAAGAAAAAAAAACATGTACAGACAAACCGGACTGGGTTGAAACATACCCATATTAATGTACCGAGTATTAACAAAAACAAATACAAAACAAAAACATTCAACCCTTGTTTTGAATAACCTTCCCTCGACCCCCCCCCCCCCCCCCCCCAAACAAAAAAAAAAAAACCCCAACACACACACAAAAAAAAATCACCACCCCGAGACTATTTTTTTTTTTTTTTTCTATCTATTCTTCCATTCTCACACACCC
>CM032178.1:3653730-3820818 GCA_018908115.1 Anopheles rivulorum
ACCGACACACACACAGAAAACAGCGCGCACAACCGGTTCCGACCGAGCGCGAAACGGACGGCCCCAAACCATTGCGACAGTTTGAATGAATGATGCAAATTTCCGCTTCTGAAATGATTATTCGCCCGCGGTTTGTCCATTGTCGCTGGGCGACCCGCACCGGGGTGTTCGGGGGTTGGACACCCCACCGTACAAGGGAAGGGATGATGTCCGATAAAACGCACGGGCTGGGGGTTGGCACGAGTCGATAGCGAGTCGCAGAAGCGAAGAAGTAGAATTTCCATCATTCATCGAAGGGTTTTGCGCAACGGTCACGAGTAATGTCCGGAGGGAAAAACCCCAAAGGGTGTGGAATTGGTGCCCAGGTGATGTGTGTGGCTTACGCAAAGAAAAGGCCAGCCGGAAGGATACGCGTGTTGGGGAAATTTAAAGCCATCTTAAGAAAAGTCCTCAGCACGTGATTGATAGTTCGTCGCTTACACGCATCGCTCGTCGCTTGTTGGTAGACAACACCACGAGGGTTACATTTCCCTTACGGTATCCACAAAAATCACCAAGAATTTCCTTCACAAACCGATACAAGCGATCATCGAAGCTGCGACTCATTAGCTGCTTAAGGGCGAACTTTAAAGAACTACAGCAACTATTGCAACGTTTGGGTGGCGTCGAGACGGATTGCGGCACCGTTTGCTTTGTGATCATAAAGGCACACCAAACGCCAGTACCAACGGTCGATTGCGCGCAAAGCGAGAAAATTATAGCTCGTTTAAAGAAAATTTCTGCTTTATATGGCGTGCTAAACGTTGGTTGGCCAGCGTTGGGTTGGGATTTGTTTCGTTCGCTTCCGTCACTGATCGATTCGAGCCTTACACGGGTGATACGGTGACTGCGTAATCAATGCTCCAACATGCAGGCCATTTTGCCTGCTCTGTTAAGGCAAAGGCTTACGATCGATTGAACTGGCAATGGTTGCCATCCGTACGTCACTGTAAATTCATCATTTAATGCGATAAATTATCACAATTTTACGCATTTCTCGTACTTTCCCATACGGTAATGGTGTGGATTCCCTTTTTTGTTGCGAGTAGCGTTTGGAACAATTTTTACGACCTAACAGGAAACGCACCTCACGGGCCATTCATATTCCTGCGCCAGCCAGCAGGGAGAAAGGTCGTAAAAACTGCAACCCGGGACGTTTTTGGTGAAGCTGCATTCGTACGGCGTTGCGTTACGGCCTAAGCACTCCCAGGTTCGGCAGCTTTCGGTGGCTGAAGTGGGTCGTAAAAATATTAAACTTCTTATCGATCGCGAGGACACATTCAGCAGCATTCTTGCTACACGTGAAGATGGTAAAGTTGTGCAACGGTTTTGGTTTAATGACACACACAACGAGATACAGAGAGAAAGAGAGAGAAAGACAGAGAAAGAGAGAGAGTGTGCGAAAGAAGCTGAAATTCCAAATGTTGAGATTGGTATGTTACGAAATTTGTAACAATAAAGCAAGCGGAAAATCGTTCGTTTAAGTAGCTACTGCTATTGTGCTATTGTGTACCGACATGTACAAGGATGTTTAACACACTAAACAACAAGGGTACAACGGTGCGGACGAAAAGGAAAAGCAAAACAGTACATCATTGGGAAGTTGGTTTTACGATAATAAAAATCGTATCCTCATAAAAATAACATAAAATCCCAAACGGTGGGAATCGTTTGGGAAGCACATACCATCTTCCGCTGTCACTGTGCCGTGGCTAGAGAGACACAAGATTACGGCCAGCAAAAGGATCATAATTACCGGAAACGAATTTAGCACGAAACCATGTAATCTCGCACATCTCACCCGGGGTGGACATGTCCTAATCAGGGTGGAAATATTTCCATCAATGTGTGTGGGACGACACACGCTCGCAGTGGTGCAACCCTCCCGAAAGAAGACCATTCATTGTTGTATTTAATATTTATGATCTCAAGCAGTGCCTTCCGGTGTGTGTGGCGCTGATGGAAAGAGTTAGTAAAGAGCTTCCATCCCTTACGGCGTTCTTCTTAGCATCCTTTTTAAGGATGGGTGGCTGTTTGGTCCACATGTCTGCTCATCATCCGCCGCTATCCTGACTTTTCTACCGAACGCCGAACAACTTCGGGGCCGCACCCCGGCAAACATTTCCGGTCTGGTCGGAAAAAGTTGCTCGACCGAAAGTCTTTGCGCTGTCGGGTTCGTGGAACGTCGCAGCATATACAAAGAAAAGCTTTTCTATTTTTTTCCGTTGTTGTTGTTTTGCTGTTATTGTTGGCTTATTTGTATGTGTGTCGCTGTGCGTTAGTGTGTGTTGAGGGTATGTGTTATGCAACGCGCGCACATGTTAATGGAAAATAACTTGATTCGTGGTAAATCTCGCAGGATTTACCCAACCCGAAAGCAAGAGTTGATAAATCGGCCGAGCTAATGCCAACTTTGTTGTGTGCCAACTCAACATTCGGCCGGAAAAGTTGGGCAGGTTTTGTTTTAGTTGCCTCTTCTGGCCTTTTTTTTTGCTCCCACGAGAAAAGTTCCAAAAGCCTTGAAGACTTAGGTGAGCCTTGAAAAGTTACTTGAGAACAAGAGAGAGAGAAAGAATACAAAAAAAGGACGCGTAAAGAAGGAATAAGTAGCAAAACTCTGGTACATGGACAATTTACAAAGCTTCAGCGAACCATTCAACAGTTGCTGAGTGCGTTGTGTCAGATTGTACGGATTTGCTGTAGAGAATAGACCCAATTTTATCAACCGCACGTGCCCTTCGTAATGAGATCACCCCGATTTGGAAGTTGGAAAGGCCATAATGTATTTAAAAAAAAAAGCGCAACCTGTGCTAACCTCACTGGTGTTCCGGAAAAAGATGTTCTAAATTCCCGATAAAAGAAAAGAGATTAGACGTCTGGTCTGTTCTGTCTAATGGCAATGCCATTTGTGTACACATATCACGCGGGGAAGGCAGGGTTGTGCTAGACATCCGATCAATCACGAAAAAAAAAACCTGCATCATGCTGGGTTCCTTGAGCAGCCACTTCTGGGAACGACCAAAAATTTTCCACCAACCATCTCTCAAGGTAATGCAAATGGGTCAATTGCAAAATATTTGTCCAGTCGAACGTTGTAAAAATTGAGGTCTATTTGTGCAAGCGTGAAGGGGGAGGGGGGGAGGTGGAAAGGGGAGGGGGGGGGGAGCAAGAGTAAGGCGAAGAGACGCGTCCAGGTACTTGACACTTGAGACAACAAAAGTGTGTTCCAAATGTTTCTTCATATGTCGCAATGTTTTTCTTGTGTGTTCTGGATGGGTATTAACACCACGAATGATGTAGAATTTAAGAATAGGAATGGAAAAGTCTGTTTATTAATACATTTTATAACTTAATACTCGCTACAAAATCACCTTTTAAAAGTTTGCTTGCACAGCACAGTTTTAGAGAGATTTGAACCTAAGACTCCACCTGTACACATTAAGCATACTAATGCGCTTACCACTTACTCTCTGAGAGCGTTCAACGATGCCCTAGGCTAATTGTCAACAAAAAGCGAAGCAACTCAATGTTTACCGGCACGTCAAGAATTTCCGTACCGGGCAGCGACAGCGGCTGACGAGTTCAATGGAAAACGGTCATCTTATTATGATGGCATCCAGCAACATCCGTCCGTTGTGTGAGATTCGCTTCGAACAACGCTTAATCGTGCGCTGGCAAACACATTCACACGCATGGCACGTTAGTCACCACCACTCAGCACCAAGTGCCTGGGGATAATCGTGCGAGTAGTGTAAGCGTTATTATTTGTTTGCGTTTAATGTTAAACAACCTTGTCCTGAATTGTTTTTATTAGCACGCGTTTAAAACGCGACGCGTTTATATAAGCAAACGGGCGGGCGCGCGTTCGCGATCGTATGTATCTGATGGCAAATCGATCGAACGCTTGGAAGTAACGAAGTTGTCACCTTTACTGTTGGTGCTCGGTTTTATAAATGTCGGCACTTTCTCTATTCGATCGGCATGGCGCCACACCGGAGTGCCACCGGGAATGCGTTCTCCGAGCGATCCGTGCGATCTGGTCCTCCGCGATCGTCGTTTGCAACTCAAGCCACGCGCTATCATCATTACGCTCTTACCGACGATTCCCAAATGTCAACCGTAGTTTCCAGTGTGGTTGCCGTGGTCGTGAATTTCCATCGCTTCGCTGCCGTGAGCGTCGCGTCTCGTTTGTTTAAGAATTCTTGGAACACGGTAAAGTTCCTGTTCCTGACAAGTGGTGCGCGCGAGGCTGATGAAATTTGCAGTGCATTCGCACTGGCACGCCATGGTACGCCATTGCGCAAGAAAACAATTAACACATGTTTTTTAGCAAGAAGGTGTGTGATGTGATATGGTGCGTCACACCACCGTGGGGCTCTGGGCGAACGCGAGGGACGCGAATGGCGCACAGCGGAGTGTTTGGGCAAAAACATGTGAAAATTGTTTGATTTTACGATTGAACTCAAGCCACCTTTTGTGCAGTGGAAAAGCTGCCAAGAATAATCGTGTTGGAGGAGGTTAGTGTATGGCGCATGATTTGAAAAAGTATGAACAACGGCGCGCTCGAGTTGGTTGAGTTGATATTTCAACCACACTTTGTTTCTGGCACCGAAAGTAGTTTGTTTGCAAGTCTTTGCTTACAAAGCGTTAAATTGACCACGTTTTTTTCAAATATCTTTGCGATTAGCTGTAGTATTCATATCATCTAACACTTGTTTATGCAAGACTCGATCGACTTTAAAGCTTAGGTTACGACGGTGGCGGAACATGAAATAAAGGGCCATGCAAAATAAATATTAATACTTCCTAGAAACCGTTTAAAGTCTACTGCGTAGGTGTTCATTAACGCGATATTATTTGTATTTCCAAATAAATTTTCCCCCTCGCGCGAGTTCCTCTCCCGCAGCGTGTCGTGTTGTTCTACCTTCCTGGCGTATATGTATTTCTTTTTTTTTTCTTTGCTTCTGTTCACTTCCCTATTAAACCTTGAGCCGGTAAAGTTGTTTTTCTCATCCAAACGGCACCCTCACATTAGCGGCGAGGGTCACCGTGTAACCTAATTGTAAAAAACACGTTCGAACGTTTTGTGGCCAACCTTCACGAACACCAAATCTTGACTAGTGGCACGTTCACGAAATTATCTCACATTCAATGCAAAAGGGGGGAGGCGAGCCGTGTTTCGATGATGTGAGGAAGCGAGCGAACGATTTTCTTCCACACGTACCGAGCAAATATTGTCACTGACTCGTTTTTTTACTAAAGTACTATTTTTTTTCGAATAGTAGCATTTGGTCTTAGAGACCTCTTTAAAACCTCTTTAATAGTTGCCAAAATTAACATACATCAGAGTAAAAGTATTTCCGATATTGTTTGACCGTCCGTTTCTTCACACAGTCATCTCAATTAACTTGTTCCGACCGGGCTTAGCTTAGCTCCCAATCGAGGGAAGTACGTGTGCGTGGTACCACGGGCTCACTTTGCCCAATCCCATCCCATACCGATTAGCGATTTTAAACACGTACACCGCTGGGCAGCAGGGTGGCGTTGCGATGGGAGCCTTCGCCATTCTTCAGAAATGGCCTTTTCTTTCTCTCTTACACCCTTTCTCACCGCCATCAATCCAAGCGGAACCAAGCGCCCGGCATTAAGGGAGAACCCGAAAGGCACAATCGAAAGAAACGAAAGCACATAATAGTCCGATGGGCCGTTGGGCCGATGGGCTCAGACGGTAAGGGCTGTGGGTGGAGAAATGGGGTGGTATGATGCTGAGAAAGTAAGAAAAGCGTCCGGCGTAAGCATGGAACCAAAGCAAAGTGGTGTAAGTCGGACAGAAAAGAAAAACGTCAGGTAGGTCATGGTCGATGTGGTGTGGTGTTTTACATAAAACAGAAGCGTGCTCACTATCGAAAACGTTTCCAGCTGACTAATGGAAACGTAAGTCGTGAGTGTTAGCCGCGGGGTGTAGTTATTAATTATTTATCAGCATGCATGGGGGAATGGATGCAAATGAAATCAAAATACCTTCTGTTTTTGCTTCTTATTTTCAATGTACTATTTCTCTAAACAAGATGGTCTTCCTTTAGTCGCTGGTCTCCTACAATCATGTTATGCGCAATTGACTAAAATCAAACCTGTGCACAGAAACAGTTAACCCAATTTTTGCCACTTTGCTAAACGCTTGCTAGCTAGCCATGGTTAATCGGTTTCGGACCATCGTTACGAGCCAATTACTATAACGCAGCATGTCGCGCTGATGCTCGGCCAGTATGAATTACGATCGACCTCATCTGCTTGAGCACGTTCCCCAGGGACCAGGGAGTTTCGTCGTACCGAAGAAAGCAAGAAATTCAACTTCAATAAAAATGAACGACAGGCGCGAACGTTGCATACAGCCAGCCATGCCGGCAAGGCAGGCAGGCATCGTAAAAACCAATAATTTTCGCCACTGCACACCGGGGGAAGCGAGAAGAAAATATAAAACACTCGCGCTTTCGATAAGGAAGAACGAAAGTGAGGTCACCGTTTGACTTTGGTTTGCTTAAGTTAATGAGCCAGCGAAGGCAAGAACCGAACAAGAAGCAAAACAAAACTACCACCCCACCGCACCGAACAACGAAAAGAAANAGCCATGCCGGCAAGGCAGGCAGGCATCGTAAAAACCAATAATTTTCGCCACTGCACACCGGGGGAAGCGAGAAGAAAATATAAAACACTCGCGCTTTCGATAAGGAAGAACGAAAGTGAGGTCACCGTTTGACTTTGGTTTGCTTAAGTTAATGAGCCAGCGAAGGCAAGAACCGAACAAGAAGCAAAACAAAACTACCACCCCACCGCACCGAACAACGAAAAGAAAGACGCCCATTAACCATTTGCGGCCGATTAGACCTTGCACACATTGCAGAAAACATTTTTTCTTTCCGTGCGGGGTTTTGTGTTTTCGTTACTTTTTTTATTTTTCCGATTTACGCTCGGATGTCCAACAGATGAGACACGAGCATCCACACACAGCGAGCGAGCGCTGCATACATCACCTATGAGGGCGGCATAACTCATATGAGCGCGATTGAAGCAGAACAAGCAGTGTGAAGTTTTCGGTCATGTCAGTGTCGTTCGGGTTGTTGCAGAGTTTTTTGGGAATGAGTGAGTTTAGCGCGCGATCCCGAACGGAAAATGGGTTCGAGATTTGCACAAAGCAAACACGCATTAGATAACGCGTACCGAAATAGAACCATTCCTGCACAAGAACTGCATTGCCAATGCGGGTGGATGTGGGCAGGGTTTGGGTGGAGAAAGAGATGAAGGGGGTAAGAAGAATTTAATGGTAAATAAGAAACATGAAGCTTTAAGCAAACATGCATAAATTGTCGCGTAAAACAATCTGCAACCGTTGCAGCATCCATCACAAGCAAAAGTGCAGCGAGGATGAAATAAATGTACAGCCGTAGATTGTGGATGATTCGCGAATGATCGCACCGCATGATCATGATCGCGGGACACATGCGCTGATTTCCTTTTGCGAAAAACAAGTGTAAAACATCCTCTGGGTTGGTTAAATTTGGCCAAAATATTCGCAAACGGAATATTTCGCTCCGTTAACAGTTCACCAATTGGAAGCATATCCTGTAGATATGATGGACGCACGTCATAGCGCCGCCTATGCTGCGAGAGGCGGGAGATAGCGATCGACATTCAAGCAGCGCACCACCGAACGGAGCATCAGCCGTAATGAAAAAGACCTTGAACTTGAAGCGACAGTACAATCTTCCCGTGCCTTCACTTCTCGGTCACTTTCTCGCTTCGCGAGCCGTTAGCACCGTTTCACCCAACCCAACGGTCGGTGGGGGTTGTTTTTTTTTTTGTTGTTGCTCACGCTGCCCACCGATCGACCGACCGACCAAAAAACTCGTGAAGCAAACATCATAACCGCGCGCATCATCGTCATCGGCACTGTGCAACGAGATATTGCCACCGTGTGTACCGCCAGTATGAAAGAGATCTTTGAGCGAGCGAGCGAGCGAGTGAGCGAGTGAGTGAGTGAGCGGGATGAGTGACTTTCTTTCCTGGATGCCTTTCTTTGTCGTCTTCTTCGCGAGCTATGCAAATTGGACTAACACACACACACGCGCGCGCGTATGAGGAAGCTGGAGCGATTGGACTCTTCCTGCATCTCCAGCTCCAGCTTCAGTTAAACGTGTGTCAATACAACACTCGTGTCCGCAACAACACCAAGACCACGGCACATCCGGTCGCGCAGGGTTTAGGGTGTGAGGCATGTGGAGGAGAAGGGTGGCGGCTTTTTGTTGTTGGTTTGCTGGTGCTGTTTGGCTTATCTCTCTACACCTTCGCATGCTACCGTCCACCCTCTGGCAGGGTGACAGGGTGGCGAACTGTACCAATACATGCGCCTGCGCTAAACCGTCCACCTCTTCACCCACCCACCACACACAAATGGAACCTGTTCGACAGGCCGGGAAACGGCTTGGAAACCGATCCGGCCGACCGACTGCTGTTGCTGCAATTCCCGGAATATAGACAGCTCCCAGCATCAGCATTTGGGGAGAGAGCAAGTGTTTCTCGGCTCACTTTTACTGTGTGTGTGTGTGTGTGTGTNTTTTTTTTTTTTTGTTGTTGCTCACGCTGCCCACCGATCGACCGACCGACCAAAAAACTCGTGAAGCAAACATCATAACCGCGCGCATCATCGTCATCGGCACTGTGCAACGAGATATTGCCACCGTGTGTACCGCCAGTATGAAAGAGATCTTTGAGCGAGCGAGCGAGTGAGTGAGTGAGCGGGATGAGTGACTTTCTTTCCTGGATGCCTTTCTTTGTCGTCTTCTTCGCGAGCTATGCAAATTGGACTAACACACACACACGCGCGCGCGTATGAGGAAGCTGGAGCGATTGGACTCTTCCTGCATCTCCAGCTCCAGCTTCAGTCAAACGTGTGTCAATACAACACTCGTGTCCGCAACAACACCAAGACCACGGCACATCCGGTCGCGCAGGGTTTAGGGTGTGAGGCATGTGGAGGAGAAGGGTGGCGGCTTTTTGTTGTTGGTTTGCTGGTGCTGTTTGGCTTATCTCTCTACACCTTCGCATGCTACCGTCCACCCTCTGGCAGGGTGACAGGGTGGCGAACTGTACCAATACATGCGCCTGCGCTAAACCGTCCACCTCTTCACCCACCCACCACACACAAATGGAACCTGTTCGACAGGCCGGGAAACGGCTTGGAAACCGATCCGGCCGACCGACTGCTGTTGCTGCAATTCCCGGAATATAGACAGCTCCCAGCATCAGCATTTGGGGAGAGAGCAAGTGTTTCTCGGCTCACTTTTACTGTGTGTGTGTGTGTGTGTGTGTGTGTGTTTGCTGTCAATGTTCTTCCATGCGGTTCCATCCCACTTTACTTAGTGTATTTAAGGGTGGATGGCCTGTGTGCGTGTGTGTGTGTATGTGTGTTTACTTCTTGTTCTTCTTAGTTCGTTCGTTCGTTCGTCAATCAGTATATGATCGAATTTTGATCGGTTTTTGCAGTACCCGGCAGTCGCCCAGTGCTCGACCGGCTGACGTATGGTGGAATGTGAGCGATGCGTTGTGTAACCCAACGATCGTGGGTGTATATCTTCGTAGTTGATCTTTTTCAATTTCTCATCAGGCTGGGGTCGCAAATGATGGTGGTAGTGCGACCGCGGTCACATTTTAGCGTGCGTCTTCCTTCCTATACTGTCTGCTGCCTGCTAAGAGAGCACATGGTGCTGAGCAAAAATCGCTGTGTTTACACAGCTTTCTTCAATTCTTCCAGACGGCGAATGATACTATTTTATTAACACTAAACTTTCATTTTCACCTCTCATTACTAACTTTTTTTGGCTCGTTTACAATGCTGTGTTTCCAAAAAAAAAGAGGTAAGATCTCGGTTGAAACTACTTTCAGTTTAAAATACGTGCAATATTTGTGGCAAGGGTGTGCCGTGACTTCCCAAGCTGTGAGCCAACCAGCGGTAGTGGCATTCTGCCCCACGGGGCGGCCTTCCGGTGTTGAGCGGTAACGACATGTCTGCCTTATGTATTATTTCCGTACCATCCTTTTGCAACCTGATGAATATCGATTTTCCATCCGCTCGCTGCTGTTGTGGGCCGTAGGCGGTGGCAAAAGTTAAAAAGGTGCCCCCGACGCTCAGCTCTGCTTCGGTACTGAAGGGTTATGCGGTTTCCGTCGGTATTGATTTTTCGTGGCGGAAGTTATACAATAGTTGCGAAACGGCCTACCACGGCCCACCGCGGTCTGGCCTACATTGACTGGCAACTTGGCCGCACACCAACTAATGCTGGTAACATTTTGCATTACAGTCTCTTCAAGATATTTCGCCCAAAAGGAAGTGAATTCTCGGCTTTACCGTGGTGGTGTTTTCGTTTGAGGCTACCCACTTTACAAACAGGAATTGAAGCTTAAGATTTATATGAAAAAGGGGGAAGCATGGACATAAGTTTGCCCATAAGACCCGGGGTGTGCTGCTGTCTTATGCAAATAATACTGTCCAAAAATATGGTGGAATCTAACTAAAAACTGGTTCTAGTAGAGGGTGCAAAACATAAGCAAAAAGATCCTACAGATCGAATGGAACACCTCATGGGATATATAGTCGCACATTCCTGCTTCGAATGCTCCAGCTATTGACGTCAATCGGGAGATGTTTTGGGTTCATCCCGGTGACGCCGTTCGGGAGAGAGAACGATAATCGCATTAATTAAATATCACATTTGCCAAAAAAGTTTCAAAACAAGGAACCTAGGTAGGAAAATATTCCTCCAAACACTGAGCATGTCTCAAGAAGTACGCGTTGTTCGTGCGGTTTCTAGTGGAAGTGTGTCTAAGGGATGCCGGAGGCATACGGTGAGTACTTCAAACAATGTACTCCTTGGAACCGTTGAGAATCGTTACACGTTATTCAAAAGTTCTGGACGTAAAACATTGGAGTATTTTCCAGCAATTGCTCTCTCTCTCTCTCTTACCCAGAAGTAACTGTATGTACATCGCTTGAAGTGCACTTCTGGAACATCGCAAGATCGTCGCGGTTAACACCAAACGAATGCGCCGACTTCTGGGACAGAAAAACAAAGCAAGCAACACAATTCTATGGCACAAATTTCCTTTCGCTACTTCCGTTGCTGCTCGTTTGCCTTCCGGCATTGCCTGGCCACTTCTCATCATTTCGATTTTCTTGGGACGCATGGGACTCCAACTCCTGCTGACTAACGCTCGCTACCAATTTATGCACGGGAGCAAGCAAAAAACACACACACACAAGCTGCAGCAGAAAATGTATCGACTAAAGGCGAAAGAATGCCCATTATAAAGCAAATGGGAACCCCTTTTTCTTGCCGTCCGCTGACCCGTTTATAACAGTTGCGATGGTAGTTTGATGACTTCGATCGAACATGCCACCATCACCACCATCACCACGCCCCTACTACAGCTTCCACGGCAGGCGCAAAGGGAACGAGTCACACACAAAAGGGCTGCATCCTTCAGATGTGTGTGTGTGTGTGTGTGAAACCGGCCAAGGTCGGTCGGTGGGTTCTTGGCGGGGTTTGCCGTTAAGGTGCTTAAGAAGTTAAAAGGAGGTCCGTTTGCCTTCCTTGCAAATTCCGAAGGGATCGATCATCGATAGGAACAAACTTTTTTTGCATTCTTTTCGGAATGACCTAATTCCCAGCAGCCCAGGAGCCCGGAGCAGTTAGCAAAGCCGAATGGGAACAGCTAGAACATATTGACCCTTTGCTTAGAGGGGTTATTCTATCGAGCCAAATGGAAACTTTGCTTGCTTCTACAATCCCACGATGCGACATAATCGCGCTTAAAGCAGAGCAGCAACTGTTCTATTTAAAATTATTCGTTTTTTAAACGCCCTTTCAGCGACAACAGTCCCGATTTAAAAGGGTAACTTTGTGTGCAAAAACTTACGGTATCGTTTCATTAGACTCTTCTTGTACGCGGCACTTTCGGGACCGCGGCTATGATGTTCGGCAGCGGAATCGTCCGAATCTTCCGTCACGGAATCACTTCTCGGCCGGCGCTTGATCTTCATCGACAGATCCAGTGGAGCATCGGGATCTTCCTCCTCCAGCTCTTCATCTTCCTCCTCGTCTTCCTCTTCCTCGGCATCACCTTCCGCTTCCTCCTCGTACGCATCCGACCTCGGCAGAATGGTGTAACGATCGGGCCGGGCCAACCTTAACCGGTCGGAACGCTCCGACTCTTCCGGCACCGTCCGGATCACTTCCATGCCGTGCGATTCTTCGCCGGAGCGTACCACCGCGGCACTGCCGTGGCTACGTTCACTGTAGTCGGAATCATCCTGATCGGTGATCATGCGCCGTGGACTGCTAGAATCGCGTCCCGATCGAACATGCCCGTTGGCAGACTTGTGGTAGAGCCGCTGGTGAGCGTACGGCATCGCGGCAGGTTGCTCGGAAATCGTTCGCTGCAGCGCATATGGTCGATACGGGTTGGAGCGTCTAGTGGCGGCTGCGTAGTAGTCCGCCGCACGAGGTTCGTCCTCTTCATCGTCATCCGCTTCGTTGCCCGTTTCAGCACTGTAGTGCCGACGGCGATGCAACTCCGGCCGGGTCTCTTCGTGTGACTGTGAGTCCAAATGTGACTGACGTCGTTCGATGTCCATCTCCTCAGCTACGGAGCTGCGCCGTATGATGGAACTGGGACGTTCTTCCTTGATGTAGCGAATAACATTGACACGCTCTGCCGGCTGCACTGTCTGTGCTGGTGGTGGTGGTGTTTTGGACCGATCCACCGACTTATACCGTTCCGTACGTGGTGCCGGAGAACCTGCAGCAGAAGACCTGGGCGATGTGGACCTAGACCTGGATCTTGACCGGGATCTGCTTCGAGAAGCGTGTGAGACCTGCGCGTAGTCGAGGGAAGTTCTCGTGGACCGCGGTGAGTGTGAGTTGGCTACGTTCTCACCATCATCTTCTCGGGTATGTTCGTCCGACACGCTGCTGGATCGCTCCCGTGCCGGAGGAGTTGCGGAACGTGGAGTTCCTGGTCGCGGTTGATGATGGCGTATGATAATTCGCGACTGTTCCGGAGTGGCCCTGCTGTTGGCGGGTTGCTCCGCATCGATCGCCGGTGAGGACGGTGCGGACACATTGGAGATGCTGGAGGTGGGCGGTGGAGGTGGTGTCGGTGTGTCTGAAGGAGCCGGTGGTGATGGAGATGCGGTGGCACTTGTCGTCGAACCGGCCGAACTGCCGACGAACGTATGGGACGGCGGTAGATGCTGTAACATCATCATCGTTTAAGCCGTCTTAATGTGTGTGTGTGTATGGGGGGTGGGGTATGAAGTATAATTAATTTTGCTAAATTTTATCCCTCCACACGTTCTCAGTGGAACTCTTGTAAAGTCTGCTGATGTACACTACTATGACACACTGAACAACGCGAACAACACAATGTACTATCTTCACTAAACATTTGCACTACAAGTTCAACACTCAAATACTAAACTAACAAACTGTCCACCGGTGTTTTCTACACTTTCGGGGACACACGCGGGAAGAACCTTCGCTTCCGTCTAAACATCTAAACAATTCGGCCTATCTCCTCTTCAACGCATTCACTAACACGCGCACACTCAAACCCGTTGCGGACATAAAACAAGCGACCGATAAACAATAGCAACAGAAGCTGAACCGAAAACTGTCACTAAACTAACACATCCTTTGCCGATCTACTGTTCAATCCATTATTTGTGATCTTTGCTTATGATCGTTACACATGTTTACAAACAATCACGCTCGTCCGTGACCCGTGTGTCACTGTTCTATTGTTGTGTCACTTGTTTGGTTGTGGCAGGCGACTCCTCTCAATTGGAAATCCCAACCAGACGACGGCACTCGATGCTGGGCTCCATCCTTTCGTCAGTCAGCTTACAGCACGGCGATGGATTTTTGCAAACGGTCTGATGATGCATGTTTCTCCAGAAACAAATAAATGCCCCTTGCAGAAGAATTCTTTGACACAATAACGATTAAACTCTTGCACAACTGTTGCTGTTGTGGCGACTATAAACACGGTCAACTAGAAACGTAACGAAACTTCGGGCTAACTGTTCGATTAATGTTGCGCTCACTCGATTGCGCACTTTCGCTATACAATTTTGCACTAAAGTTTGCACTCTTGATGTGTGTTGTTGTGTTCTTTGTGAGGTAGTTGAGTTTGTTTCAGGTGGTTAAGGATGGTAATGGATGACATCTACATCACCGTGGCTGACCAGCTTTCTACACCCGTTCTACACGTTCTGGCCACATTCATACGGTTCACACCCAACAAAACCCGATTGAATCGATTGATCTTTGCCGTGTTTTTTGTGCTTCACACCATCGGCATCTCGGCGGGTCTTAGCTGCGCGGCTAACGCAAGTCGAAGGTCTTTGCCGCTGGTTTAGCAAGGCCAGGCCAGAACATTTGCTAACACACATGAAACAAATCGCAAACCAAAACCACAGGCCACAAATTTTCACTCTCACTTTTTTTTCACACCACCCGTGCGTGACCCGTGCCCCGCGACGAACAGCTGGGCGGCACTAGTTTGGTCGATTTGCCGGGAAAATCGGGCAAAAGCGAAAACACGAAAAAAAAAAACTTGGTTGCCGGCTTTTTCCACCCGCGAACTTTTAGCACTAACACACGAGGAAACGGTGGAATTTTTCACCAGTGCGCGCGCGTTCGTAGTGTGTGCGTACGAACCGGACCGGGAAGGCAAACCGCCAGCAAAACCAAAGCAAACTAAAAACACTCAATTTTCCTCTCCCGGAACTGTACGTCGTGTACGGTAGAATTTCCCAGCGTGGCTTAGGGGTCTTTTCTTTCCACAGGGCGGCTGCTTCGGCAGGCGTTTCTATTTTCTTGTTTGGAGGCGTGTGTTTAACGTGTTTTTTGTTTGTTTCTTGTTCCAACGACACTTCAAGTTTGGCGAACAATTTTTCGTTTGATTTTTGCACAGTTGTATGGCGCCACCCGTACTTGCCGGTTCGGTTGGCGATAGCGGATTCCAGCACAAGCTTGATTAAATTTCACTAAATCGTAAGCGATGCGAACATTCACTCCACTCTGTGCAACGGACTTGATAAACACGGGTTTGCGGTTTTTGCTTGCTACTGGGGTTGCACTTATCCCGCTCGGCTGCCGCGTGTGTTGTGTGGAGCAAGTGCAGCGGGCACCTTTTGCAAAACGCTTTGCTCTCTTCGACGCAACAAACGGCTACGCGGTGACAGCGAACGCGACGACGACGACGACGACAACGACGGCGACGTCGACGGGAACGATAAAACAAAACGCGTACTCACGCGACCCGTTCTTGAATTGAAATGAACGTGGGTTCCATTCCGATCCGAAAAATTCAAAGCGCTTCGAACGGTTCCGACCTTCCTCTACGCTTTTCTGCTTCTTCCCTGCCGGGTACACCCCTTTCGCGGACGGGGAGTGCCTACCCCTTAAAGTGTCGGACCAAACCGAACGCAGCACGACGACGACGAACAAACGCAACACCACCACTACCACGACAGCACGACGACGAGCAGCCGAGAACTCAACGCTTCTTGGGAGGGCGAGCACCCAACGGCAGAGGGAAAAACCTACACCAACATCCAATTGGACGCACTCTCGCTCTCGTGAGTGTCACTACCCCTTACGCGGTGCGAAAGCGAAATTGCTCGAATGCACTTCTGGCGTTTTGTTTCCCCTATTTCGTACGACGGGTGGGTTTCTCCCGAAGCACTCCCCTCCAACTAGTGATGGTCCGACACGGGCACGGGCACGGGGCCACACAAAACAATACCGGACCGTGCATCGTTTGTGGAAGGGGAATTGCAATCACGCACCAGACGAAGATTGTGCAATTCCGCTTGCTAGATGTGCGTGTTTTGCTTGTGTGGTAGTGAATTCCGAACAAGGGTA
The DNA here is from genome assembly GCA_018908115.1 of Anopheles rivulorum. NCBI lineage: Eukaryota > Metazoa > Arthropoda > Insecta > Diptera > Culicidae > Anopheles > Anopheles rivulorum. The sequence goes on from CM032178.1 coordinate 3,669,753, forward strand.
ACTCGGTTGGCGCGACCAACAGACGAACGCGCTTTAGTGTTTGTTGGACACTAGGTTCCGCGGGCTTTGGGAAATATTTTTTAAAATTATTTTAAAATAAATTTAGTAGAAAATGTTAAAAATGAGACGAAAATGTCCATTTATTTGAGACCCTTTGAAGCTTGATAATAAAAATGCAATATAAAAAAATAACATCATTTCCTCATATGAATGTAAGCACATAAAATTAGAAACTCGGATGAAAATCGTTCCAAATCGCAGCAAGCTGTCACATTGTTTGTGCATGCTTATAAAAGTTCTGCGGAAAGTGTGTGCTAGATGGAGACAGAAAATTAATAATAATATTAAATAGTTAATGATACAACCATGAAAATCCTCTTTGCTACTCAAGCGAGTACCACTTCAAATGTAATGTTGCAGGAAGAAAGACAAATTAAAAATTTTGCTGCAGTTAAAGGCAAACGAATGAGAAATATAAACCATTTTCCAATGGAATAACGCTTTAGTGATTAGAATGGTTTGAAGAAAGCGATGCTCTCATAACGATCAATTTGACCATCCGCTGTGCAATGTTTATCCCATAGTGCGTACGCTGCATACGTCGTGCTTCAGGCTTGTTGCGCGGGTGAGTGGTGAGTGCCGTCGTGAAAAGCGAAAACACCACCCAAGCTTCCCCTACATGCAACCCCTGGCGACGTAAACCAACCCCCTTGCACGATTCGCTTTCGCGCGTCGGTGGAAAGGGCAAGAAGGCCAGCACAAAACGGAAACGGAAACTACGACCCACCAGAAGATGGGAAGAACGGTGGGCCACCCGAAAAACAGGGGTGGCGGTGACTAGACGTTCGCACACACCATATGATTCCGAAACCAGACGTTGCGCCCCGTCAATTCGTCGTCGTCGTCAGCTGTGTGGAAGAAAGGGCGCAGAAGGAAAGGCAGAACGAAGGAAGGAAGGGACGAATGCATCGATCGTCGTAGAATGCGAGCACGAAAAGGATGCCATGCATCGGAAAAGCTGCTGCTGCGCTCGCTAGTGAAGGGATCAGAACAGACCGTTCGGTCGTGCAAGGGAGAAGAAGCGATGTGTGCGATGGAATGCAGAAATGGCGAGAAGAGGACCGTGAAATGCAGGGAATAAGAAGGCGGAGACGAAGCACGAAAGCAAACCCAGGAAAAAAAGGATCTATCTGTGCCTGTTGAGGATGTTCACTACTCATTTCAGTGGTAAATTAATGATGATGGCCTAGCGGTGTGCACTCGCTCGAGTACTTGGCTAATTATTAACGGGGCGCACGAACCTACGCCACCTATCACCTGCCCTTTTATTTGTTGGAAGTTGTGGGTGAACCAGCCTTTCCCAACATATCTTCTACTCCAACATACCTTCTCCAGAACCGGGATGGCGAGTGCCGTAATGAAATAGTTTCGGCTGTACTATACCGACCGAATTCTAGCGAACGAGCCGCACTCCCAATGTACTTACAGCAGCAAATAAGCAAACAAAATGGGCAAACCGTGGCGCACAGTGGAAGCGAAAACCTCCGCAAATGGGAATCGATCGTGGGTGTGGGAAATTTGTGCTGGAACAAAAAAAAAAGTGTCACAGCAAGCATCTTTGGAAATGCCCCCTAACCTAACTAAGCTGAAGGAGGGACGGCAACAGCAAAAGCAAAAAAGACCCATGCCTCCATGGTAAACACAAAGTAATGGCACGTTCGGACGCACACTTTCAGAGAGTGGGATAAAGGCGAAACCGAATGTGTTTGGCAGGGTCATTTATTGCTTTTAAATTTAGAACTTGGAAACATGTTGGTCAATACTTCGACTTTGACGGCCAAGACGCGTTTCCGTGGTGTAAAAAGATATTTTGCTTGTTTTTTCTTGCAGCTTATTTGACTTTATCTGCAATCAATAGGTTTATGGAGTAAAAGTTTAATTGAAATAAAATCTTATACATGCGCTGGTATTCGTGCAATTTGGGTCGAAGTTCCTGGGAGGGCGAATTTAGACTTTCCTTAGCCGAACTAGCGACTGTTTGAGTCCTTTACAGAATCACATTATGGGAGCCCTTATGGACGTCATGGAATTTTCCGCTTTTTACGAACACTAACACCCTTCTTGCGCACATCCTACTGGTCAGCTATGTACTGGTTCATCCAGCAGTACCTTTTTAGATGTTATAGCCTATGGACATCCGATACCCACCGTATATCCACCGATCCTCTCTCTCTCTCTCCGGTGTCCAAACAGAACAAGCAAAAGTTACCGACCGATTTGGGGTGGGATTGGAGACGGCCACCGGTCTAGGTCTAGCAGGGGGTCTCTAAATGGGACCAAAAGGTAAAATTATGCCTCGACACACGCACGCAAAAAAAAAGTTTCCAGATCGAGTTTGGATGAATAAAACACAATTATCTATGAGGCTCATCGTCGTCATCATGAAGCAGATGAAGCTGGCTAGAAATTTTCCTAACAAAAAAAAAGGGAAAACGAAAAAAAAAACGGAAAATGTCTGCACGCGTCACAAAGTATGTTGCTGGGAAGTTTGGCAGACAAAATAAGTAACATAATGACATAAACATGCAAATGTTTGCTTTCAAGGTCGGTGAAACGTGTTTGTGTGTGTGTGTGATACATTGGAGCTTTAAGCTTTGATAAGCGAAAGCGGGGTTTTGCTGTTGAATTATACCTTCTAGCTAAATGGAAAGGCATATTAGCACTAAACGATGTTTGCCTTATCGAACTTTGTGAGCAATAATTTTCCGAACTTGTTTTGCGATTGCCCAATGAGTTTTTCACTATCGGAACATTTGGCTGTAGTAAATTCATTTGATTTTTTCCGCCCCAACGACACACGACACTATCGGTGTGTTGTACAATGCAGCAACAACGCGCGTTGCACCGTGTGCACGTTTCATCAAGCACACCAGTCGCCGTAAATAGTCGCGCGGAAGTCATTTAGACGGTTGCGCAAAGCAATGAGAAGATTTCCGTTCGTCACAAATTATTTTGTATCACCGGCCTGCTACGTGCGATTCGTAGCAGCTATTTTTTCATTCCAGCAAGACACGTTGTTCCTCGGGACGGGAGAATGCATCCATTGAATTGTCTCCATCGCGGGAGTGTGGTTTTGGGAATGGGTGGTACGTAGAGCGAAGGGGTGAGAATTGTCCAGTATTCGGAATGTCCCCATGCAACACGATCCGACAATGTCACATCTTGCGCTAGGTGTAGCGTCGCTGTACGTACGGTGTGATCACGCGTGTCAAGCATCCGGAAGGATGAGGAAGTCTTCATCAAGTTTGCGTCACCAGACCCGCAAATCCACCGAATTGCAATAGCGTTGCGTGTGGAAGGTTAAAGATTTGGTTTTGGGGAAGATATAGCTACTGCATAAAATTGAAGTGGAATCGAATAAATTGTACAGGCAAAACATTCGTCGCGTTGTTCGGTACCAACAGGCCCATTCGGTGCTTGTTGAATAATTTCATTTCGTCCATCCACACGCACACACACGTACGCAGCAGTTCCCCGTGCGATAGAGAGCACATAAATCATGCGTGAATTTTGAGCATGTCTGACCCAGATTCGGTCGCAACCCGCGATGTCGCGTACACAGCGCGCGGAATGTGACAACATTTTAAAGCCACCTTACCGAGCCGCAACATGGCTTGCGACTTGTGAGCGAGGGTGGCCGCTTGTGCACAGCTTCTGAATGTGGCAAATGCTGAATGCGAGTGTGTTTGTGTGTGTGGAATTCCAGCGATTGGGCTCAATTTTGGGCTTAAAAGCACATTGCACATCAAGAAGGGGCAGGCAAAAGGAAGGAAATTTTAGGACTGACGACTCTATCCTGGTTGACATGAGTCATGCATCAGGGGGACAGTCTCAGTCCCGTGCGTGTGTGGGCAAATGCTGGTGCCCAAGTGAATCTGATTCACATGAAAATCGCCATATCAGAAAGAATTTTGGGTTTTTGGGGGGTGGGGGGCGATATTAAATTTGACACAACTGGAGACCTCCGACCATGGGTGACTGGTGTTGGATTAAGGTGGGCCTTCTTTGTGTATACCGGTTGGAGCTCCAATTTTTTATGAAGAGGAAACATGCGTGCTGACGTCTAACTTACCGCTCTTGTAATTGGACGAGCCGCTATTAAAATGCAAATTGTGCCGCTTACCTGAGAGAGAGAGAGAGAGAGAGAAGCGAAAATATATATATTTTAATATGTACATCGAAAAAAGAGCTTTGAAATCTTCAAATTTAGAATAAGCATGAAAGTTGTTGAGAGATGTCAAAAGATTCCTGACGTATTTCCAGAAAGGAACAAGAATTCTACAGCTTTTCCAACTGCACAGTACAATGACCCATACTTTGAACCAGCGACACAACATGGTGGTCAATCAGACGCCTATACACTAAAGGTAACACTTCCCTGAATCGCCACCCATCGATGATAGCCTAGTTCACAAGCGTTAGAACATTGGAATTCCGGAACATGTTAACACCGTAACATGTCGTCTAGATGCGTTGGCATTAATTTTTCTTGCGAAAGCTTTGCAAACTGATACCGAACGGCCGGCTGACGACTCTTTGACTCTTGACGACAACAGGTAAAGAGGATTGTTTCGACAAGTTCTGGGCAAAAAGCGCAAAATGCCGTGTGTGCCGATCTGCCCCGAGCACATATGTGTTGCCCTTCCACGAAGCGTAAAACTTCGAGCAATTGGATTAGCGAAACCATGGGGAAGGGATATTATGATGAGATTTAGCATTTTTGTAATATTTATGTGATCGATTTAGACGAGTGCGTCCGAGTTTTCGGTTGGGATAAAACATAACGTTGCGCAACATTTAGGTGGTACTGAAGATTTTCTTTTGTTTCTTCCATTAGATGGAGAACATTCTGTTTATTTGGGACTGCTTCGTGCATTACAGCCCACAGAACGGTTTTGTTTGAGAAGAAAAGAAATTAATCGCTGCTCTTAAAACCGTCGTGGGTGCCGGTGAGTCAGTGAATAAAAATGTAAATTGTGGAAAATTTGACACCGCTTGGGGGGCCCATTCACTTGATGCTATTTAGAAGGGATTTGGTAGGAAAATTGTGTCATAAATCTCTAAACTAGAAAGCCTTTTGTATGCCTTTGGCAGGGTGACCGCTCGACCGATGATCCGGAAGTCAGACATTTGGTCTGACGGCTTTGCTAGTGCGAAAGAATGACGCAAACCAAGTGTGTTTGATGACAAATTCCCTCCCAATGGACCACCTACCCAATTGCCCATGAAGAAGTTTCGAATGGGAAATATAGCTCTCAGTTACCGAGAAGAGTCCCCGGAAAGGCAAGAGTGAATCGAATGGAACAAGATAAGCGGACGCGTACGGTAGTTGAGTATTTTTAAAAGCAAAAAAAAACGAATAGCAAACCAAAGAATTTTTGGCTGCGATTATGCTCGAGAAGAAAAGGGTTAGTGAACTGATGACAGGCTGGTTCCGTGTTTGCCGATCGGGACGACGGTCGTTATGTTTTGACAGATATCGCTAGACACTAAACTTACGAACCCCCAGAAGAGGTCAACGGTCGGACGGAACAACGGTGTGACGAGTATCCCCCTTTTTTTAGGGGTTGTAAAGCACCGTTATTGCGTTCTTGATATTCATTCAATATTCAAAAAAGTTGTGCTAGGAAGCTTGGGTAAATAATTCTTATCAAGCAAACAAACAGCAAACAAACGGTGAGTGAAAAGTGAGGGTAGGTCAGTTTACCAGCGACGATGAATCATAAATCGCCACAAAGCACGTACGGATGCGTTACCTAACGCCGCAAGTGAAACGAAATGGCCATCCACTGCACCGGGTGGGGATGGGGGAGGGGGGTAATGTTTTGCTGCAATCGAGCCTGATTTCAATTCCGTCGAATCAACACCTCCTTGGTTGTTCCTTGATGAAATGTGCTTCCAGTGGCGCAGCACAACTGCAAATGTCACCACCATTAGCGCGCCATTAACCCTATTCCCCCTCTTGGGTGGTGTGGGGTGGGAAGGAAGAACATACCCTTAAAAACACAACAACAACGCACTACCAATTGCGCGCCGTTTACGTCACTTTGCATAATGTCGAGCGCAAAAAAAGAAATTTCGTTACTTTTGACCACCGTCGGGCGTGTTGTTGATGGGGAGTTGGTCACAAGCACGACGAAACATAGTACCATGTTTTTTTGTTGTTGTGTGTGATGTGTGTCTTCCATCGCGTTTTATTTTTTGCTGTTGATCGTGTGTTCCAAGTGCATGCGTTCGTGCGTGCCGCATAAGGGTACGGGGTTTCGCGCAAAGCATTATTTAATAGGCCTCGGTCAGTTGGGTGTATGTGTGGTTGTGTGCGCGGGATTAGTTTCGGTTCGGGCCGCGTACATGTACGTGTTAATGCTATTTTTAAAAACTATATAGTGAAGCCGATGGAGCGAAAGAAGCTTGCAAAGAAGCAAAGGAAGGAAAATAAAACCCGGAGCTGATGCGCCTGTTCCTGCGCGCACATTTTCACTAGGCACGCAGCAGTGAATATGGCGGATGTGCCACTGGCCGTGGCGCAGCAGAAGCTGAAGTGCGCGAAACTCCTGGCGTCCGCTAAATGCCACACGATGCACGAGCGCCACACAGTGACGGTTGTCGCTAGAGTGGAGACATCATCCTGCTCGTGTTGCGCCGATCGCCTGAGTGTCCCCCGATAGAGAGCTCCAAGCCCTTCAGAACAGAGTGATTGAGCGTGGTGAGGAGGGGAGGAGGGACCTGGGACCTGGGCAGAGTTGGGTGGTAAGTTCTGGATCAAGTGGGATTGCCGATTGGGATGGCGCATGGATGGATGGATGAGCTGGCGCAGTGATGTCGAGCCACGCGAATGCAAATATTTCAAGACACTTTGGCATTCAGATGGGCAACATGCTCAGTAGACAACAGGCGAACACGTATGGCAATGTGCTGGAAGTGGACAGTATCGAGGCAGGTCGTCCGGATCGAACCGGATGTGTAGATTATAGTTAGGAGTCTTTATGTTTCCTTCTTGCTGTGATATGAGCAAGATTTGTTTGGAAAGTGGTTTTTGGAAAAAATGCTTATATTTATCAGGACGTTGTTCGTTCCTTGACTAAAGCTGTCCAACATTGTTGATTTAATGTAATTTCTAACAATGTCGTTCATTTTAAAATTCTTGAACGGAAACACGAAAAGTTGTTACAAACTTTCAACACTCCCTTCAAGATTCTGAAGTGCCCGGTACACCAGCACAAACCAGCTGTATTCCGGTTTATGGCTTTACGGTGGGTTGTTCATGATCCTGGTTCGATTGGCGCCACTGGATGACTCTATCATCTATTACCTATCATTATTGTTTACAAAGTGTTTTGCACGACGAAGCACGAGTGCATTGTGTGCGGATCGGGGTTTTTGGTTTTGTTTTTCCGCGTTACAAGAATCTCCAGCGTCAGGAAGCTGCACCAGGACCGTGTCATGCACATATTCTTATGTTTATAGAGCTGAAATGATCTTCACTCACTGGCCATGAAGATGCGCTTCGAAGGTGAAGGTGGTTCGGCGTAATGGATGCACTTGCCACGGGTACAAACGCCGTGAAGAGGTCTCAGCATGGGGTGTAAAACGTTCCACACGTGGATCGCGCTATTGATTTCCTGGAGCATGCGATTTAGGGTAGCGTAGTGTGGTGTAGTGGAGTGGCAATGCCTGGTTCAAGCGGTTGAGCACGGTCGATGATTCGGGATTAGATGGGAGGATAAATTAAAGTGTGCTTCAGAGGCGTTAAGCTAAAGTGTTATCATCAATTTATGATACACCCGATGTGTTGATGCAGGAACATTACTTTGTGAGGTGAGTTTTATTGCATTCTTTGGGTGGAAAACATCCACGAGCAGGAGTTCCAAAAATAGGATAGTTTTAAGCATCCAAGATCGAAGAATGAAATTCTTTATTGCATCAATTTTATGTGGTTGTACGATAAAATATAAATTACGTCTTATGATAGTGTTTCATTTAAAAATTGAAAAACTAATCTTAAATAGGAGGCACCCATTAATGCTATTTTAAGTCGAACTTCCCTAGGCCCTAATTGACATTCTCCTGACACACTAGTTCGCTCACACTTAATTAAGCTGGTCTACGAAAGGAAGCAAAACAAAAAAACGCAAACTTCCCGATCCCTAGAAGCACGTAGAAAAGCCTTGCGCTTGTTGGTCGACCGGTCGCCGGATCATGTGCACCGAAGGTCTGGCGCAGGTTTTATGCCATCGTGTGTCGTGTGTGTGCCAGAGGTTGTGAAGGTAATTTCCGCACCGATCTGAATCACTGTGCAAAATTCCGTACTCCGCAGCGGTGTGTGTGCGGATTTCTATTTCCAGCGTTTCGGGATTTGCAAACGTGTTAAAGGAAAAGACACTTGGAAGTCAAGCCATCGTTTTGCCAATGTTTGGTGGTACACGTAACGTTTGCTGTCCGTCATGTTATGCGAAGGGTTTTCAGCCCTCTACCTCTGCCTCTCGCAGCTTCTCTTCCAGCCAGCTATTTTACGAAATTTCAACGAAAACGGGACAAGATTGGCCACTTCCGCCTGAGCATCTAAAGTTCGTCTTTGCGTTTGGCGGCCCTTTTGCGAAGGGAAATTATGTGTCTAATTCTAGATTTTTGATGACAAATTCACACACACACACATAGGCAAACGATCGTCAGGAAGGGCCACTGGTGAGAGGAGAGTAAGGGCGAAAGGACAGAATCAACTATAAATAACACAAAATCCCAGTCGCGCGCCACGCTTTGCGCTGGCTGGATTTGTTGGAAAAATGTAACGAGGCCAAGGTGCACTTGTGCGTGCGCGCCGCAATTTCCTGCCGTTTAAAGTTGCCCGGTACGCGTGACAGTTGGCGGTTTCACTGTCAACACTTTCCCGCCGCGCAGCAATGGTTGGAAAATCGGCTTGCAAGATCATCACCGGTGGTGCAGCAAACCGAACGAACGCCGGGCATGGGCAAAACGGCAGAATGTAAGACGATGCATTAAAATAGCATCGATGCGTCGTAGGGTCTCTTTCTCTCTCTCTCTCTCTCTCTCTCTCTCTCTCTCTCTCTCTCTCTCTCTCTCTCTCTTGGTGCAAATTAAAGGGGGAGGGAAGGAGGAGAAAGGGTAGCAGAAAAGGAAGATGAAGTGTACCGGGAAACCACACCACATGATCAGCAGGGCCATCATCAACAGGCCCGAGACATCGATGCGACCGAGACTTCGCAGCATAAAGGGAAAGTGGGTAGAAAACTGAATGCTTTGGAAAACTGTTTTCCACCAGTGGGCGCGCCCGGGTGGAGGCTTTGGGAAAGCGCAGCGAAATGCACATGCACCCGCAGCACATGCAAGCGCCCGTCGGCTTACGGCGGAGCATGTGGACCAGGCAGGAAAAGATTGTTGTTATTGAATGGAAGGCATCAGCGTCGCGGGCAATTATGCTCCGTGCTGGACCGGCTGATCATGTACAGGCGCTTGCCGAAGGCGTCTCCTTAAGCGTCTGTTGTCTTTATCTCCGCAAGGAAGGAAAACGTGTTTTTCTGGTGCCAGCGAAGCACAATATGGTGTGGCGTGCGGGCGTGGTGAGATTTTCTTTTCGCGCACAAGAAGGAAAGTGTTGCAACGATGCAGGGAAAGCCACCGTGGATACGGAAAATGGATGGATGGTTGGTTGTGGATTTGTTTTCGCTTGCTGTGGTGCTGCGCGCGCATCGCACGCAATGTGACTTATGCTTGTCGTGCTTTTTTGGCGCGCCCGCGTCAGCTACATTCGGCCGCTCGATGTTGGAGCCGGTAAGCGTGGAAAGCTGAACAAAACAACCACTGTGATATACAAGAGGGAAAAAGGGAAACTTCGATCGAACGTTTGGTGTGATCGAGGGTTATGGAGGACCTAATCAAGCTTATTCTGATGAGGCAGATGATACAGGTGTACCTTACGAATTTGGTCGATCGGTGTCTAATGAAATGACCGTCTTATCGAATCTTGTGTATGTCTGCATACATTAGGAGAAGCTCAGAGTCAGGGTCCTCAGGTCCTCCTTTCAAGACGTAATAGTTAAAGAGCCCAAAGCTCCATAGCCAAATATTCTTGGTACCCTGATACCCAATGGTCCTGAGTCTGCCATTCTTACAATATTGGGAAATTTTGGATAGAATTCCAAAAGAGCTCATTACCCTCGATTTGCTATCGTTTCTGGCCTTGAACATATCGAACAACGAATATATGAAGATCTCGACAGTATTTCAGACATATCTCGACCACCATTTATTAAACGCTTCTGACAGGCAATTGAAGATACAGAAAGAATCTCTTTCAACGTCGTAATATCCCTTTAATTTCTGCACAGAAACTACATTCAAGGGGCAGATGATGTCAAGATGCCAATCGTCAAGAATCAATTCGCTCAGTAATAATTTCTTGAACTTTGTGTTACGAGTGGTGCACTTCCATTTTTGATAGGCTTGACTTCCATTTCGATTCCGTCTGTATACGATTATATTTTCTGTGGTATATTTGGAGCTTGGACCCTTGGTTTGAATGTTCAGCATTTAATTTGAAAATATTGGGCAAAGGAATTATAACCCAAACATGGGGCATTTTATTGCTTCTCCGTACAGTGAGGGAAGCCTATCGCATCGTGATCACACATTGCGACTGTTTGAGAATATCGTTTCAACACATCCCGATCGGAATGAGCGTTCGCAATAAATTGAAATATATTGCCGAGGAAATGAATGTTCCGTAAGATGACACTGCCCACCCCCGTGAGAAGTGCAACGATACAGTGCTATAACGGCCACTGCAAATGATCTAACAATCCCGGCCTTACACCTTGCTCCACCCACCAGGTGCTCTTGCCACACTGGGATAGATTACGAAACTCAGGAAAGAGCAACTGCTGTCCGCAGCAGGAAAGCAATTCCGTTCCGTTTTCGCTCATCCAACCGCCTCTATACTATCGCTGCCATGCATCCAGGAATGCACCCAGCAGCACAATGATCTGTTACCACACATTTTTTTCTGCTTTTTCTGTGTGTGTGTGCGCAATTTTTTGTCTTCTTATTGCAACCCATTCTGAGATGCGATCGTCCCGGGGATGGAAAAACGTCTCAGCGCAAAGAATGCAAACTATCCCGACCGTTCCCGGGGATCGGCTACCACGGTCCCGCGACCTGAGGGGCTCGTTTTGTTCGAACGAGCCCCACCGCACATTCGCATACCACATGCGCAACGTACGAGTATAATCATAGTGATCATGATAAATATTTGCCTTTGCACTTCGTATCGTCGTCGTCGGCGTCGACGAGATCAGCTTTTGCGCAATCACCTGGTGCAGCAGTTGTGGAATTGTCGCTTCCGGACGAATTATCATTGGCAGCTCGTTTGCAGTGGCAGTGTTCCCTTGGGATGGGGAAAATGGCTTTTATTCTTCAACAGATTCGGTTCGAAGTAAAAGAGTGGAGAAAAAATAAGCGCATAATCTAAAATAGACCACCGAAACCACAAAATAGTAAAACACGGTAACGATTTGTTCCGTTCGGGTGGGAAACACCTGCACCGGCCTTTTGGCAGCGATTTGTTGCCTGATGGCGACCGGCCAAATAACATGTTTTTTCCCCTTACATCAGGCCTGTTTGATGGGTAGCGTTGGTTCCATTTATTTTCTTCTCACTATTCCATCCCACAAAGCGAATCCTGTGAGTCATATCGCTTGACCAGCGGGAAACACATGTGGTCTAGAATGAGTAGGTTTGCAGGAGAACAACAGGCTACATGGCTTACACCACTTGGCACGGTTTGACATTTACAACACACGACCAGAAGTGTTTGTTTCCATCCGCCTGTACGTTACGTTTACGTTGTGACGTTCCTGCCAACGCTGCTGGGCAGTAATTTGTATTGGCAATTGTTTACAAACACTGGCAAAGATTCGCCATCCGCGGCCGGGAATAATATTGTTCCCGGTGTGGAATGCCGCCGTGTGCCGGACATGTGCCGACATTTGTTTCACGATTGATGAAGCTGCAATGACATTTTACCCGATCGCATGATCGATTACAATGGCGAACGGTTTGAATCCGGTTGTTATGAATGTAGCTCGGAGTATGGCGAGTTATTGGAAAAATTACTGGAAATTTCCGCTTAAACTCCACTGTAAGTAGTTTTGATTAAGCTAAAGTTAATTAGAATTCATTCGGCCTCACTCTGTTCTGGGAAGTTGCTGTTAAAAGTATTTCGTCCAGTCTGTAAACATATTTCGACCACCAGTTTTCTCAATTGGGGCCTCGGTTTGTTAATGGTAGCTAGGAAAATACAACATAATTCCCCGAGATCCTTGGCTTCACCGCAACAACGCTTCACCGGCTGGACGGAAAAATTCATATATTTCTAAGGAGCTTGCGAACTGTTCGGAGAAATTTAAATCCCATCATATCGCTGCCGAAGCTATCGAACACACCACTTGTCGGCATCAACGGGGATTTCGGATGAAACTGTCACCGGCGAGTAAAAATCCAATGAATCAAAGCCGGTTGCGGCATGGATTATCTTCTTCGCCTTCGGTGCAAGTGAAGTGTGTGAATGGTGTGCAGAGTTTTAAGCGGAATTTCATTCAAAATTCAAACCCCGGCACGGCAAGAGTGCTTCCCGTGAAGCAAGTGTAACGCTTCGCATATGTTTGATGCTGGTTCGGCGAACTGGGTACTGAATGGAGTTCGAATTTTTCGAAGTTGTACATTGAAAAGATTCTAAGGTTTTTTTTTCTCCATTTTCTTTCCCTCCCTCCCTCTCCCCTCTTCTCTCTCCCCTTTTTCCTCTACTAACGAAGCGGACATCATCACCCGTCCTCAACGTCACAACATTACTCACAGAAGGTGGCGTTCTGTCATGCCGGCTATCTAATGATGTTTCCCCCCCAGTGTGTGGCATTCCACAAACCGGTGTGGGGTCCATTGAGGGTGGTCATCTTTCTTCGTTTTCGTGCACTTGTTTGGTTCACCTTTGGTGTTTTGGTTTTTGCACAACACATCTGTCGTTAAGGATGTGTCAGGGCGCAATGTGACAAGGGAAAACAGTTTCCGCGATGGCAAATGGCGCAAAGAAAAACAAAAAGGCTCGGTTCGAGTCTCGCTCTTCTTGGCTGATGCTCATTATCAACTCGAAAGCATAATCGCTTCCTTGCCGGACCATTCTAACGAATACGCATGTGTGTGTGTGTTACTTTTTTTTTTTATCTCGACTCATTATCGTTGACACTTGCACGGTACGCGATGCGGAGCGCCCAATCCATATGGAAACTCAAACGCGAAATCCGATGATCGCGTTCGCGTTGTTTTTCGTTGGTAAATGAGTCTTGTTTTTGGTTTTATTTTTGCCCATTCCCCTTTTTCTCTGCCATTTGTCAAAGAGGAGTTCGGGTGGAGGTTTCCCAAAGGGGGAGGGATGATAAAATGAAGCCAAAAAAAAACAAAACGTTCGGCGTTTTGTTGAGCGTTCGCTTAAAAATAGCGCGGAAATGGGGAGGGAGCAAACACAACCTTCCCGTTGCATAGTTGGAATATAAATAAATCTCGCCTGAGCGGCATGAAACGGAAGCGCCGTTTTCTTTTTTCGCGTGGAAGATGGTTTCTCGCACAGGAATGTGAGGATCTTTCTTTTTTGTTGGGGTTTCATATTTTTCGTCTATGAACCACGAGGTTCACCCTTGGTTTATCAGAGTGTACCAGAGTCAATAGTGGGAGCTACAAATTACCCCCCCACACATTGCACAACACCGCGGCACATTGCTATTCCCCCTTTTCCGATAGTGGGAAAAACGATTTACAAATTTGTCATTTTCTTATTCCGTCAAACTGGCCAAACGGTGCAGCATAAAACACCTGAAACATCGCTTCGGAAATAAGTCGTTACATCGAACATGGGCAAATTATAATTAGTCACGATCGCACGATTGTGCCAACCACTCTTTCGCTCATACGTATATACACTCACGCAGCAAACAGTCATTTCAACGCGTATCGAGACGCCTTCCACCGGGCCGCAGCGTGTAGCCACGGCGGCGACTCCAACTGGCGGGCCGCAGAGTCTGAAGCTAATTTCATAATTGTCATAATCTGGCAAAGATTGCAGTCGGTGATACAGTCGAGCCCGCTGCTGGCCTGGTGCTTCTGGTGTTCAATTAAAACGGCATGGTCTAAAATTGATAGATTAGCGGCGTAGTCGATCGTTAAGCGAGCTGACGTACACGCCCGAGTTCAAGCCGACATACCGACCGGGTTAAACGGTTTGACGGCGGTTCCAGCCTACTCGGAACCCAACACCACCCACCGCCACCCAACTCGAGGGGGTAGGGGGGGGGGGGGTTTGATATTAATTTGAAATGACTATTTAATGAAGCTTTGAATAAAGACACCGAAACCGAACTCCGTACAACTCCGCACTGGGGCAGGCAGGCAGGTCTGATGATTCAAGCTCGCGCCCTCTCGGGCAAAAAGGGACGCGTACACGACACAGGTAAAAGTGTTAGCGACCAATAGATTAAACAAGGGGGTGAAAATTGTTGGGTCAGATTGCGCAAAAACGGCACAGAGACACGGATCGCCCATGCATAGAATGTTTATATTTATTTCGTTTTATTTTTATCCGGCGGAGAACGGATTTTGTTTTTAATTGTTTAGGTAATGTAACATTATGAAGCATTTTAGAAAATTACTTGCAGGTCATTGAACCACTACTTTTTGCTGCGTTGATGGGGACGAAAAAAAAAAAACGCTCTTCTTATTTACACTAACTACTGAAACAACTAAAACCCCAAAAAGAAAGAAAGAAAGCTAAACTGGCAAATAAAAGCCGGTCACGCCTCATCGTTATGCTCTTGACGTAAGACGTGAGACTGGCAAATGGAACACGATTCTAGCTGGAATGTAGTAATTTCATCAGCGAAGATGAATGAATTAATCATTTAGCATGAGCCTGGTGAGCTGGTGGGCCCGAGGTTCGAGCGGAACATTGCCGTTTTCATGTTTTAAAATTTTTAAGCACATTTGTCTTATGCACATCTGTTCTTAATCCATCTCAGAAAGAGGTTTTCTGTTTTTGTCTTCATAATTTTTTACACCAATTTTTATGTTGATGAAGTCCAATATTCTTCAAACTCTTAAGATGAATTTGAGTAAGAAAATAACATTTTAATGCTCTCATTTAAGTTTAGAAAAGAACGAATTAAAACAATAACTTTTAATATAGATCTACAAAATCTGATCGATGAGCCTTACTTACCTTGGTATTTGATTTCATCTGAAAAAAAAAAAGAATAAAAAAAAGCATTATTAGTATTTTTTATAGCAAATGTTTACATTTATTTGAAAAGAAGCAAAAAATATGTCGCTCCTACTCTTTATTGCCCTATATTTATAATCAACTCAACTTACTGTCTCCCCAATTGCGTCAGTAAGTTAGTCAGTCAGTCAGTCAGTGGTTCAATCAGGTGCTCTCAGCAGCAACAGCAGGAAAGAAAAAAAGATAAGACGAACCGGTTGTATCTAATGCGATACTTTTTGCACCATCACAACGATTAACAACTTTCCCATAAACACGTCGTACTCAGCTGAAAGCGAAGCACCGTCAACAGCAAAACAGTGGCACCACGCGGTAAAACCGACGCGCCGATGACAATGAAAAGGGGACCAGGGAGATCAGATAGCATCGTAAACACATCCCCAAAGCTCCAACCAAAAAACCGAAACTAGACCATAAAACATTAGCAAACAATTTTCCCTCGCCCGCAGAGTTTCCCGGGTTTCACCTTCTCCCCTGCCTAGTGGTTTTGTCCGTGACGCGTAATTTTATTTTCTCTCCGCTTTGGATTATTCTTCGGCCGGAAAGAGGAGTGAGCAAATTATGGCAAAACAGCGTTGGAAAGGCGAGAGAGGAGGAAGGGGCAGGTGGGTGAGTTTCCCCCCTCCCTTACTCTGTGTCGGGATGATAAAATGCTAACGCTTTTCATTCGCCATTCCGGTGCATCCGAGCTGGTTGCACCGATGCAAAACTGCATTCAATAGAAAGCGAAACGCGCAAAACGGAAAAGAAAGAACGAAGGAAAGTGTGATTTCGGTGCCTTCAATTGGAAATGACGGAACTGTGCACACGCACACACACACACACACACGTACACCGCCCTACAAGGCCACCGAGAAAACATGGGAGAAGGAAAGGTGGCAGGAAAAAGAAAATGCACCCCACGGTACGGTTGGGCTGGGCGCGCTTGGTTGTCGCGATCGATCGCTTATGATTAGCCTTAGTTTCGCAATGCATCGGTGTCTGGGCCCCGGGTTTGCAGCCGAGGAAAGCGACTCCCCACCAGCGTCACCGTAATGAGTTAATTGTTCGATGGAAAATGTGGGTTTCCGTTGGATGCAAGCAGAAGCTCCCCGGGCACAGGGGCTGGCCGATGCATGCAACGATGAAAGTTGATCGCTACAAATGGGAGATGCAGCTTTGTTTCTCCTGCCACTGTTTGGTGCTTCTGCTGCCGTGTTGGTGTGCGCTTTTCTCCACGCGATGCGGTATGTGGCGGATCGTTGGGCTATCGTTTACGCGAATGGGAAGTGAAATGCATCGCTTTCGGTAATGCACTTATCAGGTGCATACGTGCGTGAGCGATACAAGAATGCATCGGTGTAAGTAATTAATCTTCGCGAGGGTTTGGTGCAGCTTGCAAGGAAGTTTGCGAACAAAAAAGTAACATATTAAAAACACTTAAGTAACGCTTCTTTAGCTGAAGCAATCAATTTTTGTGTTCCTTTTGCCACTATTTCTTACACAACTTATCGCTTATCTGTTCCGAAGCGTCAGGGTCATCGTATCGTCCGGTACGAAGGGCACAAAGTTGACACTTTAGACGACCGAAAACATGACGAAGAACGTAGCTAGCCGCATCAGACCCTTCAGTGTGGCCCTTTCGCCGGTTGCAATGGTTCCGCAATCCGGCACAATCCGTCGCCGGACCGCGGTGACACAGTACATCCCGAAAATAGATGGTATTGATCTAGATTCCAACTGCCTGAAATATCCCATACTCCCTTCGCGCGTTGCAGATTGACGGCGGGCATCTTCCTTCTGCTGAAGGTGGATTTGGTGGATAATTAATAGCATCCCCCGGCCAGCCGAATGGGGTTGAAGCTAAACCATGCAACCGTGGTGGCAGAAGATGGCGCTGGCCAGATGGAAGTGGTGTTTAATGTTGCACTAATTTTACGAGGAAGAAGGAAGGATGGTATTAAAAAAGCATAATTTTGGACAGATGTGCCATCTAGCATGTGTCAAAAATCATATTTAAGAATTAATTTTAGTGGGGTGTAAAATTTTCATTTAAGATTAAACAAATAGTTCTTGCACATTTCGTAGAAATAGACAGAACAAATAGTTTTCATCGGGCATCTTATGTTTAATGACAAAAATATTAAATAATAAACAATTTTATCCACTCAATTCAATCTAATTAAAACATAATTTCAAACCCATTTCACTTCTTCTTGTGGTATTGTGTAATATGCCTTATGCTCTCTAGAAAACACCCTCTTATCCTCATCCCGAGATAGCCAGCACGGCTTCAAGTGTGGCCACGGCTCATCGAAATAGCGACCGACCCTTCGCGCGCAGCGTCCAACAGTCTGCGAGCTGCCCTCGCAGCCGTACCTTTGACACCTGTTTATCGATTCATCTTCCACCGCCGCGTAAGGGAAGCTTACCAAACCCAGATCGGCTGCAGCGTAGTGTACATCGAAAACAAAAACACCAAAAATTCGTCTGCGAAGACATCCCCCAAAACAAATGCAAGGAAAAAAAACCCTTAAGCATCAGCTTCACCCGACAGCGACTCATTCACCGCGACTCGTACGAATTTATATTTAGCGTGCAGTGTGAGTGTGTGAGCTCCGAGCGGGAATAGCAAAACTAACACCTCCGAGCGGCGGAACGTGGCGGCCCTTTTTGGATGGCCTTCCGGTTCACTTACAAGGGGGAGGGGGGAGGGGGGAGCCGGGGAGAGGTGGGTGTAGGGAAGAAGGTTGAACTAGTTTTCCGCGAGCTTCGCGCTAGTGATAGTGCGGGACACCCTCGCCCGATGACGCAGGGGTGATATTTAACGATGTCTGGGACTTTGGTCTAAGAGTACGATGATGCGGGATGAATGGTGAATGATTCTTTTTTTTACGGTATGGAATACATCTCACATCCCCCCGGGCGGTGGTGAATAAATATAGGTGACGGGCTATTGCTTAACAAAACCGCCCTGTTTGATCTGAACGCCGTCCGCACTCGGCGGTACTCGGCGGATGGAAACTTCAAAACTCTAGTGACGGTCACCTATTTTCGGCCGGGAGTTGATTGGTGGTAGCCGCAGAAAATAAACAAGCGATTTCTGATGATCATTAAACGGACCCCAAGGGGGAAGGGGGGGGGGGGGAGGGGATGATCCCACCTCCTAAAAGAAACCGGGACCTACCGCACCGCATTATTGGGTAAAAGTGTTGGCACGTTGTAGACATGTAAGAAAACACATCAATTGTCATCGGTTCGTCGGGGTGCGTTTCCGTCTCCACCGAGGACGTAAAGCTTCTTCCGCCAATTGGTCCGCCTTGCGAGGGAGGCGGAAAAGGGAGAAGGAGGACAAATGGACACAGAAGTTCTGGGTAGGTCTGTATGTAGGTCAGCCTGGGTAGGTGATGCTGATCTAATGAGACATTGCACACATTAAGGAGCGCAGTACGGAGGAGACATAATGTTGCACGTAGTTTATGTCCGTCACGCACGATTGGATTGATTTATGGGAGAGAAAAAAAAAATGAGGTAAGCGGTGGAAGATTCGTACACAAATTGCGGTTTCGGTCAAAGACAAATAGTTTGCGCTCATGAATGGGCGAATGGGTGTTGTTTGTGCTAACATTTGACAACATTTGAGCGATTACGCATATTTGCCATCATATTTGTTGTGGTGCCAAATATTTTTCTCTGAAATGACGTTGCAGCAGTACAGGGGGTTTAAGCGTTTCTGAACTGCGTGCAAGTTGAACTAGATTTTTTTTTCCTCGACTTATTCAAGAATAAGTGTGTAAATTGAAGAAGCTACAAAACAGAGCGAATGTTCAGCTTGTTATAGTTCCAGTAAGTTGAAGAATTCCACTTCTGTCTAGAATCATTCTAGTTCATCTTGTAAATCGTCCAGAAATGATTAAAATCTTAGCCACTTTAGAACACGAATTGCTCCCTAGCGTATTGCTGTTAGCGCAGCTGTTTCGTAAAGCGTCAACTAATAACATGATTAATGCACGGATACGGGGCGAGAAAAATACACACTGATTGGCTGCCTATTGATGTGTGCTAATCATTTCATGAACTTTACCTAACGGACTAGCACATTTTCACACACCCCCTTTCGCTAGGCACACGCGGTTGCGTCTTGGTCTTTCCCGTTCGGTCGGAGAAGCATTACATATGCCGCACTTCATCAATCATTTTTCCATCTTTTCGCCCTCACCGGTTCCGCTTACAATACCTCACCACCCAGCCAGCAAGCCAGTCAGCCAACCTGTAAGCCCTGTGCCGGAGTGTATGCAGCCGTGTGTGTGTGTGTGTGTGTGGATCGGTAGGACTGGGTGCGGTCAAAATGGCAACGTCTCAATTAACGATCTTTTCGAGGTAAAATCATTTTCATTCAGCACTGCGGTGTGTCTCGCTGGTTGGTGGTGGCGTTGAAGGGTGGCTAATACCGGGCGTCTCCATGGTAAGGCGCAGTTAAATGCACTTTAACCGTTGACGATCAACGGTGTGAGGCTAGACAGTTGGTGATGATGCAATGCGATCTGGGGTGGAGCTACCACGGCCAGCCAAAGGGAAGCAAAGCAATGGACGGAGAGATGGAAAGAGAATTTAAATTCAATTGTTGGTGTTAAAGAGGGATTAGTACCAATCGCAGAGCAATACGAAGGTGGAAATGAAACGTTTCATTTATTTTTACAAAACTTGGCTTGATTTTTGTACTAATTATAAGTTGAATGGTTTAGAGAAAAAAACCACTCATTGAAGCAGTAAAAGTGAAGGGAGAAAATGATACATTGAGTATGGGAAGCATCCAGACACACACTAAATCAAAGTGTTTCAATTGATTTATACGTTTGCAAATGTAGATTCAATACTCGAAGCCCCTATTATTAAACGTTCCCTGTGCTCAATTACGGTGTGCCAGTTTCACCTGGCCAGCCACTCTTATTGAATTTCGGAATTAGTTGGTCATCTTTACTAAGACTTGTTTTCTCTCTCTCTCTCTCTCTCTCTCTCTCTCTTTCTCTCTCTCTCTCTCTCTCTTTCTCTCTCTCTCCCTCTTTTCTATTTGCTCCCTCCCGCGGAACCTATAAATCAGCTTAAAACATACCCAAGTGAAGGTGTTTGTATGCAGGTTAAAAAGGCAGGTTGCTACTCGGAAGAACGCGCTAGCGATTAACGAATTGCATCGTTAGAATTGTGCTTCGCTTGTGCCGCTGTACCACAGTTTGCGCCCGTACTAAATCAAGCGTCCCCCATTCTAGGTCGCGCTGAGGCTTTCTTAGGTAATCGTAAGGACATTGATAAATTGAATTTCGTATGAATGGACGCCTAATCTTCGCGAGCTGTGGTTGTGCTTGGTGTTTGTAACGGGGTGCGAAGAACTGCTCGAGACGGCCGTAAATACGTGAAGCCCGATCGGTAGAAGGGCTACTGTATGATTTTCTGACCCCATGGGGACGATAAATTATCGTCCAGACGAATGCGAATTATGCAAGGTGTGTTGCCAGGAGTGTTTGCAATGAGGTGCGAATTGAGGTGAAAAAAAAGTGTTCATTAAGTGTAGTTAAGTTAATTATTGTAGTTGAGCAAGAAAAGGGCTCCCAATAAATCTAAGGACATGTATCAAAACAAAGAAGGGTTAAATAATTGATATTGGTGAAAGTTTTCCTCGTCGAACGGATGAGTAAGCGAACCAAACGTTACGGCGCTGTCAATCAAACTGTAAACAGTGTAACCTCAAACACCCGGCGGCACACTAATGCCCGGAAAGAAACCGGAAAACTATTGACCAACTTTAAACCTCCGGATGACCCCGATTCCGGTGCAACCGCAAAAAAAAAAAACGGATCCGAAACGAAAGAGAAAAGAAAATCCCTGCCGATCGTGAAGATGAAAGTGATGGACACTTTTCTTTCCACCTCGCACCATCGTACCCAGCTATTCCGCACCTCCCCCCGTCCCATAATCCACCTCTCGTTGAATGCAGTTCTGCGACTGAGACTGCAGTTTTGCACCCGCCACCCGCGGACCGGTTGGAAATGGAGATGAAAGTGAATCAGAGCATCATCATCGAGAGAACCGGGTGGTGTGTGTTTGCACGACGGGAATTGATCCAGTTTTCACCCACCCCGCACATGACATTGCGCACACCATGACGTCACGGTGCAGCCAAGATGCTGTTTGCATTCCGTACCACTGCAGCTCACTGCGTCGCGCGCGTTTTTCTCGCTAGATCGAGCACGAGCACGGATGGAGAAAATGTGCGTGAAAAGAAAAGTTGTGTTTCCCCCTGCTCGGGGTGAAAGACAGATGCGTCTTCTGATGCGATGGTACAGCTTAGAAGACGCCGAAGAGAAATCGATCATCAGCGACACAACAGGTATGGCACTGTTTTTTTTTCTTTTCCGTTTTTGCAAACGATCGCGGAACACACAGAGCGCACCGGGAGATGGAGCAGCAGTGCAATTTTCTTGCTTTTCCTACGCAGCTACTACGTAGCTGTTTTAATTAATGAGTAATTATGCTGCCCTTTTTTGCGCTGGTGCGTGCGATTTTCCAGCGGTGTGTTATTTCTGTTCACCGATGAACATTTCAGAAGGTGGCCGGGAGGAAAAGTAAAACGTTGATGGTCCGAATGCGTTGTGCGATAAACACTGTTTTGGTGGGTACGAAGTGCAATCGATGAGGCTTATATGCTGCATTTTTACACAGTCTTTCTTTGCTGCATTTAATGCCATGGCAATTCAATCAGCCTGTTATAGTGTTGTTCATGTATCAAAAATATTTAATATTTTGAAATAACTGTCAAATTTTATGTCTCAGTTATCTGGCTAAATAATATCATAGAAGATTGTTTTCGTTTTTAACGTAAATAATCTTTTGTAAAGATCACCAGACAAATTTGCATGTTATATTCTGCCCCATCAGACTACGCGAATTCGATTAATTATTGAAACGACCCTCATTTGCTGAACATTTTTGTCAATTAATCATTTAAATTGATTGGTGGGACAGTTTTGAGATACTATATTATGAGTTACAGTAGAACACAGTTTATCCATGTATGTGGGTGTCAAGGGATTATGTCAAATAGATTATTATATATTAGAAAGAGGCAATTTTAGAGCTTTCCGGCTTGCGGAACATTACATTCTTTCTATTTTTTTTAATTGAACAAACTATTGGTTGGTGGGACCACTTGCCGGTAATACATTATGAGTTGCTTAAGGAGGTGTGGTATAATTTTCACTTAAGAAAACACCAAAAACATGGTATCGCTTCATCGTTTAACTGACTGCGTTCGATCTAATGCTTTTATAGCCGCCAACCGCTACCGAACCCGTAAACAAACACGTAAATGGGACCGTGCATCAAGAAACGCACCATGTGTGGGGTGGATTCCTCCCCTTTTTGCAGCAAAACGTCTAATGCACAACCATCGCACGACGCCGCCTCCTAAGAAAACGTGTTGTTCGAGAACGGCGAATTGGGTGGTGGGCGCTAAGTGCAAGACGGTCGGCGGGCGCACTAGGCGTATGCTTGCGCATGCGCACGGTACTTGATTTGAATTCAGCCTAGACCTAGAAAAACGGAAAACCCATAATAACCAATGATGAATGTTAAAGCGATTTTTATCTCTCACGCCGTGTCTCTTGTGTTCGCTCGTCTGCAGCACGTTCGTTGCGAAGATGCGTTCCATGCAAAACAGCATAGAGTAAACAGACAGACCCGAAGAAGACAAATAAAACGAGCAATGGAATTGCAGGAGAGAAGTCCGGTCCCCGGAGCGATGGTTGATGGTTTTCCCATTTCCCACGTCCAACGGGCTGCCAATACGCGGAAGCTGCGACATGAAATTGTCGCTAACTGACTGAGACGGTTGTCGCCACGGAAAACGTGTCACCTTTTACGATGCCATAATTCATTGGTCCGCCACACTGTTGTGAGTCACATCCGGGCCGGTGGGATAATGAAATAGAAGAACTTGAAGCGCGCAATATCGGGCGCTGTGTTTCTTTTATATTTGCTGGTCGAATTTCACTTCTGTTCGGGAAGGTTCTGTTTTGCTCAGCAAAACGAACGATCAGTAATGGATCTTAAGGTTCGCGCACTGTCACCGTGCGATTGATGTGGACCTGTGGCTAGGTGCTGCTAATGTATGTCGTAAATTTTACTCTGTTTGTATTGAGGCAATTAAACGCTGGTTTCACGCCAGTTTGCAAACGGAAGCAAAGTGTAATTCTCAGCGACATCAATCGTGAAGGTTAGGTAGAGTTAGTATCCACCCGCTAGTACACACGTGTTGATGGATGTGTTGTATGTTGTGCCTTAAAATATGTAAAATGTGATTGAAGTTAGCATTCCCTTTTATTACTCCTTCCATTATTACTTGATGCAATAGTGAGCATTTAACGACAGTTGATTGTTCACAAATCGTACGTATATTTCGATTGTAAACTCTGAACCATCAGCGGTGGTGTTATTAAAGCAGCAGCACAACCAAAATAGCAAACCATATGCAAATTGACAGCGTCGCGTTTCGCAATGGAAACGCATACGCATCTTGCCGGCGACAGATGTCCCAATTTCCTGGACAAAGTTGCCTTCTGCCCTACCGCATCCGGAGGTCGTCACTGTCCTCACTGGAACTCTTTTCTTCTCTTTCTCTTTCTCTCTCTCTCTCTCTCTCTCTCTTTTTCTCTCACTTTCTCTCTCTCGTCTCACCAGCATGCAAAAAAGGGGCAAACGCATTGAAAAACAAACAACGCGCGTCATCTTTACGATCGCCGTTGACAACGATGGTAATTTTTCAAACGTCATCTTCACCGCCACGCATCGTCGTCGTTGACGCTGTCACGTTGCAGAATGCAATCTTCGACCCGCGGTTGTCGGGTTACAGGTCTGGCTGGCGGACGCAACGGCAAACGATCCGCTAGTCTGTTTTATTAATAAAAATCACATCCATTCACTTTCGCAGCTCATTTTCCGCTTCGATCGCAACCAGGTTTCGGAGAAGGTGGCGAAGAATGCAGTGAGAAGAAAATGTAATTCTTTAGCATTTATTTTGAAAATTAAACAGGAAAAAAATACACACATCAACACACACACTCACTCGATGGAGGTTGTTTTGACGCATGCAGTGCGTTGCATTTGATTTGGCGCGCTGCAGCTGCCGGATCGGATCGGAACGGAACGGAGCGGATCGAATCAGATGCGTTGAAGGAAATGGATGACGCTAGTGCGAGGAAAGAGCGCGCACGTGTGTGTGTGTGTAGTTGTACGGATGAGGTGGAGGCGATACGAACGTGCAATATTTATTAAACAATTAGGTCATTTACACTAGATACCTCTCCATTCTACTTTGGCGCCTGTCGCATCGCTTCTGTTTACGGGAGGAAGCACGTCGAGGAAATAGATGGAATGTTTTTTCGATTCATTTGCATCCGTTACGTTTAGTACAATATCGTGATGTTTCTGAAATTCCTGCTTTGTATAGAATATGTTATTGAATCAATGATATTGATAGTGATAAGAATTATCGTTTACCTGCATAAATGTTTATTTTACAAACAAAAATATTATGTTCAACTGTCATTTATTTTGTCAAACAAGTGCTTTTTATAAATATTGTACAGAAAACTCACATAACTAGAAACCAAATTTAGGAAATTTTATCAATATATTTAAAATAAACTTCTTTCTGTTACTCCTTTGAGGGTTAACGCAGCCTATTATGAGTCTTCAAAAGCATAGCAGATATCGAAGTAAGGATGATGGCCCGAACAGCTCAAGAAGAAATCAAACCAGCGAAGAGCTGTAACCAACATGAGTTGGGGGTGAAGATTGAGTGAATTAATTTTTATCACCCGTACGCTCATCGACTACGATTAATAAATATTCTTCCAAATGAAGCTGAAGCGATGCTTTTAGCTTCGTGTTGCCATCATCTGAACGGCTTACCAACGAGCCTGGCTTTACGGTGGGAAACGAAACAAACCGTGTGGGATTTCGTACGCTTGCACCAAGCACGCACGGCTGCAGGCAAACGAACTTGCAAATATTTCTATTGCCACCTCCGCAGCAGCACCGTACGTCGCGCGACCGTTTCGGTGGTTTCTTTTTATGTAGCGGATTTTCCGCTGTCACGAATCCGGTGTTTGCTGTTGCGATTGGTACCACGGAGGGCAATATCAGTAATGAGATCAATATTCCGGTACGGAAATGCCACTAACAAAGGGGCGCCACACAAACCTCGGAACGACGGTCCGTACGGCCTGAACGAACTGACCCGGATCACGTACGCAGCCAGTTAGAAAGCACGAAGCACCGTGCGTCTCCATTATTGGCGCTGCTGATGGGAGATTTAAGGATGTTATTTTTGTTTCAATTATTTTCTTCTCTTTCTCTCTCTCTCTCTCTCTCTCTCTCTCTCACTCTGTCTGTCTCCCTCTCTCGTGGTAAAGGCATTATATCCCGATGAAATTTCATCGAGCTGTCACCGGACTAATGGGGATGCGTGTTGCTCTACGCGCTTTTAATCCTGGCATGGTGGGATATTTTACTGAAGCTGACAAATTTGACCCAAATTGAACGCTCCAACCGAGCTGCATCATGGGGGTAGTGTTTTGCTGCGTTTCGAACGAAAAAACAAAGCAACGTTCTTGTGCCGGTGACGTAGACGTTGATTTTTAATTTTTTTTTGTGCGTTCCTCCCCAGCGTTTGTTCCTGTTGCCTGTTGCGTTTTGTTCGATTCAAGCGGGAATGTGATGTGGCGTGAAAATGAAAACAGCTTGTCCCGCAGTCAGGCGTATCAATTCGCGCACTTAATCATCGACACGCAAATCGTGTAAACACAATCCGCACCGGGGCAGACCGAGCACACACCCAACCAGCTGCGCCTTGGTAATCGTATGAATGGGTGAAATGGAAATTATGAATAATGGTTTGTGCGGGATCGCGTAAGACACAGGGAAGATGCCAATGTTGTTGTGTTCTGTTTTTTGTGTTAGCTGGAAGAATATTTGCCAAACGCATTTTCTGCTTCTTAGCGAAAACTTTTAGCAAAACATTAAATAATTTTAATTAAAACTGACTCTGTACGCTTCTGCATGCATCCTATCACCACCAACGAGGATCGGTCGTAAAATCTAATGAGCAGTTTGACGGTCCGAATCGAAAACGTATAATGATGATGACCCACTTTACAGACCCGTCCGTTGCCAACTTTTTTTTCTTTTCTTTCTCTCTCTCTCTTTTACTCTCTTTCTCTCTCTCTCTCTCTCTCTCTCTCTCTCCGTTCGGTTTGCCATTCCTTTCGTCTTTCGGTGCAAATTGTGCACCGTCGGAAGAGCTGAACGGTGTGGAGAAGAACTGCAAAACGGGTGGTCGTGGGAGAGAATAAGCGAAAGACATTTCCAATTTAACAGGCTGGTCAGTTGTTTATTTTTATGGCAAAACTTTGTCTCGGCGGGACTGCCGTATACACTTCACCCGGCTTTGGCCGGCTGTGTCGCGAAAATTATCTCCAATAAAAACACACCACCATCCGTGGCCCGGGGAGCGTATTTCGCCGGTGTCTAGGATGCAGCGAGCCGCCAAGGTTCGAAACGCACAAAACAGAGGAAGACGATACGTTTGTTTGCTTGCTTTATGGGTGACATTTGGGATTTGTCCAGCAAGTTGCGGCTCCGACCCATACGACCCATAAGAAAGGATCCGGTCGTAATTTTTGTTGATCGCACTCATGATGGATTTACGCTTCACTGTACGCAGCTCTGACCCAGTTAGCTCCTGCCCAACACGGAGCCCGATCTAATGCTGCAAACAGATGTAGTTTATTGCGCTGCTTTCGGTTCGCTACGGTTTTGATGTAATTTTTTAATGCATTAAAATAAACACCTTGCACGAATCTATTTATAGGTACGCTCACTTAACAGCATGCAGGCATGAGTAAGGCATGGAAAACTATGTGAATGGCATTTGCATTCGGAGTAGGGGTGCGATCGTTTTCCATTTAAAGTGACCATGTGTAGGCGATATCAGCCCTAGCCCTAGGGCGGCCCACATTTACCTTCATCATGCTAGAAACCGTCTTATGTTTATTCGATTCACACTCACGGTTGCATGTTTTATGGATCGCGGAAAGATACTGCCCCAAAATGTACAAACAAGCCATTTAGTCCTTTAGGCATCCCTCTTTTACCAACCCCCCACCAAAAAAAAAGGGGGGGGGAGGGGGGGGAGAGGGTAAAGGTTATAGAAGTGATGGAGGAAGACACAGCTTTCGGAACAGCTGATTTCGTTTAGATTGATCATTCGCTGAGCGCGTGCTCTGATTGCACTTGAACGAATGCACAGCACATGATTGGAGCGTGTTTGAACGCGCATTGAACTGTTGGGCATGGCAGCACTGAAGCACTCGTTACAGCAGCATGATTATTCATGAGCATTAATCCTTGCGCTACGTGTGGCGTAGGTGAGCAAACAATGTGAACATTTCTTTTCTTCTACGCAACATTATTACAGCTTCACTGGATGTTTTCAATCATAGCAGAATGAACGTATTGCAAGCAAAGCAATGAATGAATCTCATCTTGATTTCTAATCGTAATCACATCCGGATGTGCAAATGCGATCGACACTCACCAGATAGTGTAGTTCGCATGCGGAAAAGCAACGCACAAAAAAAAAACAAGAAGCACCCTCACTCACTCGCACGGTTCATAAAGAAACAAATCGTGCCCAGCTTGCCAATTCATTCACCTTTTAGTTGCGGTTTAGTCGATATTTTGTCCTACCTCCCGTCTGCCAGTTGGTGTTGGTAGCAGGCTGCTCTAATATACGTGCATTTCGGAGGTAGCTACATGATACGAGACCGTTCGCTTTATTTCCATCCACTTTGCGAAAACGTGCCCGTAAGGTTAACGATTCCCTCGTTCTTTTTTTTTCGCACGACAGCAAACAAAACAAAACAAAACAAAACACAGGGGAGGAAATGCAAATCAAAACAAATGCCAACCCCCCTCCCCCTTCCTCTCCTGCAGGAGTGCAACCTTTCCTGCCATCCCGGTCCTGTCTAGGATGCAAATATAGTGTGGCACTGGTCAAAGGCACTTTGGTAGGAAGCGATTTCGGAAACAGCAACAAGAACAAAAAAACGGAGACCGAAAGGGTGAGTACACCCGGGGCAGCATAGATAAGGAAGCGATTTGAATGAATGAGTGGTTGCTTTCCTTCCCACTAGCATTTCACCCGTGGGTTGGGACGAAGGGTGTTTCTTTATCTCGCATGGTCGAGGCAGAAGCAGCTGTGCTGTTTCTTTGTAGCCCTGGTGCTCGAATTGGTGCAATCGAATGATTAAGATCAAAGCTTCCCAGTGTGTTTTTTTTTCTTTTCTTTCGTTCGCTTTTATAGCTGGTAAGGGTACGGGAGGTTAAGCACTCGACGACGTGCCGAATACAAAGAAACAACGCGCGGGAGCAGTTTCCAATGGTTTCGTT
This sequence comes from Anopheles rivulorum, assembly GCA_018908115.1. Classification (NCBI taxonomy): domain Eukaryota; kingdom Metazoa; phylum Arthropoda; class Insecta; order Diptera; family Culicidae; genus Anopheles; species Anopheles rivulorum. The sequence continues at coordinate 3,698,635 of CM032178.1, forward strand.
TTCGCTTGAAGCAACACTGACCGGGGAGGGGTTAGAATTATGATACTGGAGATGTCAGCGGAAAGTTCCTGTAGAATTTGGTAAGGAATGTCACCAGAAGGGCTTTCGTACAACGATCTCAAACTAGAGAGTCCGTAGCTTGTCTGCCAGTTCAGAAATTTACCTAAAATTTCACCTTAAATAAACTTTCAAAATGCTGTCAGTAAAGCGTGTTATTGTTAAACTCATTTTAAAAGCCGTAAAACAACTTGCTAATAACCATAATAATTAACAAACTATTCACAAAAGGTAAATAAATTAATCAACAAACTAATGAAAACGAACTAAATAAACAAAGCAGTGAAATAAACTTAAAAACGAAACAAAACATTACGAAAAAATATTATTTAATTTTAATCTGTCTGAAGTTGTAGCTTTATTAACAAACAAAACATTCGATAAATTTCTATCAAAATACTGTCAAAATATGATCAACCAGTCAAAGGAAGATCACACTTCTAATAATGAAGATCGCGTCCTAATAGCTCCGCAGCGAACGGACGATACTCCAGCATATGGTCAACCGTCGGTACGTTTCGTTCTGCGCGCAACCTCAATCTCACCCCCCCCCCCTTCCCCTTTCCCCTCCCTTACACCCTTGCATACGCCACCCCTCCCCACCCCCTCACGCGTTCATCCCCCATTGGGGTAGAAATAAAGAGATGAACCCCGAAAGGCGATTGCGTGAATGCCGAAGCTGCACACTGCACTGCTGTTGCGAGCTGCCGATCGATCCGTCCGGTTTCTCCAAATACACCACCAAAACATCTACACACACATGAAGCCAAGCGATGACTTGATCTGCCGACCACCACCGCGCTTCTCACGTCTGCGTATGTGTGTGTGTGTGTGTGTGTGTAGGTGCGCGAGACGCGGCCAGGAAGGACAACAATGGATGCGAGAGCGGTGCGCAGGGAAGAAGAGGGGAAGTTGGGTTGGGGGAGAGGGTGGGCGATGAAGAAGGGGAGACGGAGGGTGCGGGCACATTGCAGCAATGAGTGGCAACTAGCGGAGTGCAATAGAGCTATATTTATATACATTTACCGCGTCTCGTAGTGTAGTAAATACGCTCTTTTGCTACTGGCCAGCTTGCTGCTGCTGCTGCTGTTGCTGTTGCTGCAGTTCGACGTACGAATTCAAGGCTGCGATTGCGGCGCGTTCGCCAATGCGCGCGCGAATTCACCTCCCGGCATGGTCGTCGTCGTCGTCGTCTTCGTCACTTCTGCTGCACTTCATCGCGGCGTCGTCTGCGAGAGCCGAATGCGCACATACACACGTGTAATATGCGCTCGCGCGCGTGTGTGTGCGTAGGTTTCTTTCTGGGATGCGTTCGAATCGCGTAGCTTCTCGCGTGCGCAGTCTGCATGTGGTTGTTGTCGTTGTTTTTTTTTTTCTTTTGTTTGTTTGTTAGCCCGTGTGCATCGTCGTCGTTCTGATCTTGATGCGAAATGAGTGGCCGCCTCTACGACTCGTTGCACTTTTTTTTGCAGTGCTTAACCTCCCGAGATTGGGGGGAATGGGGGGGGGGGGGGGGGAGAAGGGCATTATCCCTCACACCTCACAAATCCCTTCCTCCAACCCTTCCCATCAATCCGCGGGGGGAGGAGAGTTGATTTCAATCAAAAAGCGATCATCATCAGCTCGGTTCGTCTTCGTCGGTGCGGTAGTGGGCAGTAGTAGCGGTAGTGTTCCCGGACGCTTCACCATGATCAATGAGATCAGATGAATGCGATTGCATCTTCGGCGATTGGGTGTGGATTCTACACCCCCCCCCTTCCCTTTGGGAAGCAAAAGAAGGAAACGATACCGACCCGAATGTGAGGTGATTGGGCATTTGTGCCGCCGTTCGGCTATCGAGCGGTCAACGGCATGTGGCGATCGATGAGCGCCGACGGATGCATCACATGTTTGATGCCATTAATTTATAGAGCAATTTCGTTGACCCTCTAGCCAGATAAGGAAGGCGAAAGAGTGATACGAAGAAGACGGTGCAAAATTACGAATGCTCAATCATATTTTGTTGTGAATGTTTAGAGAATTCACACCAGTATGCGGCAAGGAAGGTTAAGGTTTTCAAGTTTTTGTTAATAATGTTTGCTTAATAAGCTGCTGTCATATACGACAAGCTTTCAGCTGGTTTGGTTGATCTACTATGTTTATAATATTTTATGGCAGTGATTTTATGGCAGTTGAACTAGAATATGGCAAGATTAAGAAAGCATCGCACTTTCTGCATCTTAATACAAAGCTTTCTAGCGTGACACAATTCTCGTTAGTCCAATAGGTACCAGAAGAAAAATAATTGTGATCTTAACAACATAATGAGCACTGATGTACAGTTACTGATCTTCGGACACCTTTCAAGCCCTTCCTCCAAGCTGTTCCCTTACCCACAGATCCACCGACCAATCTGATTCTGGTGTCGAATGACAACGATCGAAATCGATTAATTGGTAAAAATACATTTGCCACTAAACGAACGATGAGTGGCCCCGAAAGGAGCAAAAACAAAAAAAAAGACAGCTAGCCAGCCAGCAAAACAGAACCCGATTTTCAAGGTCCCAACTGTGCGAAAGAGGCGTACCGAAGCTACCGAAACACCGCGGTAGGCAAATGGCGTGCAGTTTAGCAACAGTTTGTGACGCGCGTTTGAAGTGACCGGACTCAGGCCAGTAGTTTTGGGACACGATTGCGTAATGGATGTGTTTTTTTTCTTCTTCTTGTTTTCGGCGGAAAGAAAACAAATGCACCGTAAAACGAAAACAGCACGAAATACAGCAAGACAAACTCATATTAAAGAAAAAAAAACCCGCTTCCAAAGAGCAACAGCAGTCGCCGCCATGCTTCACACCTTTGCGCGCGCGGACCACAGCTGATTGAGCGCAACCTTGAGCCCGCGTGCTGGCCCGATGCGATGGTGTGATTCGGGGTTTTTGTTTTTGTTTCGGTAGTGCTGTTATGGTTGTTTTTGTGTTATTGTTGCTCTCTTCTGTTCCTATAAAGCTATTGCTTGCGTTGCTGGCTGTGTGCGGCTTGGGTATTGTGCATGGTTGTTTTATTATTGTTTTTATTTTTCATTTGCTGGAACCCATCAACCGTGACCAGTCGGTTAGCCAGTCGGCCGATTCGTCGTCGGTTTCTGTATCGGTTTTGCTAGCTTCCGAAACGCGTCGCCGAATCAGCTGATTTCCTTCATCCGTGTAATGCACGTTCAGATCCGTTCCGCTAAGCGTGCGGCCAACGCGCCAACTCGTGTGTTTTTGGGGTGGCCGGAAAATCTCGAGGTGGCGAAACGGCGTAACGGCCACCCACCCATCTGTACCCACGCGATGCGCTGAACCGTGGTCGGTGCACGTGGAAATCGAGCCACCCGGCGCGACCTTGCCCTCTTAAGGTGCGTTGAACTGGCCAGCTGGAATCTAGCCGGCCAAGAGAGCCCACCACACCGGCGCACAAGGTTGGAAAATCGAACGATGGAAAACAGCAACAACAAAAAAAAAAAAAACAAACCTTTTGCGGTAGTGAAACGATAGCGGAAAATAATTGATTAGCGATTTATGACGGCCATGGGGGACGCGTTTAGTAAATGACAAACATGAAAAGAACACTTGAAAGATGAAATAGGAATACGACAAAAGACTTTAAAGTTAACAACAACTTCGTAAAGTAGGAACATTTTAAAATCAAAACAAGAAGTAAAAATCGTGTCAAAAACAAATGAAAGAAAAGCAAAAAAGAAGCAACATATAGGACGAAGTAATGAAAAAGATAAAATTGAAACATAATACACAAAAAATAGGAAAACAAAACTAAAAAAAAATCGAACAACGAGTTGACAAACAAAACAAAATCTATTTTAAAAATATACATGAGTAAAAGTACTATAAACGTAGATTACTTAACAACAAAAAAAAATGTGAAAGGTAAACAAAAAAGAGGAAAACATGAAATCACTAATCGAGAGGAGTAAATTTAGCCGAAACATAATTACACACATTGTGCATACTTTCATGACCATATGTGAGCATGTTTTGTTGGAGGGATAAAAGGAAGGAATTGCAACATCCAGCAGCCCGCACCCTTGCCCGGCGTTAGCTCATTAGCATTTGATTAAGCTCCCTATGTTCCCCGCTTAGGAAAGCTCAATCATATCTAGGTCGAATTATCCTAGTGCCGCTAAGTGCCGATGGCGGCATCGCTCGCGGTGGAGATTCGTTACGCATCTCGGCTGCCAAAAATGGCCGACTTGGAAGAGAAAAAGAGAGAGAGAGAGAGAGAGAGAGAGAGAGCCAAAGGGGGTAAAGTATTTGGTTGCCAGGTTGGGTGGCATGGGGCAACGTAAAAGTAACAACAACAAAAAACCCCGTTGAGTGACCTTCGCCCAGAGATTGCTTAAGGTAACCACCGAAAAAGCACAACACAAGCCTCCAATCCGCATTGAAGTTACCTCGAAGCCGAACGTTGAACTACACTACCCCCTGCAGGCCATCAAAGGGGTTGGGAAAGGGAGGGGGGTGGGTATGGGATGCTCGAGTTGCGGTGCAGACAGTGAGATGTACTGCCGAAAAATGTGTGCCATTGTGTTAGTGGTGTGCAATGGCATCTTATTTGGCGGGTTTGTGTGTTGCCATTTGCAAAAGAGGGCTATATAGTTGTGCCGCACACATTTCTAGCCAAGTTCCCACCAAATTGGTCAGTTGGGTGGTTTCGTTGTTGTTGTTGTTATTTTGGGGTGTTTTGTTTTTTCTGATTTGGGGGTTTGTTTGAGAGAACAACCTTTACCACCAATCTCAGCAATCGGCCATAGTGGGTTGTGTATGTGTTTTTTTTTTTGGTATGGCGATCTGCGCCCCCCGCCCCCCTCACCACCTCCCGCTTCCACAACAGCCATGTTGCACTTTTGATCGTTGATCGTGTTTCCTCATCACCGTTCCACCACCAAAGTGTCCACCATCTGAACCGGTTGTGAGAGCCGGGCTGCTGCTGGAAAAGTTGAGCAACGTCCTGATGCTGGTACCTTTCGTCCGAAACACACCGTTGGTGATCCGTCCATTGTCGAGGCATCACAACACAATCTTGCGCGTGCTCGCGTGCGCAAAAACAAAACAAAAAAACACACGACAAAAAACGACCAACCAAAACGGGTGGTGTTGGGCTCTTGTTTTCCGACCGCTGGGGCATGTGAAATCTGCCCATTTTGTTGGCCGTTGCCGTTGTTTTTTGTTGCGCTACCGTTTCCTTTCGACGAATAGAGCTCGACGGTGCAGAGCGGGAGAGAGATTTTCGTCACCAGCTTACGTGCGGACATCAACAAACGTGGAGGGTTAGAAAATGGGTTGGGTGAAGGGGTGGGGGGATGCGTTTTCCGTTTCCCAAGAGCCAAACCGATCCGGTCATTTCGGTGGTTCATGGCAAAAATTTCGACGGAAATGTCGACATCGTGTTGCGAGTCTGTTGGGTTTTGGATGCTTTGATGTTTTGGACTGGAGTGCACTAAAACCTAATCAATGCGTCATTGAGACCGAAGTCGCTAAAGTGTTGTAGCTAGTTTTTCAATTAACATCTTTCTGAGCTAGTGCAGCTTGCATAGGAAAATATCTCCACCGTTGTATCCTCCAGAGCACATTAAATATACTTCCACGGACACGATCAAGGGCGATGAAACTTCCTGCCCTTAGAAAAAGAGCAACTTCAATGCTACAAAAAAGCCTCAAGAAAGCACTGGAAAATGGAGAGATTCCGTCCGAGGTTAAGTACTACTTCGGAACGGATGACGTACCTAGTCAAGCGACTTGGAGCACAAACTCCCCAATCCAGACATCCAGAGGAAAGCTGGAGGCAGTCCAGCTGGTTTGACGGCAGCAGATCGAATCGAAGCGAGATCAGGAAGTGAGCAGGTCTTGACAAAACTCGTTCTCGGTCCCGGTCACGAAGCATCCTCCTTTAATTCAATGTAATGCAAGACATGAAGAAAACCGGACTCGACTATGAAGATTTTACGAGCGCAGGCTCTTCCCGGATGGAGGCTCGACTTTAGAAGCACTGAGGTACGCAGGAAAATGAAACACAACTTCACAAAATACACACACACACGCAGGCAGGCAAAACAAGAAGAGTCATTCGTCTTAAGAATTGCATTCGCTTGGATGCATCTCACCCCGGTAAACGAAAACAAGAATAATTCTTAAGAGATCACAACCCGCAGAACTCGCATCTTGCATCATGCCGTGGAACATAATGTTGTGTTCCGTGGAGACTACGGCAAAGGATGGGGTGCTTCACATTCGTCCGCCCGCCCCGGGAAGTAATTTACAACTTCTTTGTCTTGTGCAGTGACGTTCTAGCGACTGTGTGTGAGACTTCCGCGCTCGGTACAGCGTCGGCAAACACCTGAGAAGCGGATCTCAGCCTGTCTGGACGGGCTTTACACACGTTCGCTTTTTTCCCGTTTTCCCTTTCAAACGGGTTGGACTGGCTGGCTGGCTGGGTAATTTCGTTTTATGGCCAATGTTCGCCGTTTCCAGCGTGCAGATGGATGGTGGGCCGCTCTGTTCGGCCGCCAGACCGCATGGAAGAAGGCGCAGAACGGAGCGAGTAAAGTATCATTAAATCGCTTATTACTCAATGCTACCGACCTGCCTGTTGCGAGCTCTTCTTCGATGCTTCGATGCACTGGAAATGCACCTTGATATTTAGCGCATTCACTGTAAATTGGTGGCTGGGTTCGAACGAAAGCGTTAAAATACAGTTGCCCGTTCTTTAGCTCAACGACCAAAAGGAATTAAATCAATAGTGAACCAAGAGTGCATTATGTAAGGTAAATTCATGACATTTTAAGCACAAAATGATTCGAAACATCAAAATTATTATGCCTACATGACGGTACATTTTGTCGTACATTGTATGGTACTATAGTTGATTGTCAGCATCGTTTTCTTACTTCAATTAAATTAATGCCTTCATGGTGCGATGCTGCAACACAAGTGTCACGACAGAATAATAAAAGACGCAGAAGCGGAAATGGTGTGCTACTATTTGGCCTTGTCTGTTTTTTTTGTTCGTCTCTACACACTATCAAGTCTATTTTTATCGCAATCTATTTTGGTGTACAGACATTCAGGGGGTGGGAATTATCATGCCGTGATATAAATGAAGCATGCAGTTTGATCAAAATAGAATCGTGTTTCGAACCAAGTTATGCTACCAGCTACTGCTGTCGCAAAAAAAAATCAAAATATTTGTTGGTATTTCGGTTTTGTCAGAAGTGGGATTCGAACCCACGCCTTCAGAGAAGACTACGACCTGAACGTAGCGCCTTAGACCGCTCGGCCATCCTGACCCATGTGCTAGCAACGCGCTAATTGACGTCCGGCTTACCATTTTGTCAGTGAAAACACCACCACCGGACTCGGTCTAGTGTGTGAGGTGTGCAAGGTGCTCGTAGGCGTGCAGGCGCCCCAGCCTCGACTCGAGTGAGAAATCGTGGCCGTTGATGATGGCAACGATCCGATAAGAACGAAACCGCGCACGGAACCCCGGAATGGGCGCAAAATCTAAGCCAAGGTTTGAACTACTTCACTGCCACTCGGTAAGTAAACACGCGTCGCTCCTCGTGACTCGGTGTTGGATTGCCCCTGGTTGTGTGTGTGTGTCAATACGTCGCACGGGACATGCTGCTGAGCCTTCCTGTCTCGATCTGTACCGGCGGGGAGATACACTTTTTTCCCCCGTTAATGCGCCCATCGGAAGTGTCCACACGCTGTTATCGGTGGCCTTGTTTATGTTTCTTTTTTTTTTTGGCTGCTGATGGGTAGAATAATACATTCCGTCCAATCACGAAGGGATGAAGGGAAGTGACACAAGACTCGCTTTCTTACACAATCGCGATCTCCGACGCGTTGTATCGCTGCAACGTTTCTCTTCGAGGGCTGAATCACACCGTGTTCTTATCTTACCCCAAACGGAGCCACAATTGAGGTAGCTCCCTTCGTGGGCTGATATGCTTGAGGTTGCCGGTTCTACATACGCAACCGGGTTTATATCAACAATTGACCGTGCGCGTTCACCAGCCAGGTGTGTGTTTGTGTCAATGGGGTTTGCTAACATTGCTTCCGATACGCACAGGTGTCGGGCATGATAACTCGCACGTAAATATCGCACGTGGAAGAGCGGGAAACATAAATGTGAAGCTACGTAACTACCTGTTTGGTGTATCCATTTCCCGGCCGATAAATTGTAATTACCTGTAAAGACAAGAAAAATGGTATTAGTTCGATATGTAATGATAACATGATTAATAGTTTTAAACATAACACAGAAATTATCAATCATCCACCAAATGAGAAGAATTGTAACGTAATGGATGCTTTTGAAGTATTATGTTTGCATGACACATACCAACAGCGATGAAAAGTTGATTTGCGCCAGTTCATTTGTGTTTGCTCAGTCATAATAAACTGTAATTGACACTTTGTATTTATTTTTATCCATAAACTAAATATAAAAAGGTTTTCAGTTGCGCCCCCGGGTGGACTCGAACCACCAACCTTTCGGTTAACAGCCGAACGCGCTAACCGATTGCGCCACGAAGGCGATATGCTGCCCTCGAGGTCAAATTGTTTCCATTGCTAATTCTCTTTTGCTTTGATAACGTTATTGAATGCTATAGTCAAGATTATAGGTAATAGCTTCATTATCAGTGAATTATTCCGACTATTAAATCATTGCAAAGATTTCATTGCTTCGGGTCGACAGTGTGCCTAACGTCAGTCGTCCAAAAATAATTACACATGACAGCGGGAAATATATTCCCGGCATCGGATACTACTACTACTCTTTCTGGGGCTAGTAATGTTCGCAGTTAAATTGCCATTAAAGTTCACCAGATGTCGGTTAGTGTCGCGTAAAACTGTCCCGAAACATTACACTAGCGACAGTGCGCAGTAAATTCTTTCTAACTATTGCCACCATGACCTCAAAACAGTGCACATATACCAAAAATAGAACTGTACGATTTTCCCGTCCGGTTGAACAAATGCTCTTTCGAGCAAAAAAAAAAATGCGGCGAGTGAGTTTGTTTCCACCCCGGGAAGGAGATAAATTTTCCCTGGTACGAAGCTCTTGGTCCCATCATCATGGAGTATGATTTCCACCGATGCATTAGACATTCACCCCACCGTTTACCCACCCTTTCTGGACTTGGGTGGGGAGGGGAAGGAGGATGGTGATCACCCCCATGCGGGCCGATAAGTAATTCCGGTAGTCGCCAAGGCGCTTGCAGTAGGGCCAAACAAAAAGAAAGCCGTTGTGAAAAGTGAGAGGAGCGCAAACAACAACAACAGCAATGGAAACTAACTGCAACCGAACTGCAGCCGTAAAGTGCAGGCCCGGTGCAGACGCTGCGATGCATTTCACTTGCGCCGTCGAGCTGAGGGTTTAGCAGCAGCAGCAGGCAAGCATGCGAGCGGGTGCGCGTTGGGCGGGCGTGCCGAGGAAGGAAAAAGACCATCCAGAAACTAGGCCATTAGAAACTGCCGTGTGCATCAATTGCATCGCACATTGCATTTGCACCAACCGTCATCAAAAAATGCTGTTGTTTGTCGCTTCGAACTGTGCGAACTGTCTGGAACTGTGGAGGAACGGGCAGGGTTGGTGGATGATGATGGTGATGATGGTGATGAGGTGGAGGTTTTGCAAGAAGGGCGAGAAGACGGAAGTCAAGCGGGAAGGCTTTGGTGTTTGAGTTTGTGCGCTGGAGATAAGAAAACGTTGTATAAAATTGAGTTTTTTGAGCCGATGGGCAGAGTTGGATTTTTGTGGATTTTTTTTAAAGTGATACTTCAAACAGCCTTAAACTTGCATTAAAGTAATTGAGAGGAATGTGTTTAGCAAACAATGGTTTTAAACTAATATTTTTTTATGGAACCTAAACTCCTAACATTGGAATTAAAATAATATATCCAAACTTTTGGCACAAGACTTTACAGAATCATAAGAGACATTCACAGCGGGAGATCCAACAAACTCGGCAAATCGCAGAATCGTGAGATAAATGAGACCAGGCGTGTCGCGGTTGGAAGAACTATTTAACCAACGAAATGCGTAGTAGCAATCGGTGCCTCCTGACACAGAAACAATCGCACACCGTTTGAAGTCATCGGAGCGGCCGTGAAATAAAAAACTGAAGGGAAAGAAGATTTTCCGGTTGGATGTGCGTGCGTGGAATATGGCTTCTGCCAGGTTGGACCGAAGTACGGGGCAAGGTTTCATGTCCGCCACTCGGGGCACATCTCCCGGCAGTTCGATCCGGTTTCCCATACGGCAAGACTAGACCTTGTTTCTACTGCGTGTGTGTGTATGTGTTTGCGTTTGTTAGTAGGAAAGAAATGTACTTCCACCCTCTTCCGCTTTCCAACCTTTCCCCTTTTTGTGGGGACCACCCACCACCACCACCCCAGATGAGGCGTATTTTCTTTTGCGCAAATGTCTCCCCATCCCACTGCACAAGGAAATGGTATGTTAGGGGGGAGGGAAGGGGAGGGGGTTGGGAGGACGGAACAATTTGAAATTGAAAATCATGCAAGCTGTCTCTCTCCACCACCTGTCCTCCCCTCACGCTCCCGCTCCCTCCCTTTTTCCCTCGATGAAACCTCGGCTGTAGGGATCACTGCTTCCATTATTGCCCGTTGTGGTTTCGATTTCATTTCAAGTCTCCATTTCCGCTGTGCCCTAAGGTTGGAAAGAGGAAGGGAGTAGGGTTGGGGTAAGAAAATGGAGCAGCTGGGAAATATCATCCCTGCTCCAGTGGATGGAAAAGCGCATATCCGATTTCTCGGAAGCGAGGCCTATGCTAAATCCTCGCTGAATGTTGTGGTTGTTGTGGGACGACCCGAGCGGGTTGGGAGTTGGCGGTGCGAAACAGGCGAAAAGGCAGGAAAATGCTACTTTTGCAAATGTTTTGTAATTCCAAACTCCAAACAAGTAGTACGGCCCAGAATGTCCTGCGGGTACCGTGAAACAATATCAGGCGTAGCGGCTAGGCATACAAGGATCGTTTTTCTAGGAAAATCTAGTAACATGCAAATGTCATGCTTTGCTGATGGGAAGCATGTAGCGGCAGCGGCGGCGGCGGCTACCGAGCTACCAGTATGGCGGCGGTGGGCTGTGGGCTTTGTGAGTTAATTTGAGCAGCGCTGCGAAAGCACGGTCGCTGCGACTACAAGGAACAAGATAATGTTATTACGTTAATTGATAGGTTTGCATTGAAATATTTCAAATAAATTAAATTAGAAAAACCAATACCCGGTGCCAATAGCGTATCAATTGTACGGTTGCGTTTGCTTTCTCGAGCCAAGCCAAAGAAGTTAAAAAAAAAGCAACAACCCCCCTAGTTGGTAGTCGTCACTTCTAGCTGACGGGCAACACTGTTTGCTTAGTATCGAGCAGCAAATTTAACGCTCGTTGAACATTCATTCCTATCCGATAACTGATAAGTTGATTTGATTGCATGACACGGTGTTGGCCGATGTTCACGATCGATGGTTAAAGGTATGTAGCCGTGTGCGGTAGGGTTTTCTATTTTCCCGTGTGCCCGGCACAACGCTGTGCTATTGAAAGTGAATACATTTAATTTCCTATTCACTGGATAGCGCAGATTCATATTTCGTTCCGGTTGGCTTGCTGCTGTTGCTTTCTTTGCTTTCTCTGTCCCGTTCGAGTGTGTGCGTTTGGTTGTATAGAGATGAATTTTCCTTAACGTTTCTATCAATTTCATGAGATTGAATCCTGAGCGATAGGGTTAGAATGGTGTTTATAAAAGGAAAGGATTTCTTTAGCATAAAAAAGCTAAACTAAGAGCTAACCATAATCACAGAAAAATTGTTCAAAAGTTGTCGAAAGGATGATGCGATCTCCACCAGTCGCTCGTAAGATCACGTCCTTCACATCGCCTTCGTGGCGCAATCGGTTAGCGCGTTCGGCTGTTAACCGAAAGGTTGGTGGTTCGAGTCCACCCGGGGGCGCAAAATCAGTTTTTATTTATTTATAAATAAACCTATTTATATTTAATTTCCTGCTTTCAAAACACGGTTTGTGTTAGGTACACATACACACCCGGAAGAAAAAAAGGTTGAATAAACACACCCTACACTAAATTATACAAATACATTGATAAGAAAAGAATCGTCGCAAAGACGCGCCCCCCATTCTTTGATATTCGCGATAGCTTTGTTTTTCTAAAAACCGAGCGCTTTTCACGATCAATTGAAAAAATCTCCTCTAATGAATGCCAACAATAATAGTAACATGCAGGCAGGTTTTTTATGATCCCGTCGTGTATGTTAATTGTTCCTTTGAAACATATCAACCCCCAGTGGGCGAGCGTCGCCCATTTGCGCAACGAATTCGCACGGCGCTTCGGGAAGAAACTCTTTTTCTCCCTCTTTTTATTTCTCTCTCTCTCTCTCTCTCTCTCTGTCTCTCTCTCTCTCTCTTTCTCTATATTTGTATAAAACATGATGCGTGTGACTAAGTGTCGAGGTGCGTTGAGAATGCGCTTTCCCTTGTGTTTCCCCCTTTTTAGCCAGGGCCCGATTTAATGAGACGTATCGCTAAAGATCGCAGAATTCATCTCATTGCGGAGGTTTTGCCGATGGTGTGGAGAAGCTCGGGTGGATTGCCTTTTGTTGCAACAAGCTTATCAGAGAAACTCGTTTTTTCTTTTCACTTTCTTGCTTGGCATCTTCGAGTGCGTTGCATTGCCAGTTTGGATGATCGAGCTTTGTATGGAGTGTGTGTGTTTTTATTTTTTCTTTATTGCGGATGATAGGAAACGCAAGATTCACTAGAGAGTTTTGTGGTAGCAGGAGCAGCAGCAAAGGAAAGAGAAACAAAAACTTTGATTTAATTAGAAGTAGCTAAATGTAGTTATACCTTTCAAGGCTGTTCTTGTTAATCGTTTGAGAATAATCTACCTTTTGTTTTCATTTTAAGTTTTTCTTATTGACGTAATTTTTTATTAAAAAAAAAGGTTTAAGAAGAGGAAGTGAAAGATGTACCGATACGATTGTTCTGTGCACATGGGCAAGTTTAACTAGCTACACGCCCCTTGGGCAACTGGTATCCCCTGAACCCTGCATTCTGATCGCTTCTAGCAGCGCATTACTACTATCCGTGAACGATTGCATTTGCAATCTATATGCGTATGTAAAGTAGCCTCTCCTTCCCTATCAGTGCCGCATCACTTGTGACGCCATTCGGGACAAGTTGTTGAAACACGTCGACGTCTTTGCAGGCTCCCGCTTAGGCTGGCTGTTGGAGATGATCCTTCATAAGGCTCGCCAACTTGATTAACGACTTGGTTTCGTTTCATATTTCTCTCTCTCTCCGCCAGACATGAAAAAGTGTTCCAATAATTATGATGCGCCGCTGGAGGGTAAATATTACAACCTTAAGATGGTTGTGCCCATTATCCAACGTCCGCAAATTTACGACGACAGCTTCTGGCGTGATGCATAGACGTACACAGCGTGTACAGATATGCATAAAAAGGGACGCCTTTGGGGCAGTCAGGCAGTAATTGAAGAACTGGTTGCATCTCTTCCAGGTGATAGTTACAGGAAGACGATTGGGCTTAAAATGGGCTTGTTCTTGTAGCGAACTCTTACTTTTAATATTTTAGTCATAATTTCATCCAATGCTTAACGAACTTCTTTAAAAACTCATCCTTTTGAAGTATGTTACGTTAATTTTTTTCCCCACATGATCGTGAAACAAATGTCTCGAACGATGTAGCAAACAACCCCATTAAGAATGTTTCCTGGGTCGCAATAGAAAAGGTTGGAAACTTCAAAATCTCAAGGAAATTAATGTTGCATCATGCTTTGTTTACGATACCGAGCAACGTGAGTCTGCTGTGGCTGTTGTTGTTATTGTCTCTGGTTTCATGACAAAAAAAACAACACTCTCAATCTGCGCTGCACCTAACACCAACGGCAACACCATTTGGCATTGGCGAAAGGGGTTGTGTTTTAGAGCGCGCACCGCTTCGCTTAAGATCCGTGGATTGATTGACGGTCAATACGGCGACCATCCAAACTGGGTGGCGAAAATTCGTGTGGGAATGGACGAATGGATGGAGGTTCCAATGGTTCCACACTTTGGCTGTGGACACCCTTGAACGTTCGGTGCTGCCGAAAATTTTACTTCGTCATGGTAGATTTTCGATTGTTTTGCTAGTTGCAACAACTGGCGGTGTGTACGCGGCAATAGAAAGAGATCGGTACAACAACAAAAAAAAAACAAGTATCATTAAAAAAAAAAACAACGGCAAACATGACCTGCGGGTATAAAAATGTATGGAAAAGTACGGTGCCTTGGTTCCTTTTTAAATAAAACCCATCTTTTAGAACCAGGTTTTATAAAATATAGCAATCACTTCCTTTCTTTATGTGCAGTATCACATTTCGCGTGTGGAATATGTTAAACTGGAAACACGATCAGCTTGTTTACTAGTTTGCAAACAAAAATTCCACCATCTTGTAATAGAGCTAACAGAAGAAAGAGAGAGAGAAAGAGAGCGATACATTGCGTTTTTCTGTGTCAATGTCACGTTTGACGTTTTAGGTGCGTGCGTTTAGACACCCGTTGCTTAGTCGGCCGATCGAGCAAATGACAGGTGGCTGTAGTGATGGTAGTAGTGGCNAAAAAAACAACACTCTCAATCTGCGCTGCACCTAACACCAACGGCAACATCATTTGGCATTGGCGAAAGGGGTTGTGTTTTAGAGCGCGCACCGCTTCGCTTAAGATCCGTGGATTGATTGACGGTCAATACGGCGACCATCCAAACTGGGTGGCGAAAATTCGTGTGGGAATGGACGAATGGATGGAGGTTCCAATGGTTCCACACTATGGCTGTGGACACCCTTGAACGTTCGGTGCTGCCGAAAATTTTACTTCGTCATGGTAGATTTTCGATTGTTTTGCTAGTTGCAACAACTGGCGGTGTGTACGCGGCAATAGAAAGAGATCGGTACAACAACAAAAAATACAAGTAACATTCAAAAAAACAACGGCAAACATGACCTGCGGGTATAAAAATGTTTAGAAAAGTACGGTGCCTTGGTTCCTTTTTAAATAAAACCCATCTTTTAGAACCAGGTTTTATAAAATATAGCAATCACTTCCTTTCTTTATGTGCAGTATCACATTTCGCGTGTGGAATATGTTAAACTGGAAACACGATCAGCTTGTTTACTAGTTTGCAAACAAAAATTCCACCATCTTGTAATAGAGCTAACAGAAGAAAGAGAGAAAGAAAGAGAGCGATACATTGCGTTTTTCTGTGTCAATGTCACGTTTGACGTTTTAGGTGCGTGCGTTTAGACACCCGTTGCTTAGTCGGCCGATCGAGCAAATGACAGGTGGCTGTAGTGATGGTAGTAGTGGCAGTAGCAACAAACGAACGTCAAGACGAAAGCGAGGAAGCGCTAGTGGAAGACGCCGCTGGTGCGGCCATTTGTTTTTCGTGTTTTGTTTTGGTTACGCCGCTGCACGGTGTGTTTGTTACTATTTTTTTCGTTTGTTTGTTTGTTTACTACTCATTCACTGTTGGTCGGTGAGCGGACAAATATGGCATTTGTGTTTTTGTTTCATTCGCCCTTTTTCTATTCGTGTTCGATTCCAGTGTTGAAAGTCGAAAGTGTGCAACTCTATCGCACTCGCGCATTCTGCTCGAAACGGGTGTTTAATGAGTATTTACACAATAGTTCGGGAGCGATAAAGTGACTTCATTTCGTCGCTTATCCAAAGTAGAGTGCGTACGCCGCCGCCGCCGCCGCCACCGTTTGAGCAAATCGATTAATAAATGGTCCGTGCGGTTTGCATTGCAACTTGCAGCTTCGTGTCGAGCCCCGGTGGCGATACAAAACATCGAACGCGACTCAAGGTGGACCTGTGGAGTCAATTAGCAAGCACACGGCTCCGCGGCAGTAGTGTTTTGGCACTTTGCGTTCCTTTCCATACGCAAGGGGTAAGCCGGTTGGTGCGTGAACGCTGCAATCGGGTTCTTATGTTTTCAACATGACGTAACACAAAATACCCCGACCATCATCGGGCGAACCAAAATAAAGCGGAAACCTTCACCCTGCCGACGGTGGTACGATTGGAAATTTCCGTTAGCCTCTTTTTACGTTTCGATTCGCTTGCACGCTTAAAAGCGCCAAAAAACGGAACATTTGGACCGATGTTTCATCGTTTGGGGCCGGACAGTTGTCGGGCTACTACCGGCCATATAATGAATGGTAATTTTGGGAGCCTTTCTGCTGATGTGTTCATTCTCTCTGTTCATATGGCTGTTGCTTCATCTTTTTAAGCGATTGATTTACGACGCGAAGTGCGATCACGTGTCGGTGCTTCTGGTGAGGCTGGCAAGGACAGGAATGAGTCTGCATCTTCAAGTGCTGGTGAGGATGTTGTTACGATAGGGTTACGATTTAATTTAAACTCTGTCGCTGGAATGGATGCTTTGTTCCTTGTACTAGTGAAGTTGTTGGGAAAAATTGGAATTCCTAAGATTACAGTGTATTAACAATACCGTAAGTCAAGGCTCACGAATATGTATTTTTTTTATTTATAAATTGACTTTGATAAAAACCGTTTGTAATTAAGAAGCTTTTCGGAAAAATATAAGCTCAAATTTAACATCCACTAATCTCCACTCACTCAATAACCATTCTTCACACTTCACCGTTCAGTCGTTCGCTTCGCTCTCTTTCGTAACCTGCTCACCCTGCAGGAGGGTAGTGCAATAATGAACAGGAAAATGCACCCTAATGAAGTTGACCGTTATCGGCTACAAAAAAAAAAGAAACACGTCGGACAATTATCAGCCCGGGCGTGCAGGGTGCAATAGCTCCGGTTTACATTTCCGGACCTTGACTGAAATTCAGCCGAGCATTCGCATTCGCACACCGACCGCACGTTGCTCTCTCGCTCTCTGTCACGCTCGCACGCAAATGCACTGTTGCATACGCAGATTGCATTACCACCAACGTGGAGTGCGACTGGGAGGTGGCCGAAACAGCATGGGGGCGATGCTGTGCAAACAAGAAGATATCTACGGGCGATGCGCTACGTCGTCGTAGCTCTGGGGCTGTGATCGTATCTTCCGGCGTTGTCGGCCCCATTTGACCAACCCAATGCGTACGTCGGGGGGTTGTGGTGATGCAAAAAAAAAACCCCATTACCAAGTCGGGGTCGGGGTGGTGAAAGAAGAAATTCTTTCCTGAGCTGTGCGGCCAGTCCGAGTCGATCCTCGGGGCATGGTTGCGCGCGTTGCATAATGCTGCCGTTTGTTGCGGTCAAAGTAGTGGTAGCTTTAGCATTTTTTTTCCTTTCCTTCTTTATATTATCATTCATGTTGCGCACCCTCCGATTAATCCGACCAGACATGGAGACAACTTGTGCTTGCGCTTGCTCGCTTTGCTCGGTACCGCACCACCGTACGCATAACTTATCTCCGGTGGCCTAGATTTTATTATACGCAACGAAATCGATTGGCCTCGACTCGATCGAAGGGATCGACGGGTGGCCGGGTATGACCACGTGGGGAGGGTTGAGTGGTTTCCGATTGATCGGCCTGCTTGAGATTTTGTTGTTTGTCCATCGTCAAGTCGTTTGGCGCAAAAGGGTTGTGCGTCCCGCATGTGTGCGGGTCAGATAGGATGGGAAGGAAACGGAAATGAAAGCAATTTTGCCGGAAGCGAATGTGAGCAAAAATAGGTTAAACAGGCGTACGGCCGTGCGTGAATGTGAAGATGAAACATTCAACAGTAGCGAATTTAAATCGCCGTTTAATGCAGACAGTGGAAAATGTCCATCTAATAAAATGGGTTTTTTTTATTCATATTTAACAATCATTACCAAACATGGTCAAAGGGCAAAAGAAATATATAAAAAAAACTTACACTATAGTTCTAATTGTAGAAGCTATTTTGCGAAATACATCTCTTACCTGGGGAGAAAAAAAAGAAGGTGAAAATTAGATATTTTGTAAATTTGTATAAACTTTTCTTGCATTTTTAAGCTTCCTTTTACATTGTACAATATTTCATGATGAGACTGAATAGATATCAGGAGCTTGGCTACACATCTTTGTCAGAGCAAAAAAAAGGTCCTTCCGAATAGGGTTTGGTGCAAAATTTAATTATTGCATCTTTCCGCATCGTCTCGTTATTTGAGCATTTTTGGACGACGATAATGAATTCCTCGACTGAATGATTATTGCCGCGAAAAGGATGAGCAAGAGAGAGAGAGAGAGAGAGGAATAAAATTGTTGTTTTGAAGACTTTTTTAACATATTTGATAAACAAAATGTGGGGAAAAAAGAGAGAATATTCATGGAAGTTCCCTGTTAATATATTATTTTCTTCAGTTTTTATTCACAAGTTTTCACAAAGTTGTATATGTTTTTTAAACATTATTTTACCCATAACAAGACATGCATTCGGTCTGCTGCATTCGGTAAAGTAGCGAAGAAACCTGTGCTGTAAATACACAATCCACAGTTTTGAACGTTGCTCACCCACGTTTCCCTCACGTGCAGTTAACGCTTTTTCCCAATAGGATTTTTCCCCAATTCTCCCTATCGAAACCATTCCCCCTTCCCCTGTTAGGTGCACGAATGAGTCGGAATGATTATGGGAAATGGGTTTTGCACCACAACCACGATAAGCACCAGCCCTAAAAACGATGCAAGGAAAAAAAGAGGAAAACTGAAATGGAATCGGGCGGATAAGAGCGAGCGCCTGGCCTTAGCCGGTGTGTTGTGTTGTGTCTGATTTTCATGCAGCTAAAGCACCGGATCTATTTGCGCATGAAATCAAAATCACCGGCAACCCTCGACTGCAGCCACCAGATCTTCGCCCGAGATCTGTGCCGTTCCCTCTTTGTTTGGGTGTATCCCGTAAGTAAAGGATTTTCGGCTAGCTACACGAACCAACATAAATGATTCGATTGGTGGAGGGTGGGTGGAATTTGAGGGTGGCAGGAGGTAAGGGAGGCAGATCTGGGAAATCCTTACAACGGGATCCAACTCTCGAACACGAACCATGGCAAAAGGGGAGCGAAGAAAACGACCAAGGAATAATGCGCCGGGAGAATTTGCAGCCAACAAAACTGCAGACAAAAGGTGAGCGAGACGTGCGGATGGGAAGGATGGCAATGGGGTGGTATTGTGGGTGGTGGGAAAGGTTAATGCACCCCTAAAAATTGAAACGTCTCCTCTGAATTTGCTGGTAGGGTTGGTCGTGGTTTGAAGCACGAAAAAGGACGGTCCAGGACGAGCGTACTCGTACGAATCGGGCAGATCCAAATAATCGAGAAAAGATGCAGGAGAGGGCAGGTTCTGTTTTTTTTTTTGTCTTCTTCGGTGGAGTAATAAATGCTTCACCAACACCAAAGGCAAAACAGGGCGTTCGGGATGATAAGGACGAGTCCCGTGTGGTAGAGCGCTGATCAGGGTTGTGTGGCACAAGCTGATGGTGTTGCTGCTGCAACTGAACATCTTCACCGCCAGGGACGCCCACAAGCGAGACAGCTGCCTTTTTATTCGCTTCAAGTCTGACATGGCACGGTTGGCTTGGTCGGACGAGACGAGACGCGAGCTGTACCGGAGGCAAGAGATGTAAGTAAATGCTTCATCCTTCCTTCACCGAAAATAGAATCAACTGAAGGAATAATGCAGGATTCAACGGCACACAGCCATTTTCGTCGCCATTCAGCACCACCAACACCACCATTACCCGGCTAACGTTCGCGGTTCCTTCGAAATGCAAGCAACTTTCACTTTAGCATCCCAATCACCCACCCCGTGAGATCACGGAGAATGAGATGAACAAAAAAAAGGAAAGAAAGCAAGAGTGCCTTTAACGGAAGTCGTCCTTTTCTTTCGCAAAGTTCGCACACAGTCCCTGCTGGAAGCTGCCTGTCCCGACACTGCCAAAGAAACGTCCAAAAAGGATACTGCTAGCGGGAACGAAATGGAGGGAAGAAATTGTGTTTGCGTGTGTATGTGTCTAGTTAGGAAGCATAGGTCGTCGTTGTGCGGGAAAATGAGGCAGGATGTGAAAAGTCCCGCCCGGAACGGAAGCCCCGGGCAGGATAACCCGACAGCGCGTCAAGAAGAAAACAGGCTCCGGATGGCGTCGGATTCAGTCGGAACAAATGAACACAAATTGTCGGGATCATGGCACGCTGCCAGAAGCTTATTCCCTCCCTACTTCTTGGGTGTGGAAGATGAACGGATGGTTGTAAAGTTAGCGAGAGCCATGGAGGAGACACAAGCTAACGGGGACCTGCACATTGGGCGACGAATGTTTGGCAGGTTTGGACAAGTTTGTTATTTATTGAATAATGATTCATTTTTATTTGTTTTTTTTTTTTTGTAAAAAACCTTAATTTATATAACAGTCTAAATGAACTTTCTAAATGACTTTTAGTGACATAAATTGTATTCATATTCAATCAGAAAGCTAAAGAAAAGTTTTCCAGTACAGGTTAAGAATATAGATATATGGGATTTGAACCTTGGCAGTGGGAATTTTTTCGTTGACTAACCACAGGTTATCGTTCAGGGCTATTAGTCTAGCATGATTAGAAAGATGTAAAGCTTACATATAAAGCGCAAGATGTATTTGGAATTAAATTTATCTAGATATTAATGCAAAGCTCAGGTGAAAAAAAAATCAAAACTGCAACAAAATAAATGAAATATAAGCAAAGTTGGAGCCAAAGCGCAAATTCTCCAACAAACCGAACGACATCAAATGTGACCTTTATTTTTCCCACCACACTACCAGGAAAAGGGAAACCGCTCCGTTTCCTTTGGCCGGCCACAAACCTTTCCCCGTTTCCATCGCACCCCAAACAAGTAACGAGAGCGAGAGTTTGATTGAAAGCGAAACAAACTCCTGCCAGTTTTATGGAAACATCGTCCTTACGGTCGACATCGTACGAGATCGAGCAACACAGAGCAGCGAACTCGCAAACAAAAACGGTGAGTTTTCGCCGGCAAAGCAACGTCCCTTCGCCCTGCCACCGTTCTGCTACCGCTTTGCGTTGTTTTGTGGAATAACACTTTTCCTATACCAGACATGGCAACAGCATGCATGCAAGCGTTGTGCGGTTCCTTCTGACTGTATGCATATTCCAGCTATGGAGACGAATCGTTTTTTGTATCCCTTTTTTTGTAGAGCGCTCGTGGATGGACGGACGAGAAAGATGGCACTAGCTGGAGCGCAGACGAACCGTCGCTACGGTTTACAGCAATCGTCATCATCGTCGCTGTTGGTTGTGTTGCTGTTGCTGCTACAAAGCGATAAAACGAACGGAAACCCTTGGCGAAGGGCGAACGGGGCAGCACGTGGAATGGAGCGTTACCGTCGAGGACGATAGTAAAACTAAGCATGAAAATGAACAGTAACGTAAAGGATATGCTCCGTCCGCTGGAAGGAATCGTCAAACCAAACACAAGAAGCTGGCTGCAGTTTTACGCCAACCGATAAGCGAAACAAACACAAACAAGACAAGGACAAACCCGAACGAAACTATGTTCTCATGCTGCTCCAGGATAGTACTGCTCCACCAACAGGACGGAACACCTTCGCGCCGGTGTTGCCTGCACCTTTCCTGGTGTGGCCTGTCACGTTTCCTATGCCGCCTGGAAGCTATATTTACCTTGAACCCTTCGCTGCACTCTTCCTTCACTGTGCGGTACGGTTTTGCCTCTCGAAAGGATTCACATGAAGCAGAACGGAAGGCTTCTAGACGGTGCTTGAAGCAAGCTAGCCGTCTGCGTGTGTGTTGGTTGTTGCGCGATACCGTGGGAACCGTTCCCCGATCAACAAGAGTACGACTACCGCACACAGCGGCTTCCATTCGCCTTTCGCTTTCCGATTTTCCGTTTCGCTTTTTTTCCACCCCAAAATTCCGCACCAAACGGAAAGCTTCTTTCGCAAAGGTTTCGCTGGGTTGGGGAATAGCACCGAACGCTTCTGTGCTGCATGGTTTTCGTCGCATCGGAAAGCGATCGAACGTACGGCAAAGGTGGGAAAAACGAAAAGGAAAACAACATCGTGCTAAAATGATTTTACTGATCATTATTGCATCGAACAAGATTGACTCGGTGGAAAAAAGGCTGCCTCTGGCCGGTAGCGCCATCGTCGGTGAGCAGCACAAGGGAACACACTTTTCCGTTGTGTTACGTTGCACGGTGTTACGATTACGACCTCGCTACGAGGATGATAGCGATGATTGTAATGATGATGATGGTGCTATGACGATCGACAACGTACCACCCGCGGTTCGACACGGGGAAAAAGCATCACGAGCAGCATCGGAAAAGCGCGACCAATGTGATTCAATAACGGCGTTGAATGGAACTAGCGATGGGTACTACATTTGCTGCAACGACTGCGACGTGCCGGGGACAGGACCGTACTGCATCGCGCAGCTGAAAGGATGGAGATGTGTAGCACTGTTTTGGAACCAAGTTCCCAACGGCATCCCGAAACTGCATCGGAAAAATGGTTATCGAAACGGTGATAAGATGAGCTTTTTATACGGACGTGCATAAAATCGACGTCCCCCTCCATGCGAACCTTTAGCCCTGGAAAGGAAGGAAATGAGAATTCTCTTTTACGGTGAGCTTTTCCATTCCAAGGCGCTGGTCCAGACAGACAGCAAGGAAGATATGATTTTCCTTGCGTGCACTGTTAGCCCGTTGGCAGGTTTTAACGGGGCATGGGACTTTATGAACGTAACGTGGTCGATTGCCATAATTGGTTGGGTTGCAACCGATGACGCTCGAACTCGGGATGGTATATTCTGGAATTTATTTTAACATACTCGGTCCCCAAAATGCTGAATTAAAAATTAGCACGTATAGCCATCGCAACTCTAACACCATTTTTGTGTAAAACATCCCACAACGAAGGCTTCATTAGTTTTCCCTGGGACAAGAAGACATTCCCTAAAAACCATTCAAGATATCTGCTTCATCCTTTTCTTTGTTACTCCCCCCGATAACTCCATCCATCACGACCAACAATCAACCGTCATCAGTGTGGAAGGTTCATGAACTTGGTTCATTTGAAAAGTTTTTCCATCCTTCCCGAAGAAAGGAGCGAAAAAAAAATAAAGGAACCCCGGGAAAACCATTACTACACGCCAAATTAAACCTTCTATTTAATAAATTTTCATTTCGATTTCGGTCCGTCCGGTTTTCCTCGTGCGCCTAGCCACGCTCGTTCTCAGTTTGTTCGGAGGAAATTCCAAATTTTCGCGCTTACACGTTGCCATCAAAAAACGGAAACCCCAGTACCTTGGAGTACCGCAGCCGTATGCTCACGGGTGCCGTGGTGGATGCTTTTCCTTTGAATCGGTTTTCTTTTTATGTCGCACTTCCTTCCCATGTTTTGGTGGACGCTTTTGGCCAAACACCACAGGGCGGTGTGGTGCACGTTGGCGGAAATGTCAACGACACTTGCGGTGTTGGAGGATTTCTTTGCGTGTTTCGACGTAAAACCTTCAAACATCCTTGCAGGCGCAACTTCGCAGCGCAGGTAAGGCAAGTCCCGGACTCATCAGTTGCTGTTGCTGCACAGACGGATACAGACCGACAGACAGACAGACAGACAGACAGAAAGGTGAAATAAAAATCCTGAACAAATTAGAGACCGTAGCTTGCAGTAGAGCATCCATGCAGGAAGCCTTAGCCAGCATGGTCAGAAGTTGGTCTAATTGAAATGCGAATTTCTTATCGCGGTCCGCTTTGCGGTGGCCCGATATGCTGTCGATCCTGCACGCTGACCGCAGAATGTGCAGGCGGTGGTACACGTTCGGATATTAATTACTGAACATTTCACTTGTGGTGGAGCTTTCTCGCCACACCAATCGCGCCATCAGAAGCGAAAGCTGTCGGGAAACTCAATGAACTTGGCGTATTCTCCCTAAGGACACTGGTGTGTGTGTCTTGGCAGGTGCATCTCCGCGTAAAGTGCAAATTCATGAAATCGTTTAAATTTTAATGAACGAAAATTTATATTCCCTCCTTACCGTTACCAATCCCACCATCAGCCGCCACCATCCGCCACAGCGTCCTGTGGGAGCTTTATGGTAATGTTGGTTTTTGGTAGCATTTCTCCACCTGGTGGAGCATCTCGCACGCAAACACACTCTTTTACCAAACAGAACCGCTGGAGCAACATTAAAATCCATCCATACCAGCTTAACCACCGCTCCAGACTCGCGAAAACCGGCGATGTAGCCACAGCTAAAGAGTTCATTGGCTTGTTTCGTTCGCGTACATCGACCACCAGTAAAACCAGCGTCTTTGTTCTTCACGCCAGAACTCGCTCGTCCTTCGTCCAACGTCGTGGCTAACGTCGTTCGGCGACGGTTTCGATACCGCTGTCGAAAGGGAAATGCTGTATGTGTCATTAAGCCAAAGTTTGCCATGTTCCATGTACCGAATGTTTGCGACACCGTGCGATGGGAAACGGAAGATAGCAAACATCCTGCAGGCTGCCCCATCCATCCCACTTGGATGCACGGTAATGGCGTCAAACCATGAAAATCCGTTTTTCCAACCGAGTGCCACACGGATGAAGGCGAATGTGTTTTTCCCCCACGTGTTTTTTTTTTCTGTGTGTGTGCTTTCTCCAGCAGAAACGTTTTGTGGTAGCGCTTAGGTTATTGAATTTAATTAAGTTTTCCCTGCTAATCCTCCTGTTGCCTCGTAGCATCATCTCGTCCGTTCTGTTGCGTACGCGTCGCAGTTGCTTTTGTCAGTGACAAGTGTAATAGTTGCATCGCTACGGAAAGGACCTCCGTACCTGACCTGTCTGTCGACAAATTCACTTTTATTCCCCTTCCATCGCAAACACACCCTTTTTCGCTTGGGGGTTTTATGTGTGTGTGTGTGTGTGTGTGTGTGTATGTGTGTGTGTGTGTGAAAAGACGCTTTGCTGTGGTGGATAGATTATTTCTTCCGCGCGGCCACAAAACGTGGTGGCATCGTTTTAAAATGCCAAAATTGAATCAACCCGACAAACCGGTGTATAAAGCGCCAGGAAGTCAAAAGACCATTTACGGGGTAAAGCGCTACTTAGCGAAGCTCATTAAAACAATTTTGTCGAGCTAATTGAATTTGCAAGCCAGCGGGCGGACGACCGGGAAAGCGAACCAAACCCGAAGCGGGATAAATAGCACCAAATCGGGTTTGTACCAAGTTAGGTGGCGCAGGAAAGTTGTTATTACATCCGCAAAAAAATGGGTTTAAATATTCGAACAATAAAGAAAAGAAAATATGCTTGATATTAAAATGTTATTTGAATTTCGAAGGTAAAGTTGCATAATTAAGACGGAAATTGTTTTTATTTTTTAAATTATTGCTTCAATTTAAAGCAAATTAGAAGCTTGTAAAGAGTAATGTTTTGCTCTTTCATAGTATCTCCAAAAGCTATGTAATCATTTAGCTAAAAAGATAATATTTCCTACAAATTATCAAACAAATCTTTTTACAAGCGTTTAAACGTATAAATTATGTATCAATTTCAATATATTTCATCTCCAGTGAAATCATCTTTCAGATCATCTTTAGATAACTAAACCATCTGCCTGTTGGTACCCCATTTCTAATCATAAACACCCAAAAACCCAACCTGCCAGAAAGGAGTGCGACGATTGAAGATTGTATTCCACTCTAAACGGAACCACAAAACCCTCCGGATCATGCTTTGCTAATGCTCCCATGTCTAGGGCGTGGGCGTGTGTGTGTGTATGTACGTCTCGTGGAAATAAATGATTCAACCGGCTGGTGTACCGGTTTTGGAAAAACCTCCCTGCAAAACACATCACAAGCAATGCGCTGATTATCGCGCTTCAAATTCCATCCTCCTGCAGCCGCACATCAAGGAAAAGGGAAGGACCAGCACGATTTCACGATCATCTTACGATCGGTTTCGAACCACCGAAAAATGATGCGGGCGAGTGAGCCCAGTAGAGGTGAAATACATCCCAACGTTTTACCAACACCGAAAGCCCTTTGATGAGTGTTTAGAAAGCGTCTGGGCGGACGAGTTTTCGCACTAACGATTCATCAAACAATACAATCCATAATCCCTGCCGGAGTTCGGGATAATCGTGAAGTTTGGTTGCTCCTTTTCGGTGGGCAAAAGAAATGAATAATTGAGTTGAATAATTATGAAACACTAGTCCCCGGCAGTAGATTGATCGCTCGCTCGCACGCGCCCTCAATGGGTGTGGTCGCGGGAGGGGGGGGGGGGGATGTGGGTTGGCGAAGGTGCACGAAAAGGGAACACTTTGGACATATTTCGATACGATTTCTTGTTGCTTGGTTTAGGAGCGCACTGGTAGCGGGATTAACGCTCCCAAGGACCTGGTTGTATCTCACCCACCACGCGCTTGTCGATGATGTGTTGGGCCGGCTTCGTTTTCGAGACGATGTTGCGATTTATGTGCTTCTTTATGAAACCTCATCCACCGAAACATTATTTGCTAGTTGCTTTTTTTGATTTTGTTTCCTCCGCTGAACGCAACAGACACCCAAATAACCATCCTCCCGTATGTGGCACCTGTGTCTCTCTAGACGAGCATCCCAGCCACCCTGGTGGGTGGCGTTATGGTGGCTTTATGCAATAGAAAAGCAAGAGACACAGAGAGAGACACACAGAGAGAGAGAGAGAGACAGAGAGAGCAGAAGCAAGTGTCAGTCAATCTGCGATGAAAATTATCCTTCATCATCAGATATCCTTTTCCCAAAAATGGTGCTCTATTGCCACAAGCACACACATACACACGGGCCCGATTGTTATCGTTGTCGAGGGATGTATTATACATCGGTTCGGAGTGTACGGGCGTGTATTACCGTCGTTTCGATCATACACATCGTTTTTATGGTCCGTTTTTAGCTCCTTTCCCTGTTGACAGCTTACCGAAATCGGCATCACATCTCAGCTCAGTGAGCGCATAAAGTTCGAGCGATTCGAGCATTGGACGGACACCGCCGGTGTGGGCATCCCGTGCGGCGGGATTCAATTTGATCAGAAACTCCTGTCGAGTGTGGTGCTAGTGCCCGTAGTGTAGCATAAACCTGTTACGCACAGACACGCCAACAACCTTGCGAGACAATCGGGGCAGCTAGCCCGGCCCGATAGATGCTGAGCGACAGCCACGGGGTTTTAGCTTTACCACTTAGACGCATCCTGCGCTTCAGCCTGTGCTCATCCTACCCCAACTTTAATTTGGTGTCGAATGGAAACGCGATACCGACGCTATGCGTGTGTGCTTGTGTATGCGTGTTTGCTTGTGTGGGTTGGTGGGAAAGAGAATCAAACACCTCCTCGTCTAACCGTTCGTCGTTATTGAAGCCACAGAAACGTTTTCATCCAAACGATCCGACGACGACGATGACGACGACCCAGACTGCCAGCTAGCCAGACAGAGCTCCACTCGAATTGGGCGGTCGGTCGGTCGGTCGGTCGGTTGTGTTTTTGGTGTGCTTTCTCTCCACCACATGACCGCGAGCCAAAGGCGAAGGATTCTAACGCGTCAGTGAAGAAGGATGAACTTGAGACAGCATTCTGACTGAGGAACGTCCGTTTCAGCGTAAGCTGCTGTCAATGTCAAGTGAGTCTTTTAGCTAAACAGATTTGTTCGACACACGAACGAGCGTTTGCTATACTTTTGTTTGCACATGCTTTCTTTTTTTCCGCGGCGTTTTTTGGTATCTTCCTGCAATTGGAAGATGTTACGGCCAAGCGTGGGAATGGGATGAACTGTGCCAACATATTTACCCTACAA
This sequence comes from Anopheles rivulorum, assembly GCA_018908115.1. Classification (NCBI taxonomy): domain Eukaryota; kingdom Metazoa; phylum Arthropoda; class Insecta; order Diptera; family Culicidae; genus Anopheles; species Anopheles rivulorum. The sequence continues at coordinate 3,726,556 of CM032178.1, forward strand.
TCATATCAGTTTGATACACAAAATACTCACATTAACACTTACAAAAGGAAAGGATTGTAAAATAAAAGATGATTTTTTTTGTAATAGTTATAAACAAGTCCTATTGGGATTTTAACACCCTTTCCAGTAGAAGAAGCGATAGAGTAGATCATATCAGTATCGAGTACGTTGCTTTTTATTATTTTATCGAGTAATTGTGGGAATTTGGGCAACATTGAAGGTGCTCGTCCTTGAAGTTAAGCCATGAACTTTTGAGCTGGAAGCTGAAGTTACTGCAATACCTCAGGATGTTAATAATCTGGATCGAACTGCTTACTTGTTGCTCACATATTTCATGTCATTTTGAGTAGCTCTGTTTGAACTCTGTGTCTTTTAGGGTGTCTCTGGATCATTAAAATAATTTCTCGAAAAAAGATAATGCTAATGGCACAAAAAGGGATATGTGCGAAAATAGCCACACCAGTTCGAACCTGAACCTTTTCGTTTATCGTTTTAACAAATTAAAAGCCATTTACCGACCGAACAATGATGTACGCATCATCGGCACATTTACTCAACAAAGTTTGATCAAATCGTCATCAGCAGTAAGTTTCTGCAAGAGCGCATTCTACTTTGTGAATGAATAATTACCCGGCGCTTTTTAGGACACGTTCTGTCCGACATTTGCTTTGGGAATGTTCGTTTTGTTTTTGGCGACACATATTTATTTAGGCGAGTAATGAATGGACACTGATTGTGCTTTGATGCAAAAGAGAAAGATTTTCAAAAACTGGTTCTAATGATTGATCTCATGTGACATTAAAAGATCCCTTTCAAGTCTTTCTTGTTTTTAACACAGAACCGGTAAACTATTATTTTTATACAAGCATGTTGATATTACCAGCGAGCACCGATCCAATTAATAGCAGAAGCGCAGTAAAATAAATTTTACCACAAAGCGGCAACCTGCGAACGAGCAAATTGATGCACGATCATTTTCCAACAACAGCCACATATAAAAAAGCACTTTTTTATCGCTTACAACTTCTTTTTCGGGGGAGGATGGGACGGACCGTTTTTTTCTTTTCTGACTCGATTGAATTGTTAAAGAGTTGCTCTTGTTACTGTTGTTTTTTTTTTTGAAGCTCCTGGTACTGGCCCGTCTCTCGCCGTGTCAGCTTTGAGTAAGGTCCACCTAACCCAACCCCGGTTTGATGAAAAAGGGAATGCATAAAGCAGCGGGAATGGTGTAAAAAGAAAATGGTAAAAGGTAAAATATGCCATCCGGCCGGCGCGACAACACGCGAACGCGAACCCCCGGGTGTGTAAATATTCATTGAATTGACCTCGGGATGTGGTGTGGAAGTTCTTTTTATTTTGTGTTCTCCCACAGCTCACACTTCCTCAACCCGTTCGCACGCGAACTTCCAGTTCCAGACAACGGGAGTAATGGCCTCGGTGGCAGGAGTGTACCGAGGGAGGAAAAAAATCGTCTGGATGTGTGTTGTAAGGAGTGTTAAAATTGCTTGACAAGTTAATTTAACCCAAAAATGGAAAAGCAAGACGTTCGTTGCGGAACAGAAAATACCATAAAATTAGTACTTTTTTTCCTCAATGGTGGATTTTTTATCCTTATATTTAAAACCAGAATAATAATTTAAAAGAAATTTAATCAATCCATCCACTTAAATTCCGAGAGCGAAACGATCCGCTTTATCGCCATGTATTTTCCCATTGCATCGTACAGTTTATAGCTGCGTCGAAGGGCCCACTCTCCGGCAAGCGTATCCGCATCCGGCTGTGTCGCACTATGTAGTCAAAACGTCAAATAATGCCCGAAAAGCCAACGACACGGGAACATCAGCATGTATAAGTTACCTGTTTCGCGCTTGATTTTGTTGTTTTGTTTTGTTTTGTATTATTACATTACTGCCGTGTGCTACTTTTCCTTTTTGTTTGTTGCATGCTACCGCCATGCGACACGCGAAACAGCAACGATTCGCATTCACACCAGATGCTAGGCATCTGGTGCTACACAACAAAAAGGTCCCACACTCCTGTGCCGCACTGTTCGCACAAGTCGAAGGATGTGTTGTGATGTATTCCAAATGATGTTGTGCTTTGCAGCATAAAGCTCATGTATTTGCTTTTTTCAGTTTATGTTTTTACTTTCGAAGGAAAGAGAGAGAAAGTGTATGTGTGTGTGTATGTCGGGTCACACAGGTAGCGTTATTTATTTTTGTACTCCCGTGTGTGCGAGGTTGTAACGTCTGCACGGAACACGGGCAGAAATGGAGCCGCCGAATCGGAAAATAAGAAGGTAAAAGTAGTTTCGCAAGTGGGAAAGCGAAAAAAAACGGAAACAAAATAGAAAAGAATGAGTGAAAGTTATGCGCTTCTCCACCGCCTTCAGGGCATGTTCTAGTTTTGACAATGTGAGAACCAAAATAAAAATGAACCAAGCGAGCAAAGTGGGAAGCGAAACGGAACCGAAAATAAGGGACCAAATCGCTGTCGTTCCCCGCTAGTGGCGCATCGGGCCCTTGCCAGCAAAAGGTTCAATGACTCGCGCGAGTTTTAGGTCTCCACTGAATAAGAACCCCCAAAATGCACGAGCCACTCGGGTACGGTACGGTTCGTGCCACATCAGAGGACATCGACACAGGACACCAGTACCAGGATCGGCAGCAAACGGTAGCGGACAGACAAAAATGTCTCGGGTTCTTCCCAGCGAGAACGAAGCATTCTTCCAAAAAATTAATTTCCGCTCACTCGAGACGCGAGCTGGTCAGGGCTGATGCCGGGCGAAGGACAAGAAAACCGCTGGGATGGACTGGCGGCTGTTGGTGTTGGAGAAGGAGCAGCAGCATCGTTTGGCAAGAAAATGGAGACGCCCGGTATCGGATAAAAACCGAAAGCATAAACGAAGGTGCCTTAGCTTTTTTGTTTTGTTTCTGTTGCTTGATCGTGCAACATCGCGCACAACATTTTCGCCTCATCACTCATGCATCCCGGGCAAACTTTTGTGTGACTGTGGGTGTGTGTGTGTGTATATGTGGGAGGTGGAGGAGGAGGAAGGAGAAGTGGGGAAGGCGTAACAGGAATGCATCGCGTTTTCTTTCACTTGGCCCGTATCGCAACACTTCTGAAGGGAAAAGTTTTTTGTGTTTCGTTCGGACGTTTTTGCTTTCGCCCGCGTCCATCGAATCGTGCATACTTCCTCTCATTATCCCTTAATGAATTCCGCTTCAATTATAATTCTACTCGAGACGCTGTAGCACCAGCAGCACCCGGGAGATCTTGAGAGTTGTGTCGGTGTTTTGTTTAGCAAAACTTTCGCTCCCGAAATGATACTTCAGGTGGGCTGGTTTAAGGCGGTGTCTGCAGATTATATTCATCTAGTGGATTTTGCTTTTTATTCCGTTCGCCGAAGGCGAGTGTTTGAAGATTTAATTTAAAATTCCTTCAAACCAACCAGACAATGACACAAAGCAGCAAGGAAACAGTGGAAGAAGTTGTTTTTAATTATGGTAAAAATGCACTGCTCGTAGTATACTATCCAGAAATGGTCCCACCAATACTGTTATTAACATTTTCGTTCCATTTTTAAAGCAATATGAAGGAAAAATACGCTACTTTATGGAAAATCTCACACTCAGTCTGGTAACAATGTAAGAAGTTTCCACGTGCTCAAGTCGTGCGTTAGAGTCACATAATGCTTCTTTTATCCCCATCCTCAGGTCACAGTACAGAAATGGAATTGGTACACGTTGCTTTCCTTCTGCCATGCTTACGTGTCAAGCACTGTGTTTCCTTGACATCGATTTCCTCTACACAGACGGCTGCGGTGCCATTTCTAGTCACACGCACCACCAGAAGTTTCGCTCCACTTCAGCGACCTAACGACCGAAGTGTTTGCAAATGCCGTCTCCACGTAAGGCGGCGCGGTACTTTGGCAAAGTGTTCAATTGAACTTTTGCTGCTTATCGTGTTGCACTTTCGCCCAATTTCTACCGCCATCGCCACCAGAATGGGGCAACACTTTCCTCGAATGCATTCTTGTTACGGTTCTGGCAAACTCTTGTTCGCCCACCGTGGTCAGTGAACGTCTTGGCTTCGCGACACGTAAGTCATCCGTGCCCGAGGTGGGTAACTATTTCACTTTCGCCACGACACCTTAACTCGTTTTTGTTTTTTTTTTTGTTGCTCACATTCGTCTGGGCGAAGTTGGACGGCTGGTGCATTAAAGATGAAGTATCGCTTTCGGCGGGATCGTTGACGCGACCTAAACTCGAAGGTCCAACCCCATCCAGCTGTCATGTCGTTTTCCCTGCCCGGAGAAAGGAGCACAGTGTCCTATTTTGGGATCTCCCGTGTATCTTTAGTATTTTTTTGTTACTTATTCTTGAGCTTCTGTCTGTTATCATTTCAAGTTTGGCACAGGGAAATGTTTTGAAAATTTCATTTCATTATTTCTTTACGAAAAAGAGTAGTTTGTTACGTCCAATAACAACTTCGAATGCGAGATTCAAAGGAAGCTTACATACTTACAAATAAGAAGCACTTTGTGCGCCATTTTGCATCCAATATATTGGGTATATGATCCACTCACCTGAAATGATAATAATACGAAATAAAAAGATTAACTCAAGTTACTTCACACATTGCACCAACGCAACTCCGGTGCGATAAGAGCTACGGAGCGAGCATTTTAAGGTGAAAAGTTTTCCCATGCCTGTCGAAATAATCGGTGGAATAATCCTGCGGACTTAAGCACCCACATCAAAATGCTCCGAAAAAGCGTCTCACCAGACTCAATCAATCTTTCCTAGCGGATATACATTTGTCTCGAGCGGGATTTATCACCACCGAGCGATCGAAAGTTTTGGCAAGATTCTCGGATGACCCCGGACCGAAAAGTGCGTTTCATGACCTGGCGCGTCCCTTCCAGCGGCTGCAAATGTTCACTGACGTGGAAGTGAACGTCTCTTTTAACGAAATCAATCATCGCCCAGCACGAAAAACGAAGCTAGAAAAAATGGAAGACGTCGAGCAAGAACTTTCCATTTGGAAGTGCAGCCGGCCAGCAGCAAGCAGAACAAGTGATTTCTAAAGTGAAAGAAAAATAAACGTTCCACCATTGCAGGCGAGATTGTTTTTTCGCAAGCATAACTCAAACTTGAACGTAAATCATGCCACGCGTCTTCCATGCTTCCAGCATACTGCTGCTCGAGCAGAAGCATACATTTGCGTACAATTTCGATGCCATCGGATGCCAAGCCAAATGGACAGTTGCTGTTGTCTGCACCGTTTTTGCTTCGCGTTCGCTGCTCGTTTGTTCTTTTAAGGTTCCCTTGTTTTTGCAACGGGAAGTAGCGCCAAAACTTTCCAGACGCCGTACCCGATACATGGTACCGATTCTTGGGAACGCTTCTGAGTCACTTGGGTGCCACTTGTTGCAGCTGCGCGACGTTTGTGAAGAGTATAATGCGACCGTTATGATGGAGTTTCGCTCGTTCAGGCTGGTTTCGAGCAACTCTTGGAGGAACATTTTCACCCAGCCACCCGCCCACCGGCAACGCGGGTCTGCAGCGTCCAGAACAGAGAGGGGGAAAAAGCTGCCGAAACTTTCCTTGTTAGCGGTGGGAAAGCAAAATCTTCACTTTTTAGCCTTCGGGAAAGTTACAGCGTTGTTTTAATGTTTTTTTTTTTTGCTTTTTCGAGCGACTTGCCAAGGACACGCCAGTCGCATGGGTGGGTGGGGTGTATGGAAGAGAGGTGGAGAGAGAGGAAGGAAGAGAGGAAAAAAAATCAGAGCAAAAACTGGTGCAGGTAGCGCTGGATAATGATGAGGTCGGGCACACTTCCTTCGGTACCTTTTGCAGATGAGCTAGAACATGCATGCGAATACGCAGAAAAACGGTAGCCATGTTCGTTTAGACCGAAACGCCAACCCACCTTGCGGCGATCGGTGTAACGTACACGTGCGGCTCATCCTTCCGTTACATTCGTGTAAACCGGCTGATATCGGAACACCGGACGGTCGCTGCTTTCTGTAGGCAAAACATCCGGATAAGATGGAAACATAACCTCACCCCAGGTCCTTTGCGCAACGGAGAAAGGTTTCCAGGTGTCTTCAGGTGTCCAAGAAGCTCACGAGCTGGCTGTTCTTTTCGGTGTTTGCGAGAATTCTATCTAGCAGATGAGGTGAATTTTCGAGATATAAAGCATTAAGTATTAATATTATAAGCACGAGGCTAATCGTTTGCAATACGCACACAATTATTCAAAACGCATGGAAAAAAGGTGACCTTTGAAGATAATTCTTCATAAAACATGTACTACTTCTCGAAAGTCATGGTTTGGTGTAGGCCAAAGTACTGCAAAATATTGCACAATCGTTACCGACATCCGTTTTTCCAACGACACGTTAATGTTAATAAATTCATTCTGTTCATTCTACTTCCAACATCACTGTCACATCGCCCTGAGGGGCAAGATTTTGCAAACAATCAATCTAAAACAATAAAATAAGGGTGAGTAAATAATCAAAAAATACAGCACAACCTAACGGCAAAGAATGTCCACATTTACAGTGCGCCGCAAGGAAGGCGTACAGTGGCCGTACGCCGGTTTTATCGCGACTTGTCTCTTTAACCTTTGATCAAAGGACCCACCGAAAGTACCACGTGCCAGCACGGCAAACGGAAATGGTACTAACAAGCGGTGTGGCATGGAAACATAAAGAAAGCACGAAGCAAAACCGACATCGTCAAATCTTCAGCCCCATTTCCGGTCCGGGACCGGATGAGAATTACAATGCGCGGACATTGTGTGTTGCAAAAAGAAAAATGGCACAAGGATGTTCTTGCCCGGAAGCGTTCACAATGTTTTAACGCAGTTTGCTTTCTTTGTTTTTGGGCAGCAAAGCACAACGGAAGACCCTTGTACTAAAAGTAATGATTTGTTTCTATGTTGAAATGTGCTTAGTTTAATATAAGCCGGGGTTTTTGTTCCCCGTAAAAGTATCACGATTTTGGTGGATGATTGAGAAGTAGCCACAAGTAAAACTTCATGTGCAAATATACTACGACGAGGGAAGATTTAATTTACCATGTAACTGCCAGATAATCTTCCCGACATTTACAGCCCATAAGCAAAAACCAAAGCCACTTCTATGCAGCACGTTCAATTCCAGCCCCAAAGCCCAAACAACAACTTATCGAAAACATATACTGGCCAGCGAAATTCTAGGCCTCAGCCGGCACCGGCACCGCATTCCAGCTGAGTTTATTATTGCAAGCCGCCTGTTTGCGCTTGTCTGCTCTTGTCCGGTTCAGCGCTGTCTGGCCGGTCTGTCGATGATTGCGATCCACCCAGTGGGCATGCTTCACACAAAAGCGCCCTCAGATACCCACACACGGTGCTGTGGCTGTGAGTTGGGCCGTGGGTGGCTTCTGAAGGTGATTACACAGCTGTTATTCTAGTCTAGCCAACGCTGTTCTACATGCCCGCCCCATTCTTTAAAAGCCATCTTCCGTGGAAGAGTCGCCCAACCTGCGGATGGTCCAACATTCGTGGCATGTTTGGGACCAAATATCAATAAACGCACACCCACCGTGTAAGTGTTTCCAGTTCGCTTAAACCATCGTTTTTTTAAAAATAAGTTAAAAAAAAACAAATTCTAGAAACGCTAAACAGAAAACAGACTGAAACAGATTTCTGTCAGCAGCATGATAACACACTATAGGTGGAAAATACTTTACTCCCCAGCAATCCGCTGTGTTGTTTCTGTGCTTCTGCACGTGTGTGCCACATCGTTGGCACACAAAAAAGTTTGCAAAATGTACAACAAAAAATAGGCCGCCGGTTTTGGTTTTAACTTTGCCAGCAATTTTCCCCCAAGCCTTGGAGAAGGAGAAAAATTTTCTGTGTGGGCTGTGGCCGAGACCTTGAAATCAGTTTCCTAGTCGCTCGCGTCGGCCGTTTCCTCAACGATGGAAGCAAACACACAGTTCCCAGCCGTCCTTTCTCTAGCTCTACCTCACATCGTCCGCGCCTGGTTTATCCAACGTTGAGCAGGAGGAAAATCAACTGCTCGCAGCATGATGCTGCTAGACCGCCGACAGTGACGAACTTGTGGAACAAACACACAAACACACACAACTACGCCTTTAACGGGGCCTTTTTCGGTGTACACGTGCGTGCCGTTCGTTCGTGAAGCTTCGCCACTTTCGTATGGCCGTTGGTAAAGGAGCGGAGCTCAGGCGCAACTTTTCTCCCGAAGAACATAAACAAACGAACACACGCCTACCCAAAAACCAAAAAAAAAAGGAAAGAAAGAAAGAAAATGCCGCCAGTTGCGCTCCCAGCATCGGAGGCATCGTGGTAGACGTGGTGGTTTCCGGTCCGCCGGTCCACCGGTCGGTGGACCACCGAACGCGCAATCGACAAAACGGCACACTTCCACTAAACCCACCGAAATACAGACAAAAGTGCAAACGAGCAAGACACTGTAAAATTTCCACTCGGAAAAGTAGACATTTCCGCGGCTGCTGTCTGGGAACACCCGGTCTGGGGGAAGCACACGACGAAGCGCGACAATGTACAACGGTTTTACGTTGGCAAACTGACAAAGATTCAGTTGATAGTGGCATGGGGAGGTTGGAGGTAGAGATGGGTGGCAGGGCGAAAAGGAAAATGGGGTGGAAAAACTCATTTCGATGCTTCCGGCGTTTGGCAGCCAGCCTGGCTGTCCTTTTCAGGATGAACCGCACAAACAATCATGACGGCGGACCGTGATGGGTGGCATCGGATCGCTGTATCAATGATGATGATTATGTGAACTTCAACCCCAAGGATTAGGGGCCGGCCGGTTTTCGCATCCGCTTCCAACTTTTCCCGAGCGAGCACGTGTGTGCGACTTTGGCTGAACTTCGTAACTTTCCACTTCTTCGATCGTTCCCCGCAGAGGGGTTAAAACTTGTGCCGCACAGCCAATCGGGTGCCAAAGCGAGTCAATTTTCTTGCCATGTGTTACAGCGCAATAACAAAAAAAAAGGGAAGGAAAGATCCTTGTAAGCGATGGGATGTATTAGGCATATTGAATAACACAAAAGAAACACAGGAAATGAGCGAGCGATAGTACACGGCGAAAACATTGCTTCCTTCATTGATCAAATAGCATCGGAACACAGTTTTGCGCGAAGAGAGAAGAAAGAAAAAAACGTTTATCGATTTTAAACAACGCAATGGAGACGCCTGGCCGTTCACGACACTAAACTGGCTGCGTACTTTCTACTTCCTTTTTCCGCACCAGGTGTTCGCTCGCTCCGNNNNCCTTGTAAGCGATGGGATGTATTAGGCATATTGAATAACACAAAAGAAACACAGGAAATGAGCGAGCGATAGTACACGGCGAAAACATTGCTTCCTTCATTGATCAAATAGCATCGGAACACAGTTTTGCACGAAGAGAGAAGAAAGAAAAAAACGTTTATCGATTTTAAACAACGCAATGGAGACGCCTGGCCGTTCACGACACTAAACTGGCTGCGTACTTTCTACTTCCTTTTTCCGCACCAGGTGTTCGCTCGCTCCGTTCGCCAATTTATGTTCTACCACCTGGTTTTTACCCGGTGTGCATGCTGTCTATTTCAGGTCTATTGCAGAATCACTTCATGTGTTGAAAAAGGATTTAACACACGACTGCGTGCCATCGTTCGATGTGAATGTTCCACATGTGTTTTCTTCATTCGCCTTTCCAGCACGATGTACGGAAGGGTATTGTGTAAGACTAGACAGAATGAAGCCTTGTTGTGATTTATTGCCGATGTACTTCAATGTCTACCAAGCGAATCCGCCGCACGGTGGACGCGCAATGGTACGCGCGGAGGTGCCCATTCAACTAGGCATAGTTGGTAAAAATCGATAACCATCATATGGTGCGCGGTGCGCTGTGACCATTCTGGAAGTAACTACCGTTCGATAATATGGTCCGTATCGAATAGCTCGAGGTCGAAGAGTTGAGTTTCTTTAAGCTGGATTAGCTTCAATGTGGTACCTCCCTCCCAAAAAAAAAACATAGAGGCTTTGAACGGTATCCGAAGGAGATCAATTACAGATGGAAGGTTACCTGTACAATTTTTGGCAAAACCGTGGGACGATGGTATAGATTTTCTAGGAACAGGTATTTTTTTCTCCTTCAACGAAAGCGATCAAATGCCATATTCTTTGTGTTAGGTAAAACATTTTCATGAAAGTCAATCCACAAGTGTTGCTGGACCGTGTTTGGTGTTATGAAACACTCGAATAAAATTCTATTGCACAAAGCATACAACGTTGGAATGATATCGATAAGTTTCTTCAATTGGCAAAGTCCTGTAATTAAAGCGTGTAAAGCACACGTATACTTTAAGAATATGAATCTGTACCAAACATGCCAGCCGTATCGAGGCAAACCCAAACCTTCGACTACAGTAACCGGCACACATTGCTAACGGGTGGAGCAAAAAATTAACCCCATAGAATTAAACCGTCGCCGTGAAACGTGCGGTTTTCGGTCCTTATCGATGACATCAACATAATTTGATTGCAGAGGCTGAATAACTTAACAGTAAGTAATCAAGGTGGTATTAAAACAATCCGGCCCCCATTGCCGTGAGAGGGGGCCGCAAAACAAAACAAAAAAAAACCTCTTCCAAAGCCCCCCGTAATCAATGTTATGCTGCACGAACACGTCCATTTACACCGACCAATTCCGTACAAAACCATAAAATTGGGCCCGGGTAAGTAACTAGCCATGCGGTGCGTAATTCGTAACCGGTAGAACAGGGCCGGCCACCTAAGAAGCAGAAACGCAGATTGGTTTGCGTTGAAAACTTTCGTCCCGCATTTTATTTTCATCACCGCGGAAAAGCGGAAATCATATTTCCTTTTGTGCCTCCCCTTCCCGGAACCATGTGGAACACCCAAAGCAGAGCCAAATGGAGCCGCCCGGTACACGCGGTTTGGCGCTGGGCATTTCGGGTGCGATTGCTACATAATTCAGCTGCGAGAATAGGGCGTTCCCACGGCCCGCTCGTACACTTCGGGGGCGATCAAAGGATGAGGCAACGTTTGTAGGTTTGTGCGTGTGTGCGTGTGTGTGTGTGTGTGTGATTGGGCAGGACATGGCCGCGGTGCGGACGTTCGGTTACTGACTAATAAATAAATGAATATTCATAAGTCATGGTTATTTTGCTTACGGTTGTGGTGCGCACTGAAATGAGGAAACCACCGGCTTTTGCGCTGATCCAGTCAACAACTCCCAATGCCGCCAGGGACCTTGGGTTTTGTTCCACTAGGCCGTTGTCGTTTCGCACGGCACCGGATCGATTCCAGCCCAACGCTCCAACGCTTATGCTCAATAAATTTCATGAAACAATCATTACGACGTACCGTTTTTTTTTTGGGGGGCACCGGTTGTTTTGCAAGAAGACTCATAAATAAAACTTTCCAGCCTTCCAAAAAAAAAAAACGTTACAATATCCCTCCAGACTATCGTATCGTGGCACAAGAGGCATGAGTGTCGTGTTTGCGACTGTGGATCATAATAACTGTTGGACTGAATTGGTTCTTCCGGTGCGAGATGAGAAGCGAAAGTTCGTATGCTGTACTTCCTCGTGTAAGGTTAGACGCGTAATTAAGCCAATTATTTACGACTACCTGGTTGTTTGGGGATCGTTTCCTTCATGTCCAAACCGTCCAGCATGGGTGCTATAGTTTGCTGCCGGTAGGAGCTTTAATAAACACTAAAATGGCAAGGAAATCTACCAAAACATATCTCCATGTCCCCCGTCGATTCAGTGTGTTGAATGTAGGACGGGATAGCAATAAAATTAACAACCTTTATAACACTCCACTGAGGGCAAAGACACAACACAAAAACACATTCGAAAGGTGAAACTCATTGCCAGGGATGGAAAGGGTTTCGGTAAGGTAATTAAGTACATTGTTAGTAATGATATCGAGTTGGAGGCTAGAGCACGGTACCAAGCCTACCAATTTTTCCAAAGCATCCCTATTGCATGTTCCCCCATTGAGGTACCTCGCAACATTCACCAAAATTTTCAGAAAATCTTGGCTACAAATGAGACAAAAATTAAAGTACCTTTACGGGAGAATAAAAATTGAAAAATTGACCACAAAATGATTGAAACAAACTTTCAAATGATTTAGTCCTTTGTGGAGAAGGAACGAAATTCTTGTCGGACAAATTAATTTCGTTTCGTAACGTTTCCAAAACTTCATCCACAGTACTGTGCAAGCAAGTAAATCAATTATGATATTTCCGATCATGATTACGAGCCCGTCAGCAATTACTGGCTATTGTCGCACGGCGCACTCGTTGTAGCGGCGTGAAGCTCGATTCTCCCCAATTCAATGCTTCGACCACGCACACCAATTGTCACAACCACCGCAGCCGCATGCGAACAGCAATGAGTAAAAGAACCATTACGAGCAGTGAAAGTGAAACGCCCTTTTCGTTTTCGTTACGTACTATGAAATCGACAGTCGCGGTTCCATGCGCTCTCGTCGTCCGGAACTCCCAGCTCCTGTGTATGCTACAGCTTCAACACGATTTGCTTGTGCTGTAGCTGCCAAAACACCCAAACCGACCCATGCAGGAAAAACGAACAACAACATTCATCCAGAACGAGTTCCACCCGTGTCGGTGCTTTTCTCCAACAGTCTCGACGACGACGACTCTCTCTCTCTCTCACCGACACCGACACGATGAGATTCGACGAGAGTTTTTCCCATTTCTTTTTCTTTTCGGGGGCGGAAGATATGCTGTCGGAGAGCCAGACGGTACACGGCGGTCGTGTCCTTGGAACAACCTTCACTCACCGACACAAACCCCAAAAAAGGAAGCACCCTCAGCAAGGCTGGTGGACGAAGCACCGCGGCGGTTCCACTGTCTGTCTGTCGGGACACGAAAAGGGAAATTTTATGAGCAGAATAAATAAACGGAAACACTTTCACTAATAGCCGTGTCGTCGTCCTTGTTGTAGTCTGTGTTTACATACAGACACGAATGCTGGATCCACCAACACACCAACACCAACGCAACGGTGGCGCTTCAGCGTTCGGTTCGAGTCGGACAAAGCATAACCCTTGGCGTGGGTTTGGTGGAGGAAACTCGTCATTTCTTTGCTTCGCTCGTGTCCCTTTCGGTGCTATTCACCCCTCGACTCTGGTGTCGACCTTCAGACGAATGTTGGGAAAGCAGCCGCGAAAGCATTCCCGAAAAATTCCGAACCGCTCAATGCATTCCGACGATCCGGTTCATGGTCTGGAATGGTTCGTTCGTGTTTTTGTTGGCTTTTTTTCTCCTGCTTTCTACTACCGTCTGCAGCCGGCTTGCACTGGTGTTGGTGAGCGCACGCTTGTGTTGTCGTTTTTCCCAGCCACAAACCACCACGAGCCCGAGGGCCGAATGCGCCGACTCCCGGTGCATTTACATCAAACACGTTCGACAATGGGAAAACCCCAGAAGCACACGCTGGAAAGCTTGTGCCCTCTCGGCGTCCGTAAGCGCAAGCGAGATGGGATGCGTATCAGAAAGCCAAGACAGACACAAGAGGGTATAATCCTGTGACCGGTGCCGTTGCCGGGTGACAAGCGGTGGGCGGTTGGTGCGAGAAAGAAGGATGGCCCATGGCCTACCGCAACGCCGACCTGCTTGGGCCAGCCACACTCGATGGCAGGATATGGCAAAAGGGATCCCAGCTCGGGGGAAAAAAAAGGGTAGCACCGAAAGGACAATCGAATAGGGGTGCCGATGCAAGGCGACCGCATGAGAGAAGGACAACTTCACGGCACAGGCGTTCGATGGCGTTGTCTTTGTCGGGGCATTCGTGGTGTCGATGAGCGCAGAGAACAACACACGCACGCACCGACTGCTGCCGTCGCTCAGCAAAGGCAAAACCGCTGCCAGTCACCGTTCAAACGCAAAGGATAAAGCAGAATGGCAGCTGGAAGCTTTTATTTCGTCACATGGGACTGGGGCTTTTCTGTTGGGGTGGTTGAGTTTTTGTTAAAGAAAATTTATGTTACGCCCGGCGGCTAGGGATTATGGAATGTGGGTAGGATTATGCTGGTATAATTTGCCAACCCACCTCTATTGACACGCCGTGAGATTGAGATATGCTTGAATTACTACATTTTCTAAATGATGTTTAAGAACTCACACAAAAAGCACCTTCTTTTTCAAGCACTATAACAACGTGACTCTATGACTCTATTGGTGGTGGGACCTATTTTATAATTTCTATTGTGAGTTACTTGGAGCGCAATCGCTCAACATTCGACCATATCTTGGTACACTGTGTATCGAGTACGGCAAAATCTCGAACTCGATTATTAACCGCCATCACAAACGAAACATCTCAATCTCGCCTTCCCAAACAAGTTTTGCTAAACTATTTTTCGTCCCAAGATTTCCCCCAAGCACAGACCAACATTCCAGTACATTAAAAGGACAAACTTCTTGTACTCTTCAAAAGTAGGGAGCAAAAAACAGCAAAAAACACGAAGCAGAACCGTTTCGTGTTTACAATCGAAAACAAAGATCAATTATTGCGCCGAAAGTTGTCCAAGAGGTCACAAATCAATTTGGCGTGATTTTTATGTTCCTTCGTGAAGGAAAGATTACCAAACGAAGCAGGAGAGAGAGATTGCGAGAAGAAGGAAAAACGCCCTTCAAATGCTTGTTTTTTTGCACCCTTGGGCGAAATTTCGGTATCGCTTTTCCCAAAAAACCTCCTTTTATTCCGGGGAGCCCGGGAAATCGAAAAAAAGGGAAAAATAGGAAAACAATTCACGGCAGCATGTAATAAAGAATTCCAATTTCGCAAAGAACGTACGCATCAAACGGAAAAGTTGTTTCTTTTTTTCGTTGTTGTTTGCCCTGGCTAAAGAATGTCGTCCGCACGCTTGGTGCGGAAACTTTTCCCCCGTGCTAGTTGTGGACCGCTTCCTGTCTTGCGAAAGGAAAGTTCGCACACATTCCGCATGGGAACGGAACCCGGACTTATCGGGAACGGAAGCGCGTGAAATGGGAAAGTCTCACGCAAAAGTCACATTTCCGGTTGACCAGCTCCACATTCAGTCATCCGAGCTTTTGCTTCTCCGGGGGCCCCAATCATAGGGCCCACATCTTACCCGATACCACGCCGGTTGTCGCACGCCAAGAGTATTGCGGAGTATTTGTGGTATTTTGCTTCCAAGTGTCCTTGTATCTTGATTTTCCTTTGCCCACACACGCACAGCCATACGTACCTGGAAGTGGAGAGAAGAGAAAAGTGTTGGAAAACATGTTAACGAAAAAGTTTTCATTGCTGTTAGTATCCTTATTCGGTACATCGTTTTATGTTGGGAGATCTAGACGTCCGAATGTCCCTTCCAGATTTTAGCCGTAGAAAGAAGCTCAAATCTCAAAAAAATGTCCTACAATATTTCCTTTCAATTCGTCTTTGGACAGAGATTTTCGGTTCACACACGACCAGTTTTCGATCCCAAGCTGTCGGAAAGGTTGAGTCCATTTTTGTGCGATGATTAATGCTGGTCGACATACGGGTGGTCAACACTCGTTGGAGGCGAAATACGAGGAAGAAATAAAACACAAAATGAAAGATATTCCTTTCGATTGCCCGGTTGTAAAAATTGATTTAAAGCTGCAAAACCCGACAGGAATGTCGCTTTCTCATTAGAAACGCAGCAAAAAGAGAAGAAAAAAAAAGACCTTACACGCACATCGAGCCCAATAAATAACGAAATGCTGCCAACGGAGCGGTACGAGTTACTGAGATACACAGACCTAGCAGCAGCTACACACAGCTCGTGGTGATAAAAACTGATATTTCCACTCCCAGTGCTCCACCTGTTTGGGTTTGTTTGGTTGCAATTACGGGTTGCAGCATTTCCAGTTATGTTTTTTTTATTTCTGGTGAGTGAATTTGTGAATCAAAAGAGAACGTTGACGCCTAGACGCGATCAAACGTGATCGACTGACCGATGACGAGTTCCTCGTAATACGCACAGAACGAGTTTGAAATTGTTAGGAAACGCGATGTTTTTTATCGACCTTCCTCCAGTAACCGCGCACAGCAACTTTGAACCAGGTGATCGTTTTATTGGGAGAAAAACGTTAAAAATTCTATTAGAGTTATGTGAAAATCGATCGCGTAATTCAAGTTATGTCATTCATGCTTCCAGTTCAACGATCAATTTGAAGTCTTAACATTTCTTAAAAAAATGAACTAATAATGAGAAGAAACACTTCTCAACTTGAGCAAGCTCTTATTTCCACTGCAAACCACAACAGAGTCCTTCTCATCAGGCTTTAAAGACCCAACATATTACGTTATAAGAAAGTCTCCGGAAGACAAACTAAGAGAAATAACAACCAGACTGAGGTAGAATGAGATTATTTGGGTAGCATTTGACATTCGTCAGATGGATTCTATTGTATGTTCATATTTTGCCATTTGGATCAGTGACCCCATCCTATTAGTGACGTGAAGTTACCCATAGCTGTGTATAAGGCAAATGGTACATTGGAGATTAGAACTCAGGCTGACCGTGTTCTTCAGTGGTGAACTGCCAGCTGTACTATTCCATCTGTCCGTTTGGAGAACATTAGGCACTAGTATTTGTTAGACAGACATGTCAACTGCACTGCAAAATAACACTATTAGGGCTTTTGTCTATCAAAAATTATATCGAAAGATCGCTTTAGACCAACAACATCCAATATCCTCAGACAACAAATTATGAAAGTGTATTGCAAATTCCAAAGCATGTCTCACTTAGAAAGTGCTATCTTAAATGTAACACACAAATAATCTATCAGCACGGTGTAATTCGTAGCAAGAATCGTTATACTAACCTACCCTCCAACACAGGCCGCCTATCTTAAACGCTTTATCTAACAAATATTGCAGCAAATTGCACCACCTTGGCCAGATTGGCGGGTGTGACGGCGTGCGCGCCTGTAGTGCTTCCTTCAAATAACTTTCATTTATGAACTGTTCAATGCCTTTTCCTTTTCTTTTCCTTTTTGGTCTACCTATACCCCGCCGCCATGCAAAAGGTCTTGCAGCTGTCTAGCGTCCGTTTGCACGGCGACGCAGGTCACCGATGAGGTTAATGCCGCAGCTGAGCTGAAGCGGTTCAACGCAACGACCGGTTCAATCATTACATCCCTTCGCGCAGCAAGGCGTTGGTTGAGCGCAAGAAGGCGTTGAGACGACGTCCATCCGCGTGACGTGACGGTGTGTGCGGATTGCGGAGTTCTAAAGAGACCGCTGCCACAGCAATGGATGTCGTCTACATTGCGTTGCTGTTCTCCCCTCCAACCCAACACCCCTCTTCCCACCCCCCTTTCTTCCATTCCCTTGCACGATAAAAAGGGAAAAGTCGTCCCGGCCGGCAGGCAGTGCGTTTTTGGAATGTGTCACCGAAGTGCAACACAGGTTCAGGTGCGCGCCCAAGCGACTCCGTAGCCTAGCGTCGTACCCCGATACGACCTTTCCCGGTATTCTTTCGCTGCGCGCCATTCGCACACCTCACATGAGACGCACAAGGGGAACAGAGTTCGGGCGGTGTTACATTTAAGAAACGGCACAACTCGCAATGCGTTTCGATGCGGTGCACATTTTTCCATCCCCGTGAGGGAGACATTATGCAATCGTGCACGGTGTATGGGGGGAGTTTTCGAATCGGGCTGCGTACAGTGCGCCTGATGCGTGTCACACAACGGACGCATGGCGGCACTCGACAGCGAAAAGTGCCGTTTGCGCACCTCGCGCACCACACAAGAACGAGCAGCGCCGCAAAGCTCTATTTGTTGTCAATAACAAATGGAGTGTGTTTGCCTGCGTCGGCTTGACAGCATTGATTAGGCGTCGGTTCTGTCCTTTTTTTTTGTTTTGCTCCTTCTTCTGCTTGCTGTCTTCGGCGCAAGCATTGGGTTTTATTTTATTCCGCCTGTTTAAGGGCGGCGCACTGTACGGTAAGTTGAAAGCGAAAGCACGCTCTTAAGGTGGGCCTGTATGCCACCTATCAGACTGGGCTGCACGTGACGTGAAGGCATCGCAAAAAGCGCTTGTGCCCGTCTTTTTAAGCTCGTGAATTATTTGCCCTCCGAGCGAAGACTAGCGTCCGGCTAGTCGTCGGATTATCGTGTCACTTCGCAGTTTCCACGCAGCATTCCAGATGGAAGGTTCATCTCAGTGTTGGTCGGTTTTTTTTTTCTCCTGCTAATCCACTGCAAACGATGGTTTGTGCAGTGGGGCTACACCACCATCGCTGCCCGTACCTGAATGATTAGTTTCAACACCTGCAGCAGGGACGAATTTGACCCGATTATTCAACCATTCCACCGACTCACGAGACCAGAACCGATCGTGTGAAATGTAGCTCCGGTCGCGCGAAGGAAAGCGTGCATAATCTGCACGGCAATTTATGGCATCGTAAAATATACATTTATCACTCAGCGCGAGGTGGCGAGTTCGGGGTCTGGTGCCGGTGCTGGCGGACTGGCAGTGACTAGACTCTTACCTATGCCGGTTTTTTTGCTTCTTCGTTGCCGACATACACAATTTACCAAGAGCAACCTGTACACCCTAGTGGTTGCATTATTTCTTTCCGCTAGTCCACCGACTAGCCCACCAAAACGGTTCCAGTGTAGTAAAATTCAATTATGTCGAGGACTTCTTTCGTACATTACTCTGCGCAAAAGGTAAACAGATTACCGGTGCGAAACCTGCGAGCCTCCAGCCTGTTTTTGTATTGTGCTGTTGTTGTTGTAGTAAGCCCCATTTTGCATTTCTATTGGAAGTAATGTTTGCTTTAGAACAATTTACTTCTCTTCTTCGATTACACCTTGTATTTTTGCAGAAAAGTTTCCTCGCCGTTCGTTTTTTTGTTTTCATTGGAAAAAAAACCTGAAACACTTTCAACCTTTCAACTTTATGCTCAGCACCTTTCGACGGAAGGTTTGCCAAGATTAGCAATATAATCCGTTGCTTTTAAAAACCAGGACCACACCATGCCTGATCGTCTTCAGACATTAGGGCCCGGCCCGCGCTTACAGCGAACCGGCCGGCGACCGAGCTCCATATTAGGCCGGCTAATTTGTACAGTAATTGAAAACACCCCCCGAAAACCGTGCAATTAAGTTGCGTTTTTCGGACAGGTGCACTTTTTCTCCCCGACTGGTGGCCGAGAACGGGCGAATCTTGAGCGGGCCCGCCCGGCGCTTTAATTACGTAACTTTCGTGAGAAAAATGGAAGAACATAAAGCACAAGGTATGGGCTTGATAGGCATGATTTTGTTTTCGTGAAGGGTTCTACCAACGACGATGGTGTTTATAAGTTGCAAAGTATCCTTTTTCATTAGAATGAATGCTTTGGATGCATTTGAAGCATTACTCTATGTGATGATGTGAATAAATGTATTTGTGCAAACAGCAAGGCATTTTCAAATAAACGTATTTGATATCTGTTAAAACTCCAACATGTCAGTAGCAATAGGTTGATAAAATCCTTATTTCCTTTTCATTGGTGTATCAATAATTAAAGTATTGCGATGGAAAAACGTGTTAACCATTCCCGGGTCCATTGAAGATTTGAACCTGGGCCTTCACAAAAGTGCCATCCGAGTTAGTGCGCTTACCGATTACACCATGAACTGTCCCATTATAACGAATGACAAATCTAGGGTTTAAAGCACAAAACGAGTACAAAAGTGACAAAAAGGAATCTCGCAAAAATTGGTATGACCGGGCCTTTGGTGCAGTTCGCCAAATTTGTCACCGAGCTCTTTAAGAAAATCTCTGTTTGTTTGTTTGAACATTTAGATATTCTTTACTATGTTGACCAATATCCTCTCAAACACCAATTTATCTTAGAGACTCAAACGCCACTTTTGGTATCAACACTGCGACTGCAGACTGGAGAAAATGTCTTCCACGTTGTAGCATCGCACCGTTTGCTAAAATAATCACTTGTTTTTAAGCAACCCTGTCAACAAATCAACACAATTCATCAGTAAAAAGTTCGTAACCATACCATTACAGTATGCTTTCCCATCGCCATTAACTTACTAATGTCATATCGATACAAATTTACATTTAACCCGTTTCGATCATCGTGACAAACCAGATGTCTGTGTTGGCACAAAAATGGCCAACAAGCAGTTCAGACCCACCAACGCGGCCAAAGCGAAGAACGGCGCGGAGTGCGGCTGCATTAAAATAAAAATAATTGAATTATTATTATTTGCTTCATTAAATCGATATATTCGTTTCACTCAGCGACTGCCACCATCGTAACTGGCCCGGCCCGCATTCGCAAACATTCGAAGCCCCCAAAGATCGTACGGTCAAGATGCAGGGGGACATTTTGTCAGACCGCAAGCCCGTTTAGCCCGATTTCACTACTGCCCGTGCTGTTCGCGGCCAGCTCGTTCGTGGTGGGTCCATTACTTACAGCGCACTCGGTACGGCTCGCACCACACTTTATCCCAGCATCGTCAAGCGGGAAGGCTCGTTTGCGTCGATCTACACGACATTGCCGATTATTGAATGCCTCCCCCCGTATGTGTGTGTGTGCCGGTGTTTTTCACCCTTTTCTATCGCTGCTACCGACCGGAGCCACTGTGTAGAGCACTGCGCCCGGGCTAGCCGATCGGTGGCGTGCAAAACAAATTGTAAATTTTGAGCTCCCATTGCTTGTGAAGGCGTTCACCCACAAATTGCCAGACAACCCTCGTGCTACAATTTTCCAGGAAAGGGGCAATGGGTGGGCGACAGCAGCATGCGGTGGATCTGAAAATCTTACGCAGATAACACGGACGGACCCGACTGTCTGCAAGGTGGTTAGCTGTTTCGCTGGGAAGCTGCCTTTAAGAAGTGATCCGATTTTTGCAGGAGGTACACTTTGATCGACATGGCGTGAACAACAATGTTTTCCTCACCGACTACACGAGTTTTGAGAAGATAAATTCATCATTTGTGCCACCCACGCGATGAAGTGGGGTTGCGAATTCTTTTTCATTATCTAGGTAATTATGGTTCCGCGATAAATTGTCTGCAAGGATCTGTTGGACGGCCAAACGAAACGCTCTCGATTACTTGGAGTTGCTAAATATTCCCCACGGCTATGGCTATTGGAATGCAATTACAAGGTATTTCGTCTCAACTAGCCACGGTAATAGACTCTTTTATAGTTATTGCACACATTTAGCCGCGGGACATTATCTCCTTCTATTTGAAGTCTAGTTTAGATGAGGATCGTAAAAAAAGGAAGCAACTCTTAAGAGGAAATTGTAATAAAACAAAAACCTCCAATCCTCGGAGAAAGGCGTCTAAAGAATCGCATAATAAATGACGGTTATTAATAATTTAAATATGTTATGTCATTATTACAGGGAGCAGGCCGAGGTGCCGTTGGCGATAAGTCGGCTGGCTCGTGTGCAGGTCCACTAGCCGTCCACAAACGAGGCCTAGCGCTGGTCAGGTCGCGCCATTAGATCGTTCCGGGGTGATACTCGGGACGTCCCATGGACGTAAAAGCGGTTCGTGTCCACATGCCACACGCGCCATCTCACGCGATCTGGAGCGTGGAGTGTCAGAACACCGGGCCCAGTCGCCACCAATCGCGCGCCTGCAGATGAATCTATGTACCGTGTGTGTGTGTAGAAACGGGTCGCGCCCTAAAGCTCCAACCTTTGCACTGGGGCGAACGGTTCCAAACGAGGTTAAACTTGGCGCAAAAAAAAAAGGAAAAGTGCAGCGTCAGCGACTTACTACACTGCGAGAGTTGTTTCATTTCGTTTGCAGCCTGAAATGCAAACAGGGCCTTTTTCTCGTCATCTAGCTTTTTGCATCTGGCGAAGACAGTGCCGCGCAGTACGATTCACTGGTCGTTTCGCTACATATCCTTGCTGGGTTGGAACTTTTCATAGCTGCTGCACCTGAACCTCCCGAAGGTGACTGCAGGTCGATGCAACAGCTTAGCCCCAAACGAAAACGAAAGCGAAAGGGTTAGGCGAACGAAACGATAGGCACACCAACCGCTCTAGCCGAAAAGCAGTCACACGAATGTTGCCGGTTTGACAAATGATCTGTTTGTTTTCTCTCTCCACTGTTGGTCTGTTTGCACGGTGCATTGTTGCATTCGAGTGCCGTTTGAAGCGCGAAGATAAATCGTTTCAGGTGGAATCGAGTGCACGGGCTTCCACCCTTAAGCGGACACCACCCCCGTGTCCGTGCCGGGGGTCCTTGCAGGGCAGTGTGTTTTTGATGTATTTATGCATGTTTGATCGAACGGTGAAGTGTTTGTCCCATTGTAGGCGGGTGATTGTTTAATGAGCTTTAAACACGATCTAGCAGCAGCATTTTCTGTGTTTTTTTTGTCCATTGCGCCACCCATCACCACCCAACATCGGCGCCGCTTTCCCGCGAATCGCGCTGCGATTGTAATAAATTACCGCGTGTTTTTAGTGTGTCCGCTGGCTGCCTTTTTCGGTGCAAGGTGGTGCGCTGTCGCACGTTGTAAACGGTGTGATTAATGAGGTTCCTTACATTGTACGCGTGCGATACAGAGATACTTGTCTGCAGGTACAAGATGTTTTAATTAGGACTGTTCCTATCTGAAGCGACCCACCCGTGTGCGAAGGGTTACGCTTTGTTTGTGTTTCTACAAGGGAAACGTATCGATGCGACAGATCCAGATAGCGTGGGAATATTAAATAATTGAGCTTCGAAGTTTATGGATCCAATCTTGCTGATGCATCTATAACTATAAATCTAATTATTCCAAGGATTAACCATCGAATTTTGAATGCAGAAAGGCTTTAAATGCTGCTAATAGAATGGAAGAATGTCTGAACGATGAACAGTATCACAGGAATTATTCCCTGAGATATCGATCGCAGAATCGCTTAACTCTTGAACACTCAAGTATAAACGATATTCAAACAGAAAATTCTAGACAGAGGAATCTTCCTCAGGGAATATCTAATTTCTATTTTAGGACCTGTCTTATCTTGCATTGAGTTTATTGAAAACCTATCTTTGAAAAAAAAACATATAAAAAAAGAAGAAATCATAAGCAAAAATGACTGACTAGCTATTGAATGAACCCATTAAACCAAATGATGATGAAAACGAGCACAATAAATTCTTCAACATCGATTTCATAAATTGTCTCAAATTTAGCTTCCTGCTACCTCATCAGCTCGCGGGCTTCCCGCTGATTTACGAGCCGTTTATGAGCAGCCAATAAATTACAATTTCAATTCAATCAATTGATCTCCTAACTTCTAAAACCTAAACGCACCGAGCGCAGCAAGCGGATCGTGCGCAGAACGTGCAGCAGAACATGGTTCAACCCCGTTTGCCCATAAATAAGCATCGGGCCCAGGCGACAGACAGCGGGTGTGCTTGCGATCGGCATTAAATAATATAATTACCACCTTCGCCGCTAGGCACAAACCATTGGACGGCTCTCTGTGGCCCGTCGTGAAAATGAGCTGCCGAAGGACGGTATGCGCTGCCGTTGATCGGACACAAACGCTGCACGGGTGAAAATTCGAATGCGTTTTAGCTCTCTCTCTCTCTCCCTCTATCTCTCTCTTGGGGACCACTTTCCGTGGACACCTTATGCACTCAGGCACGCACCGATACCTTGCATCCCCTACGGGAAGGAAGTACTACACGACGGACACGCGGTGCAAATGCTGTTCTACCGATCGAGGACGAATGGCTATTACGGTGGATTGGTGCTACCGTGTGCAGGACAACAGTACCCAGCAACAAAAAAAAAACGACCATTCCACGTGAAGCACCAACATTGCCTATCACACGATGCGTGCAACTGCAGCAACTGCGAATCCGCAAGGCAATGGGTTGGAAGCATTCTGCACACCACATTCGACGTTCGTCAAGCTTCCTTCCTTTCTTTTTGCTCCAGCTCGCGTTCACGAACGGAACGGTCGCACTCTCAGGTGCGTACAGTTTGCCAAAGCCAAAGCCGAAAGAGCAACCACCAACTCGGAGCGCGCTAATCGATGTCAAGGTGCACCACCATCACGACAACGCGCGCTCCTTTTAAAAGCACTGGAGTTTGTCCACTTTTTCATCACTTTTTTTTTGCTCCTTCTTCTTTCCAATTTTTGCCAACCAACTCCCCAACGCAGAGATCGACGATCGAAACAGTTAATTTTATGTTCGGTTTTGGATCGCCTTGTTTTTCGGTTTTTTTTTTTGTTGGTTCACTTTTGTGTCCTGTGTCCATGTATCGGTGCGATAGTTTTTATGGTCATTTAATTTTATCCACGTTATCAACGAACGCACGATCGTATGTGTGAGGCATTACAACAGTATGTATGTTCGATGCAACAAATCTTGCCGTCCAGTGCCGTAAACATTACATAAGACATCAGGTTTAGTAAGAACGCTAAAGGGGGATGTTTATAGTTGAATGGGACAGGGTTAACAGACAACACTGTGTGGAATCATAGACACAACTCATTAAAACATAAGATACCTCCAAAATTCTTGTAAAATNCAACAGTATGTATGTTCGATGCAACAAATCTTGCCGTCCAGTGCCGTAAACATTACATAAGACATCAGGTTTAGTAAGAACGCTAAAGGGGGATGTTTATAGTTGAATGGGACAGGGTTAACAGACAACACTGTGTGGAATCATAGACACAACTCATTAAAACATAAGATACCTCCAAAATTCTTGTAAAATATGTTCAAAACGGTACATTCCGAAAAGGTGATCACAGCCAATGCTACAGGGGATGAAAACATTCGTAGCCATTTTGCGTGGCACAAATCAGATATCGAACAAATCTCCCCACTCGGTGGTGAGTGTGGCGAGTCTCGTGACTTGGCTTCCACTGCACCAATGCAGGGAGTGGTACCTTTGACATGGTTCAACGTAGTCCAATTCTTCAAACGGAGATCAGACCTATCACTGGAAGGAAACTCGTCAAAACTCGCCACTGCCAAAGAGGCGGTGTGCTAGAGGCGTTACCACACTGTTCCCTCTTCTTTCTTCCAAAGACTGGCACTGTTTCGTGCTATAATTTAAGGATCGTGCCATTCGACACAACAGGAACTTGCATTGTAATGACCGGTTACAGATTGTTTCATAATAATTCGCACGACAAGCGAACACAAAAACAAAAAACACAGATCTCCGCACACGAACACGGCGCGCAACAGGTGTGGTACAGTTTAATAGCGACCTCAAGAGTCCGGACGGCAACATATAGATGAGCAAAACGAGATCTTTTTACGAGCTTTATTGAACCGGTTAAGCGAAGTTGTAGTGTATTTCAGATAAAGCAACAATAAATAAGAATTTTGTTCAACTGTAAGTTGACAGCTCTACCTAGCAGGTTTAATACCGGATAGTATATTATAAAAGTGCTATAAAATACTTATGTACTGCAAAATAATGCTGCTATAAAATATTATAGTAGTTTGAATTTTAAATTGAAAGTATACTTATTCATCAAAATTGAACTTATTTTTCATCGCTTCCTTTCCCTTCTAGCGAACATTCTAGTAAGGGAAAAGTTATACCAATCACCATTAACGCCATCGTTGCGTTCTGCAAGCCTGTGTAACCAGCATCTAAGCACAGCCCGAACAACCACTCTCCACCGATAGCAGTTATCCTCGTGTGCGTATCCGCGCACAACCCCTATTGCACCGCGCGTTCGCGCTCGATCTCGTTGTACCGATCGGCCGATCGGTTTCGAGTGCGCCCTGTCACTTCACCCTTGAACGAGGTGCATGAACCAATGAACCCGCCCGTCGGGTCGTGATAAAAGGCAACAGATTAAGCCTGAAACCCGACCCAGGTGGGCAGAATGCACGAGCGCACGCACGCACGCACGTACGTACGTAGTCAACGCACACGGTGAATGTTGCTGCGACGAAGCAATTATTAAATCATAGCCTGCGCGAGCTAGTTTCGCTTAGCCGGAGTGCGACACCCTACATACTATGCCAGACCGCGGTGCGAATCGTGCGTTCGGAGGAGTGCGATCAGTAATGAAACGACGCACCGCTAACCGGACTTGCTCGGAGCTTGTTTTTCATGCCGCACCATGGTGCCGGTGGCATGTGGGTCAGGAGGAGGAGGTGGAGGAGGAGAAGGTGGAGGAGGAGGAGGGATGGGAAAAGGAAACATACACACACGCATATGCGGAATGAGTGGAAAAAGAAGGCGCACACGGCTCACAAAACAGAAACAGAGCCCCTAGAACCGGGCCCCAAACAGGATGTGGCACGCATGTGTGTGTATGTCCCGGTTCGTGGGGACGCACGTTCGGAGATTCTGAGGTCATCGTCGCTGTTGGTGAACGAAAATGCGGATTGCAATCACTGCGTTCCTGCTGATTGATGGCCCACTCATTGCGTTGCGCAGGCAGGGAAGTCTCGTGCCCTGCGCGAGCTCCGAGGTGAACCAGAAAACTGGTGCGTGATCGTACCATGTGCAATGCTGGTAAAAGTAAGCCAGACCCCGTCGTAAGCTACCGTTACAACTTCCGATTTACAGTGTGTGAATGTAACATTTCTTATGGGAAAACCCACCAAAATAGATGACGATCTAGATTTATTTGTAATTTAATACAATAAAAATAAAAAGCTTCAATTGAGCTTAAACTAAGCTTAAACTTTAACGCATTTGGAAATCTTCGCTGACACGTGTGCAAAGAAGTGTACCGTGCTTCTGAATAGATGTAGAATAAACGCCCAGCAAAAGGTCGTACTTCTGTTTCTGTTTTAAAGAACATGTACGTCTAATACGTATGCTAATGGACTGCTGTCAACCGCGCTACCAAACCCGCCCAGCCAAACCCGAAACGCACCGTGATCGATTTTACTTTCGTCCACAAAAGGCGATACTAAATATCATTTGCTGTACTCCAACCACACTCACACCTCACCCCACCCCACCCCCGAATTGATGAATCGGCCACCTTACCACTTTGCATAATCAACCCCCTAGTTTAAACACGTGCGCACACACACACACACAGCGCGGCGTCATCCAATCGTTCGCTGCACAAAGGCGCGTCGTCCTTCTAATGCCGATCGATTCTGCTGCATTTCGATCACACCGCAATGATCTACTACCACACCACACGGTCCCCGCATCTTTGCGGACCCCACGTGCGGATTCGAACGCGGTGCAATTTTTCCAAGTAATTGAAATTTTAATAGTTCAAGCGCAATGTCGCCTGCCTGCCGGCCCTCCTAGGGCAAAAAAAACCCAAAATCCTGCAACCGAGACTCGATCGCTGCAATTGGAAGATTTAAACGATTTCGACGGGTGCGTACGCACGAACTGCCGCAACAGCCGCAGCCATAGCAGCAGCAGCAGTAAGAAAAGACCCACATAAATAAAGAATGCAAAGCGCCGAACGCTCGCGCCTCGCTTCACGAGCCGGTCCCTAACCCTGCGTGGCGTCGTTTCGCACTAAACATGTGCTAAAAGATCGCGATACGAGGCGCACGAGATAGGATCGGTCCCCGTACCCGCGTAGGTGGGTATGTTTGCAAATGTCGTACACGCGTGACCCGCGCACCACCAAAACCTAGTCCAACAGCGCGTCGGCTGGGACACCGCTTTGCATATCGCTCCGCCCCCAAACATACCGAGATTCATCGCATACACACACACACTCACTGGCCTCCCTGGCCAGAGGCGGAGAGGTGAAGCTGCGTCTAGCGGTCTCACAGACTGGCCCGGCTTCGGCTAGCATAGGTGTAGACTACTCTATGCTCGGTTCGTCTCGTATGCTGCGCGCATTCGTGTACACTATGTACTATGCTATTGCATCCGTCTGCAGGCGGTCTAGCCGAATGCAATCGAATGCTGAGGGCTGAGTGTCGGGTGCATGTGCATAATTGCATCGTGTGGACGACCGACCCGACGGTCCGGGCCCGTTACGATGAAAGGCGGCAAACAAGGGCAAACCATCACCCAGCATTTATTGTGTTGTGTCACCCGCGGTCGGCCGAAGACAGCCACACACACACACACACACAAGCGGGCACGCACGCGAACGCGTGGTAACAATTTGTCACAATTGTCAACGGAAGTTACCGTTCATTACCGTCGGTGGAAAATTATTGAGTAGGTATTAATCGTACATTATGATGGTGGTGGCTTGCGAGCGATACGTTCGAAAAGTTTCCTTATGGTGGTGGAATGTGTAGCAACGGGCAAATATTGTATCCGCTGTTTTTACGATTATTACTCTAGTAAGAAGAAAATACAATCACTTTCCAAACTTACCGAAAACAACCATAAAAAATATAAACACATTGTTACATAAGCAATCATCACAAAGTCACTCATGTCAGAGGCAGCCGCACCGAACAAATTGCATCTAACACTCGAGACTATCGTCTAATCCCGCTCCCGCTTCCAACACAAACACGATAGAAAGCGTTAGACACACGCAGAAAAAAGTATGGCAAAAGTTTCGCGTCTGCAAGTTCATTTGTTTTGTCTGCAAAGTTTTTGGCATTTTGCACCACATTGGCAAGGGAAGAACCATTCGTAGCCGAGTCTTCCTTTTCCATCCTGTTCGGTATGCTGCAGTTTTCGCTTCGCTTCATGTAAGCCAAAAGCACACTTTATCCATCGTTCTTTAGCCAGCGATGCCGTGGCGAATTCTCGCGTAAACCATTTACCGTGAAACACACAACTGCACCTTCAACAACGCCACAATCGTCATACGCAAGAACAGACAGTGACTGTGGCGAGAAGCGTTAAACTTAATTTGCTTCCAGTCACTGGTTATATCCGAACTGCTACACGAAATGGTGTTAGCTTGAGTTAAACGTTACTCGAATATGGACACGATGCGGTGGCGTTGCTCAGAATGAAACAATTAATGGATAATTAAATAACACAACCATCGCTGTTGCTCTGTGGCGATAGGGAGTTGTGCAGAAGCGCATGTAATAGTACGAAATTGGAGCCACTTCCAATAGATTATGGCAATCAAACTATTTGTACGTCAGATAAATTTTATCTGGGGAAAGAAGTTGTGAGATCAATACGTCTCGATTGTTTATTTATCTAAGCTAATGGTGGCAGTCGTCATATAAGCGCCCTCAAGCGGAATATTTGACAAAAACATCATGATTAACTGTCAAAATGTCACACTTTTATAGCAAATCTTTATAGCGTCTCCAAACACTTAAAAACATCCTTTAGAACCACCAACGAAACATAATCATTGGGAGGTCTCTTTGGACACTGGTTGCAAATCAATTCGATACTTATCTCCACCAATAACCAACACATGGTACAAAACATTTACACGATCTGTTCGCCTACCGTTCAGCACGGTACGGGGTAGATTATGTTTCGAGTCGGGAAACACAGCACAAAACTGCAAGGTATGCTCTGTTGGTCTCTAACAGTCGTAAATATGCGCCCCAATCGATCCAACGCCATTATTATTCATACGATTATTAATGCTCTTGTTTCAACGCCATCGACGTTTCGCGTTGATGCGCCGGACTGGCCGCAGGAGTACGTTTGGCTGCCGGGGGAGATATGTGCTTCATTTGCATCTGCATCTAGCCAACCACCCAGAGTTCGCTGTGGCGATAGGCACGGGATAGAGATCACGACCTAGGGTTCTCGTATGGTCGCTATAGTTCATAATACACACACACACGCTGTACTTGGGTGCACTGTCAGTGATCACCGTTCGGCTGTAGCTTTAAACTGTGCTGCATGTTGACTTGGTACAATGTTGGTAAAGGGTGCTGAGTACATTATTCAAAGTTGTAGTTTAAATCTGAAAGGTTGTCTCGAGCGGGAAGGCGACAACAAGGAGACATGTATTGCTATTGATTGGCTCGAATTAGGCCTGATGGATGGTCTTGCGGATTTGTGTCGCATGCAGTTAGATTGCTTATGGTCTTGCGACATAATGAGGTGCGAATTGCAATGATTTATCCTTGAGAAACGGGCATCACGCAAGACAGGTGCGACATAAAAGACACTTTATGCACGTAAGCTTAGACATTCGAGATACTTGGAATTGTTGAATTCTAAACCATGGTAATTTGCTACTAGAATATCCTCAAACCACCCGTAGTAACGGTAGGTTTCAACTACAATAAATTGGAAAACCAAATCGAGGACAGTGATATTGATTACGAGCGCAAGCATTTCCCCTACCAACTTTAACATTCCCTTTAACTTGTGCGAAGTTCCCTAGAGGGCGTCCGCACACTCGGTGACAAACTGTCCGCAGCAATCTAGTTAAAGCCGTCCATTTGGCCGCTAGGTTCCCAGCAAAAATCTCGCGCTACGTTGTATTTGTCAATGCAGCAATGTAGAAGAGAGGAAAAAAACAACAACCACAGAAAACCAAACTGTCCACTCAGTCCAAACCTTTTCCAGGACGAGTTCCATGCAAAGCAAACATTAGGAGGCGGAAGGTTGCTGGGTGAGTTTGCCAACTTTGCCTCGATAACTAATCCCGCCAGATGGTCACAGCACTGAACTGCACCGGGTGCGCAGTAATCGGGAGCGACAATCTCTGCGTAAGTGCAATGCGATCCACACGGGCCGCAAGGGTCTTAACGTTGCCGACTTGCGTATCCATTTTGGTGCTAACGCGTAGACAAGGATAGGCGATATTTAATAAAGAAGTACAGCGGTCGTCTAGCCGCCCTGGTCGAGCGCCACTCCTTGTAGCGTGTGACACTCTGTCCGGTGCGTTGTAACGCAGGCGCAGGCGAAACTAACGAAACGCGTTCGAAAATCTTGAAATCTTGAAACCGACCCCGGGAGGGTTTTACTATATCCTCCAGCACAGCCAGCTCCCGAGTCCATCTGGCACAGAAGACACCGGGGGGTCTCGCTTCGACATCGGACTTTTGGGCGATCGCAACGCTGAGTTGTGCCTCCGTTCCAGTCTGCCGCAAGAAAACCACCAAAGATGATGGATTTTTTCTCACTCTTATCTGACCACCCTGAGACCCCCCCGATGCGGGTTTTTACTCCAAACACACCTTTGGTTGCGTTTGTCGAAAACTCTGTATTTTTTTTCTTCTTACTTTCTAACAAGATTCGCACCAAGAAAACAAATGGCAACCGTACCGTACCGCCTTCTTCACAGTTCCAAACATAAGGCACCGCTGGGCTAAATCGTTTTTGGAGCTCTTTTTTCTTTCGACGAGCTTCTCAGGAATGTCAGTTATGCGTTATGCGCAGCCACATAAGCACACACACACACACACACACACACACAAAGGCACCTCAACCTCGGTTTGGCTGGAGCAGGATTGGGTATCGTAATTGGCGTTTCAAATTCGATACCGCTGGGAGACCGTCACAGCCCTTGCAGACAACCCTTCACCAGTTTCCGAAGGAAGGTAAGCAGTGATTCATGGCGATCGCAGCAAAACGATCGATTTGTACTCCACAAATTAAGTGGGTGGAAACAAATGGATCGGCGTGACGGAGGGGTACTAAGCTTATGCTGGCTTCAAAATATGCAGCTGATTAGTTGATGCTTCCATTTTTGGAAGATGCTCGAGCCGAAATGGAAATGTACGGATTAACTGGAATGGATTAGGCTTTGTAGCCAACGGGGTGAGTGAAACTGCTTACTAAACATGATAGAAAATAGCGTTATCCTAAAGAATAGTGTCAAAAGTGAATGTCAAAGTTACGGTTACTTAAAATATTTAAATTTTCTCTCCTAATTTCTAGAAGAAATACCAGTCTTCGATGCATTTCACTATTATGGAGATATAACCTAACCATGTAAATATGTAATCAAATAAATTATTATTTTAAATTCTTAAAGAAATAAATAAATTGCCCAGATAAATGTCTGTTGCTATTAATGACGAGAACGTGAGAACAATGCCTTCGCTACGCAGCAAGTAAACGGTTTCCGATCGTAACGCACCGGCGTGTTGTTGAAAATAAAGCGTTCCAACCGAGGATGTTTTGTCGTAACCGTTTCCTGAAACCTGTCGCACGGCATTACACACCCTGTTTTGCCCGACGAGCATACCCCTTTTTTGCCGTTAATTCATTGCTTCCTTCCGGTTTCGTTTTCGCCGTTTCCGACCATCGTCACGACCGTCCTTCGGCGTCGTCGTTGGGTAAAAGTAAACATCCCATTATCGCTCGGTCGCGGTACGGGTTGGAAGGTAGCGCCAAAAGAAAATTTAACTTAGTGAGCTGAACGGCGGTGCAGACACGAAGTGCTTATGCAACACGAGACGTTTCCGACAAGAACGTTCCACACATACACCTCTACCGAATGGGTGGCTCGGTAGGAAAAAGACACGTCTTCCCGCGTACCGCGTTCTTATGCAAAAGAAGCTTCTACCGCACAGATAGCGCTTAATGTCTGATTCCTGCTGGATAAAACATCCCGACAGTGTTTTTGCTTTCCTGCTCTCGGGGCTCCACACTCAACAACCACTCGATCATGTTGCCTTTATTGCTTCGATCGATTGCGAAACAATCCCTGACGGACAATCCCTGCACCCTGCTCGGTGCAACTACAATCACATAAATCTGTAACTGATATCGATTTCGCGATAAGAGCCAGCGTTCGCACCGTTTCAGCGCGACCCTTTTGCATAAAAAGGTGCGTGGCCAACAGGGCGGCACTCACTGCTGACCCCTAGAGCATCGAGGCGTCGAGGAAGTCCAGCGGCGTGAATTTATGGCACCGTCAAGACCGGTTGTTGTCCGTTTTGTCTACGACCCGACCCGACCCGATCCTAACCCACTACCACTACCTTAAAGATTTCCGCACCCGGTTCACCATGCTCCGTGTAGTGTGCAGCTGTTAACGCTCACTCGGAGTGCGATCAAGGGGGCCACTCGTAAAGGCGCGAGAAGAAAAAAACGGCCCCAACCTGGGGTAGCCCAGTACCGAGCCTGTACGGACAAAAGGCTGCAGCAATGGCTTACGAAACATGCGCACGTACGTACGTGTACGCATGTCCGCTACGCAGCATGGTGCGCACGGCTCCAGGTGTAGCCCGTGGGGGACGGGGGAAGGAGGGTAGGGTGAACCTGGGTGCCGTGGCGAGGCTGTAAATCAAAACTTTGTACCACCCGACATCGGCACGCAGGACAGTTGACCGAGTGGTACGCCTCTTGGAAGCGATTCTGGAGTGGATTTGAATGGATGTTTATGTTATTCCTTTCCAATAAATGTTATTAGATAAATGTTTGTTTCGATTGCGGCTTGGCTGTTGAGTTACGGAAAAGCCGTGCGCCCGCTATTCAGGCAAACTACCGAGATTACCTTGTATCGTTCCGAGTGGGTCATATGATCACCGGCCGGGGAACGGAATGTTCCGAGCGCTTCGCACCGTGCAGCAATTCTTAAAACACATTTTAACCCACTTATCTTATCCTTTCGTGCTGAAGTGAAATATAATGATTTTCACAACAGCCCAGCAACAGTAACTCGTTAAATCAACAACTCAACGAGCTGTTCCTGCCTCAAGTCGGCCAATATTCGCCAGTCTCAATGCGTGGTCATTATTCAATGTCCAACTATTTGCACATCGCTGCATCGACCGCGGACTGTGTGCGCTGACATGCGCTTCAACCCTTTGCTGATCAATGGTGATTGATTCGTGCTTTCGTGGAAGCGAAAGCAAAGCGCATGATTCATCCCGATCTGACAGCACGAAAAGAATGGTTATTTGAACGCGTTGTTCTGTTAGTACAGGATTTTTGCATCTCTCCTTTAATGTCTAGTAGTACTAAATAAATGCCGCAAGAGGGCGCTAGTAAAATAATGACCAAATATTAAATAAATAACTCAATTTCAATCTTTTTCAAGCGATAACCAGCGTTGGCTACCATTCGGCCATAATATGTTGTAAGCTCCTATTAGCAAACAGGTCCCAGCAGCTGCCTATCTTCATCACGTCCGATAAAAAGATAAACACTTCCACCCTGCCTCCCTGTCCTCCATCCGGTGTGTCAATTAAACGCATAACCAAACACAATGTAAGCGGTGCGGTGCAACAAGTTGCACTTTTAGCCGCTTACCTGCACCAGATAATCGCGACCGAATGGTGTCTGTCCGGCTGAACACGGCGGAACACATTAGCGACAGGCGCGACTAATCAATCATGGTCCACAATCCAAACCATCATCTCGCGATAATTGACACAAATACCGCTGGAAAACCGTGTCCCGGGTCGCCGTCGGTTCGGTTGCCACGGTGGTCGAACGTGGATGTTGGCCGCTTCTAGCTGCCGGCACCGTGAGTATTGTCCGCGGCCCAAATGGTACGGACTTCTTCGCGCGACCAAAGCCAAAGGTTATGTATGCGCTTCGGGGAATCAAATCCACTTCACTGCGCGTGTCACTTCATCAAATCGGTGGGAAGGTGCGAGCCACTAGCCGACCGACCATTAGCTCCCCCGATTATGTCCTCCTACGCTGGAACGATGGTGGATGGTTAGATTCTTGCGGTCACATATGCCACTACTTCGAGCGGATTAACCGTTTTGTTTTGGGTCAAAGCAATGGCAGTAGCCTGCCAGCCGTCAGCTCGATTGCTTGGGGGCACTGTAGCGCTCGCGCTGTCTTCCACTGGTTCTGTGAACCGACCGTCCCAAGGGGATGGAAGGGTACACTAAACGGACCCGGGACTGACTCAAAGTCGGCAGCCGTAGCCAAACATTTATCACTCGTCGCAATTCATTACGACAAAACGGCCAGCACTGGTAGTAAATAAACATCGAACAAACGCACGCATGTGCTGGCGTTGGTTGGGGGAGTGCAAGAACCTACCTACCACACATCCCGGTTAATGGACTCTAATGATCGTCGCACAACCAACCGAATAGCCATATCGCAAAAATTACATGATTGAATGGTACGCGAAAACATGCCAGGCTAGCTGGTTGCCGGTCGCTGTGAAGTGTTGTCGTTTGCAACTATGCAGCCGAGTGTCTCCGCTTGGTGCCGTGACCAGGATCCGTACAGTAGAACCTACCACCGGGAAACGCGGCCCGACGGCACATTGTAGTTTGCTAGTAGCGTGGAGCAGCTCCACTACATCAAGAGACGAGCTTGTCATTCGTTTGCGGTACCGCTACCCATACGGGATCAAATTTCAGCTCCATGTTAGCTTCCCTTAGACATGCGTACGACAGATTTGCACACATAACGCAGGGGATTAATCATCATCACAATACAGTGAGTGTGTATGTATGGGCTGTTTGTCCGATCAGTCAGGGTTTATTACAAAATTATACTCATCTGAAGCAGATTTGCTACGTTACCATTCTCGAATCGGGTTGTTGAACATACCTGGAAAGATAAGAGAACATAACGATCCTTAGTATGATATAACAACAGATAATAATTGCTGCAATTGCTATCAATCAAGGAGTTCTTATTTCCAATAAAACATTTAGTTCTAATTTAAGGATTAACTTTCGTATGAGTTCAAATCAGATTTACGATATATTAGTAAATCGCTTCTTTCTTTAAAATATGCATAAATTCTTAAAATAATGTGTTAACGAGAATTTTTCAGGAACACGAATATTCCAAACCGTTCCATGCGTTACATTATCGAAACAAAAAAACTCCTCCAGGTTTTTAGAATCTTGAAGTCTACTTGTGATCATTAAGCAAACGAAAACAAGTGACAAAACTAAACCACCTCTAATAATCCGCTTCCCGTTCCCATTAGCACCAATTTCACTCGTTTCTAACCCGTTTGCTTTCCGTACATCGTACATCAAACGGAAGCAGCTTGCAATAGCTTTTTACACTCTGCCGTTGCATTTGTAGTCGCGGCAGCAACCCGCAAACCCATCATCCACAAACATCCTGCGTCCGTGTTGTCACACTTGTTGGTACTTTTTCTTTTCTTTCCCTTGCGCCCTCGTTCAAACACTTGAAGAACACGATCACGCGAAGGAAGCGACAACACGACGCGGAGGGAAAGATCGAAGATGTCCCTACCAAGGCACACTTGGTGATGTGATTATGCGTTTGAGGTAAGCCTTCCCATTCTAGGGGTTTAGGGAAATGGAAAACTCGAACGTGACTTTTATGCTGGGAAATTTTCATCGAACGGTGGCGCGCACTTCACGGTGCACCACTACAACGGGCGACAACGCGCAAACGAGCCAAGGATAATTGATGTGTTCATGTGTTTTCGAGTGGGAGTCGAACCCGAAAACAAAACAACCAACACCAAACCAATCCTTTTAGCCCTGTTCCACGGTCGACGAACGGTTGCAGCGAAACAGCACTCGTTCGAGTGCTTGTTTCCACTTACAAGCGCACAAGAACGTCTTGAGCGGTTTTGGATTGAGAAATATTTCCTCACAAAATACATTTGACGGACTTTATCTCTAATCTCTTTCTTGGTTAAGTTGTAAATTTTTGTAATGCAAAAACAAAACCAAATAAATTCATTCATCTTTCGCCTTCTATCGCACATCCTAGACAATTGATCATTAAAACCACATTCCTAGCATCGAGCGGGCGCTAAAGGACAAACCGACATTAAGTCATTGCTCTTACACCTCCATCAACCAATTATGCAAATTAATAACTTTTTCTGTCGCTCGTCACTTCGTCGATGCACAAGTGTCGATTGCATAGCTCGCACGCTCCCTCGCTCGCCTCTTGCGTTCGCTCTCTTGAGGTGGTTAGATCAAAAATTAAGTAAATGAAGCAAAAAAAAATCACCATATACCCCCGTGGGTTTAGCAAGCGATCGTGTCAGATAAATTGTTGAAAATAATCGTGACACACATCCTGCGGGTACCACCGCGTACGAGCTAGTGGGAAAAGCAATGTAAGAACAGATTTGAGAAGAGTTGGCGTCATAATTGCATTACTCAACCGATTGCATCTGTCTGTGCGCTAATTGTGCGCGTTGAAAGTGATTTAAATGGTTAGCTATACAAAATCAATCCATCCGACCTGTAGGCATGTGGTATCAATCAAAGTTAGTTAAACAAATATTTAACCAACCATGGTTAAAAATAAATCAAACATATTACAACGCAAAATTCATCCATCCAAACATACTGGAATATTATTCAAGGTTTTGGTTTCACCATTGGTTTCGTTCAATCGTTTCCCCCCGCTGACATAAATTGTCACCCCATTAAATAGGACAAATTTAACACCTCGTTAGTTCACCTCCACTCTCGAGAAGAAGAAAAAAAAACACACGAAACCTCAACGGACAGGTTCGTTTCCCTGATGGCTTCATTAAAGTGCAGAAAAATATGTCCAGCATAAAAGTTTACGCGTTTTCACACGAAACCCCACAATGCGGAGGGTGCACTATCGTCCGACCGCAACCACTTTCGCAACTACGGGGGCGAAAAAGAAATCCTTTTGCCCACTGGTGGATGCAAAAAAAAATCATCCAAATCGTACACGGTGTACCGAAGTTCGATTAAAATTTGCTACGAAAGAACGCTCCAAAACGAGCATCAACGGTAATGTGTGTGTGTGTTTTTTCTCTTTCTCTCTCTCTCTCTCTCTTTTCATCTTTTCGATCAAGTGAAGGCAAACTGACGATGAATTGCGGCTTGAAAAGAATCGAACGAAAGTGAATGAACGTCCATGAACGAAATCCCGTACAGTGTGCCACCTCGTTTCCACCCAACCCGCCGCAAGGGTTCCACCCTCCCCTCTCCACACTTCCCACTCTGCTGATTTGGGCCCGGGCCCTCGATCGCGATCGACGTTCTGCTACATTGTGCCGGCGGCGATGCGTCAGTCTAGAGGAGAGGCCACACGTTACGGCAATATGTAACGTATGTTGCAATCGTAAATGCCGCACATTTTCGACGTTTCCGAGGGCCCGGGCGAGTTCCTCTGCGGGTCGATCTTCCTGCGGGCGATCGGTCGATTTAATTGTGCGTTCGTTTGTAGAAGGGCTGTCCGCAGTAGGTGGCTGGTTGCTTCAAGCCTTTGTATCGGATTGTCTAATAGTCAAATTCTTAAAATAAAGAACACAACTTCTTCACATAAAAGCATTTTTAAAAGAATCGTTCGAATACGGGGTTGAGAAACATTTCAACACTTTTGAAAAATTTCATGAAATTTCACATTACATGAGTAAACAGTTCAAAAAAGTGTGAGGATTTACTTGGAAATGTCTCTGCCTTTGGTGCAGATTAGCTCGTTTTCGTCTCTCGTTTGAGTATTTACTATTTTGGCAACTGTGATTAAACATTTAGCTATATTTATTCACTCTGCTGTTTTAAGAAGACGCAAAACAAATATAAACATGAAAAACCACAACTTTCGTACAAAAAGCCCAGATATATAAAGCAAGATTTTATTTTAGCTACAATTTGTTTCTTCACCCAAGACCTTTTCCCTCTGTTTTTGCTCATTTTACCTAAAGCTTGTTAAGCTCTGTTTGTCACAAAAATTTGCAACATAAAGGAACACCCGACCAGCATCAGTTCCATTCGGCGGTTGCCATTCCTTTCAAATGATATTTTGGTGATCGTTTGATAGTTGCCATTTTTTGTTGTTGTTGTTGCTTTTTTTCGGCTTCGTTCATCACAAACACGCCACCCCGGAATGGTGCAATAAGCCGCGATTGCATCAATGAGCCGAGCAGGCAAGTTTTTTTTTGGTTTTTGGCAGTCGCAACGGAACATAAACCTCAGCAACAGCAGCAAAATCGGACTAAAACATCCACCGGAAAAAAAGTATACACACCACAACATAAATCTACGAAATAAGCTGCGTGTAGCCCAGGCGACAGTGATCAACAAAAAAAAGAGCACACACAAGCTCGTGGAGAATGGAACAAGAAATACCTCCAAAAAATGTAAAACCACCCTTGTTTGCCACCCTCCCTCCCACCCCCTTCACCACCAACGACTTGTGGCTTTGTTCCATACTACCGCACCTCCCTGCAAACCGCCCGCAACACACCCAACCGAAACCCACGGTTTTATGCTGGTCCGCGACCTCCGGCCGGGCCATTGGCACAGATTTTTCGGGCCCAATGAAGCTTACCCCCGCCATCTTCCTCTTCTCACACCCCGTGAGCTACACTGCCGGCAGCGTTAAATACCCCTCAGCGTGTGAGTGAGAGTGAAAGTGAGAGGATGGTGCGAGCGGGACAGCAAACAAACAGCAACCAACCAACCAACAAAAAAACCACAGTGAAAAAGCTTCGTGAGAAGAATCACCGTTTTGTTGTACGTACGCAAGATCGCGCGCGCACGGAAAGAGAGAATGAAGAGTCGCGAGATCGCACATTACGCAATGCGCCACTACTGCTACGCCGTTCGGACCGGGCCATGCCGTTCGACGGCGTCCATGACGGCGACGCCATCATCATCCGGTGCGGCTTACGACAGCGAAATGGTTGCATCTTGTTTTCTCTTTCGTCCGATCGCCAACAGCCCAGTGGATCGTGGTTTCGTGGTCAACATTTTGGATGGGCTTTTATTATTTTTTCGGCGGATGGTTGTTTCGGGCTTCTTTTTTTTGTTGGTTGGTGGGCGACCTTTTAGCGAAGTACCGCACGCGTTGCGTTTGTGTGAGTGTGTCTTGCGTGATGATGACGGAAGATGTCGAAGCTGTACATCCGACTCGGTGCTGCATAGAAATCCGATTGCGCATGCTGCAGGCAGCTTTTTGGGAGTCGGTGTAATAAACCTTCTCTTCCACCTCCAATGTTTCGCTCTTTTTTTGTACGCTGATGATCGTGGCCAGGCGGATTTCATTCACTCACAGCACCCGGTTTCGCGGATCGGTTTAGATAGGAGAAAAAAGCAGGGCGCCCGCGCTGTCGTGAGAGCGCGAGGAAGGAAGCGCGAAATTCGCCTAACCTACATCGCGAACGCCGCTATTGCGTGCGCGCGTTGCGTGTGCGCCGGCGCGGACGGCAATGAACCCACGCTGAACTCGGCTGCGAAAGATGCAACCGAAGCCTTCAACCTGGTGGCATTAGACCGGCAACAGCAGCAGCATCCCGAAAGCCAGCGTCGAATTAGCGATTGCGGGCGTTTTTTGTTTAACTTCGCACTGCTCAGTTGGGTAAAGGTTGCTGCGGGTGTTGCCGCGTAAATTGTTTTCTTTCCACACGTGCACACTAACAAGAACTTTATCCGCCCTAAACGCAACTAAATGCATAAATGAGCGATAATGACCTGCTCAGATGACCTACTGACTGACTGTCGGCCGCACTGCATATATGCACTTTTGTTGTTCCTGAGGGCTTTAATTGCACGCTTGCGATGAACGTTAGCGATGCGAGAGAAGAAGCAAAAACGGGCCCGTGAGTGTGATTATGGGTACGATAAACCATTCCGTGTTTGACCTGTGTTGCAATCATTAAAAATCGCTTGAAAAATACACATTTTTTTCGCAAAGCAGCTATGACTGCCTGTATTTTAAAAAAATTTGTATTCCTTGCAGGAAAATATCGATAATCCTCATTCCTTACCAACCATTTTCCATTTTTTACATCCTCTTGAGTCGCTTCATAAATGTGTACTTTCTGGCCACCACATACAATGCTGACGTTTTAGCACGCACTGTAAAGTCTCAGTACAGCATAAACACGGGTGCACAGGTGATGTAGCGAGACATAACACGCTCACCGCGCATTGATTAAGCGCCCCTACCATGCAAATGTGAAAGGGTGCTTAACGGGAATGCAGCCTTGAAAAGCGTGATGCTTTCGAGCAACAATCGCCCATAAAACATTACGATGCATTTATCGATAGCTTTATGTGACGGCTTGTGCTATTTAAAGCAACAAATCCATGCAATGTAGACGAGTTCTTGTATTTTTGGTAATTCTTTACTAGTGAAGAAGTAAGAGCATCCCGAAACAGAGAATGACTTATGCTTCACCAAATATGGCTACAGCTTTACTTTGTGTTTTGATCTAGTTATACTCA
This sequence comes from Anopheles rivulorum, assembly GCA_018908115.1. NCBI lineage: Eukaryota > Metazoa > Arthropoda > Insecta > Diptera > Culicidae > Anopheles > Anopheles rivulorum. The sequence continues at coordinate 3,767,565 of CM032178.1, forward strand.
TTTCTTGTTCAAATGCTGCTAAAAGGAAGACATTATGCAACATCACCGACTAAGTGCTGTAGAGCATCTCATCTCGCTTCAGTTGCCGAGGCTGGTGACCGCCGAACCATTCACTTCCCCGAAGCGTTTTGCCTGCCCGCAGGCGAAACAAACCCCAACTCCAACTCCATCAGCATCCCAAGCCTCATCCTGCTGCAACCCAGCCAAATGGAATTATCGCACCCTTTTGCTTTCATTAGCACCGCCGGATCGCCGGACCAAAGCAGCGCGAGCAGCCGTTTTTGGAGTCTAAGTTTGGACCGCGCGCGACCTACTAAATTGCAAACAATAAACTGCTTCTCAGAGTGTTGGCGAAGTGAATGCCATCCGCCGTGTGCCGTGGCTATTAGACGCGGTTAGACGTACATTCATATATGACAGTGTAGTGACCTACTGTACCCGCTGTGGACGGCACCTGAGCACGGCTAAGGAACGTAACAGGAACAACGTACAACGAGCCTCACAATGAGGGATCCAGAAAAAAATAGAACTTTATTCTTCAAAGTAGACAACAGTCGAGTTTTGCGGATAATGTATGTCTGATGTAAAATTGTCTAGAAATTTCAGCATACTGCAGGTTCCATACAGACTTAAGCACTGATCATCCCAACCCGTCTGCCCACCGGTTCGACCCATCTCTTACCACATTGTTCGTCGATAATTGTTCTCATCATTAACTACTCCTCTGAAATATGCACCTCATCTCATCGAACCACTGCTGCGGAAAGCTCTCGAAACAAGGTCCGGCTGACTCAACCGGACCGGAGTACTTTGAACTTTTACCTTCAGCGAGTTTTGTGAGCTGAGGCGCGAAAAAAACAACGGCCAAAACCGAACCGAATCCGAATACGAAAAGCGCAACGCAACTTGACCGACTGAGTTTGTGCGAGACTCGGTCAAAGATGTAGCGGACGCCTCGTGCCGGTTTTGCGCTCACTCGCTCGCTTGCTCGCTGCGGGGCCAACAGCTTGCATGGGGTCGAAAAACTTCCAAGGTTCCCCATGGTCAGTTCCCTGCCCGCGAGTTGCAAAGCTTCACCAAAATTTTGGACGAAAACCGAATACGACAATCCAACCTACGGTGAGTGTCCCCGGGTGTCCGAAGTGGACTGGAGAGCGAGACACGAACGTCGAAGAGGACGGGCACGGAGGCAACACGGACACCCTAAACTACCGTTTTGCGGCTTGATCTCAGCAAACATGCCTAAAAGCGGAACGATCGAACAATTTCGGGGAGGGTCCAACCTTCTCCACCGAAAAAGCGGCCCGGTCCATTGCTGCTCGTTGACTGTTCAAGGTGATTCCTTGTACCGTTTTTGGACGGCCTGAAGCCTCGCGGAGTTCGAGCGAATCAAGTTTGGTGCTTTTGCTGGGTGCTTTTGTTGCTCTTGGGCGAAGGCGCTCAGAGATGGGGAAGTAGTAATCTGCACTCTCCAAAAATAACCAGTTCATCTGAGGGGTTTTCGGTGGTGGCAAAAAGCTGGGAAAGCAACGCTGAGCAAAGTTCCTCATCAGGCTGGTATTACCCAAGACACTCGAGTCTCGGTAATCAGCTCTCAGCCTCGTCAACACCCGATAAAGGGTCAGAGGTAACTTTTGACATTTCGCCTCGAAACAATGGGCAAGTAATCAGATTTTGGATCGCTCCACACACCGACCGTCGCAACTCACCCCAAAAACTGATCAATCGCTTCACACGAGATGCGACAAGAACAAGGAAAAAATATCTACGCCACGTCCACCAAATTGATTGCGAAACTTTGCTCGCCCAATCTGTACGCATTCGTGTGCAACATTTTCTAGTTGGTCGGTTTGGATTTTTTTTGGCGCATGCCGCCTCCCAGGTTGTGCCTTGATCACTTTGCATCGAAAACCATTTGTCAGCCCATCGGCCGTTGACGTTCGTTAGCTGGCTGGCTGGCTGGCTTGCACCGAGCTGTCAATCGGCATGGAATGGGGTGTTTTTCGGTTGATTTGGTTCCCGAAATGGAGAATGTAGCGCCTCGGGCCATATTGTGTGTGTTTGGAAGGCACTGGTACTGTATGCGAAACAATTACCGCGTGTGGTGAAGCAGGATACTGCGAACATGCTGTGAAGGTTGACGCGATTGTTGTCGCTTGTGTAGAGACCCTCTCCATAAGATCACTATTTGTGAAGGAAAAGTGTTTCTAACATCAGAAAATAGCACATTAAAATGACGAATTACTGTGTCGGCCCAATTTGAGTGTGCCTCCAGAACCACCCCACACGTGGTCGCCGACCCACGCAACCATAAATCAGCCAACCGGTCAGATCTCCTCCAACTTACACTTGCTCTAGTGGCAGGCACCCCCGATTGATTACCCATGGGGTCGGCGGGCGATAAATTTGCACGCAAAATTCGGCACACGCTACTCAAAACCGCGGCTCGTGGTGACATGCACGGCACGCAGTTTGGGCTGGTTGCTGGTGGGCCAGTTTTGCATTCCGGTTGCGTGGCGTTTGCTGCATGTTGCATGACATGCGTCAACTTGCGTATTCAAGGTGTCGGCACTGCGTTTCCAGGTTAGATCCGATACGGATTTCGGTGCCTTCGATACGGCAAATTAGCATGCAATCAGGTCGGTTGGGACGTTTTGTTTGTTTTGCTCAAAAGGCGTTATTTTGATGTTGACTTTATGCTTTAAAAAAAAACATTCGGAAATACCCATCGCCCCATAATTTCAACGGTTCTCGGAACGGTAGATAGGTAGCTTATAGTTTACCATCCCATGCGTTCTGCAAACTGGTCGCGAGTCACTGTTGCCCCATTAACTCAAGGTAAACGCCATCGTCCATTACAACCCGAACCGCTTACGCACTCTTACCGGTTGGTCCGGTGCTGTTTCCTTACGCATCGGGCAACGGAATGTCGCATAATGCATGTGCCGTGTTTCCTACAAACGGTTGTCTCGACTGCCCGGTTTGTATTGCTGTGCTGTGGTGTCATGTTACCGAAAAAGGATCAACAAGAAGGATGTGACCCGTGTACCAACTGTGCGTGTATGCGTGAGGAAGAATTGCGTGGAGTTAAGGAAGCAGTCGGCCCATGCGCACATGCAACGCACAGGCGAAGACGTCATGTTGTGCACTGCCAGCACCGTAAGCGTACGCAGTCGAGAGTGCTTCACCATCATGGTGCACCGAAACGAGGCGCGAACGCGTTCCGCAACTGCGCCGTGAGAGGAGTTCGAAAGCACATAAACAACGTCGAGCTATCCTTGACCGAGTAATCACTTCGGGTGCTTGACTTGCCACCCGATGTACTGCGTGCAGTGCGCCGTGCCTAGCGGTTGGAAAGAGATTGCACGAGGTAATTCCATCTCCGTTCCGCCGGCGAGGAGGTTCGTGAGCCGGCCGTGCGTTTGTGATCAAGTGCGAAAAAAAAGAACGAAGCAGGGTTTCTTCTGGGTCTTCCATTGCGTATTCACGGCTGTGAGTGCACCACTTCCAGCTCATTCCAAGCGGGCCGAAACACACGCGCTAGTTTGAAGAATTTATTTTGGAAAACAACAATCCAAAGATTCAAAGAATAAAAGTGAAAACGGTGACGGCGAAAATAGCACCTCGCTGCTAGATGACAGAGTTGAGTCTGACACCGCACTCAACCACTTTATTGTCTAATGGGTTTACAGATTTTTGCGAAGATTCTTCCTCTAACTAACCTAGATACGTTCATCCCACATTCGATCAGAATGTGTTAGACGAACAAAGAGTCGTTAGCAATTGAGGACGTTGCACTGGCTCGGACAAAGACGTGCGGCAAATGGATTCTTCACTCTTCATGAGCACGACTCTCGCTCTCCCTCTCTGTCTCTCTCTCTATGGGTTTGTACTACCTTTAAGGAAGTACGAAACTCGACAACATCTTAACGCATCAGACATAGCTCAATGCGCCCAAACATCGCCACGACATCTTGAAATTGGATCCTCCTATCCTATCCCAAGCGCTGATCATACGCCAAAGAGTCTCACTTTCAAACGTCAGAATATAAAGTAGCCTAATTAAATGCTTCATTAAAGGTTTCATGTTCCATTTCGCGCGTTGTGAAAAATCGACCCACGTTCACGTTTCCACCACAGTCTCGGACGTCCATAAAACTGGGCGCGGACCTACTAGCAACAGGGCGAGTCGACCAACGAAACGATCTCACGAGAATCTCACGCCGCCGCGGTACCGCCACGGGTAAGTAATTCGCGTAATCGCAATGAATTTGTCACTGTGCCTAACCAAACGGCCACACCGTCTGTCGTGGTTCGGTGGGCTCGCTCGACTCGGTTCGGTCGCAAAGGAAAGCCTTAATTTAAATGTCATTTTTACCCATTTATGACAGTAACCAGCGGCGCGCGCGCAATACGCTTTGGTTTTTGTGTGTGAGAACGTGATAAGCTCTGCGCGTACCGCGTACGTAAGCTGCCTACACCTTTCGGTTTATGACCTGACCCAAACACACTACCGCGAGTGCCAGGTGTACTCGGGGCCAGAGGATGCATCTCCTGGCCATTGGGTTGTTGTGTGTTTCAAGTCGTTCAACAAGCTGGTCAGACCACGTCGAGTTGGTGCGTTGGCGCAAAATCAGGGCACTATCATGTGGTCCCGATCGCAGGTGAACCAACGCCCCTTTACTTGGATGCGCGACCCTTTCCTGCCGCAAGTTGTTAAGGGTAGGAAGCCGTTAAATGGACACGGCGCGGTTCGATGTAGCGCCAAACGGTGTGATGCCTGACCGAACATAACCGATGACATGGCCCCGTGTACGTAGTACGACCGTAGCCTTTCGGTTCCCGTGTCCTGCTGATCGTGATTGCCCATTTATGGACTGGGCTCTGTACGGGACGCTAGATGTGGGCTTTGCATCGGTCTCGGCGATCGTACCAGAGTGTTTGGTACCAGTGATGGCGTGGGCATGGGTCTGGCGCCCAGCTCTAACACGGTCACTTACAAACGCATTACGCATTACGCGACAAACGACGCGCACTATGCATTTATCCGGTTTAGGTATTTGGGGTTATGCCTGAAGTGGACTGTTTTTTTTTCTTCCCATTTCACTCGCTGCAACTGCAACGGGAGCGACAAAAACAAACTCGAAAAAAACGGGTCATAAAATGCGCTCAAGAAAGCACTTGTCAAGAGCATTTAAGTGTTTTTTGATAGGAGAGAAAAGGACACGATATGCGCTTATTTCCAGGAAGAAAGTCTCGAGCAATCTTACATAATTGGTTACTTTTTCTGACATTTTCATAGAAAATCTACTCCTTTTCTTTAAGAATCTCCATCCAAGTTGGGCTTTGATCCAGGTCTGATGCAGTATCGTTCGACTAAGAATAAGTTTTCTAATTTTATTTTGTTTACTACCACGCGATATATTCACAAGAAATTAACCATTAAACAGTTCTCTACTCCGTCCTGAGTACACCGAGTAAACACAGTGGCGATTTTGGCCGACCTTTGACAAAATTTACTCACGTTATCTGCCACACAATGAATCAATGATACGCTGTTTATAGTTTCTTTTGAAAGAGAAAACTCCCGAATGTGTCTCACATGCTTTTAGCCGCCAGACCAGACACAAAACGATCCTGAAGCTGATCAGACAAACGAAAGGTCCCATCCATTTCCAGCCGGATTGAAACGGTCCTAGCATTCCCATCCACTTCAAACGTACACGCTACACACAAATACCCCGAGGTGCACTTGTTTCGTCGACTGATTTATGTCCACACGGTCGAACGCAAGAAGCTCTTGGCAGCTAAGAAGCGACCGCGTGTATGTCTGTGCCACTTCAACACAAACACACGTACGACGAAAGATGCATGAGATGGGTTGGTCCTGGCAGTGGGCAACTTCCTTGGTAGCGGGACTCGTTCTCCTTGCCTCGGAGATGGAGTTTATGTCCTTTAAGCCTCTTTTCTTCCAGTCGCTTGGTCGAGAAGGCACAAGGTGTGATGTAAATCGGTTGAGTGTTAAGCAGCACCAGCCATTGTTACAAAATTTATTTGCCTTCCCAGAATTTTGTTGCCGAGAGTTCAACACACTCGAACAGCCATATGTGTGGAGATTATTGTCTCGTACACACAAAGTAAAACAACACAAACAAATACCTGTTTCCTAATAATGATCTTCTTAAGAACACAATTCCTTTAAAATGGGCACTCACTTTATCGCTAATTTTATATGCAACTTTAGAGCGCGCAAAGCGAGTATTCCAAAAAAACAGCCTTCGCGCCACGTTCGTGTTCTACATGCACCAACCAACTTCTCATGACTTCTTTACAACCTATCTCAATATGGGTGTTTTGTCTGGCAGGATGGCAAGGATAAAATATTCCTCAACCGCAACATCATCCTTTCGGAACGGTGGCAGCAACAACAACAAAAAAAAAACCATCACCGTTACCGCTAAAAACGAGGCCAACAAACTTGCCAGCACAAACTTTGCTTGCCTTTCCATTCCACTGATGAACCTGAACCCGACGGTAGTACCCACACCACGTGATGGTTACCTTCATCATTGTGCACTAAACGAGATTTTCCGTTCGAATTTGGCTAACAGGCTCCCCAGGGCGCATCCACCAGCGCCAAGGAAAAATCGGGAAAAACTTTCCCAAAAACCCAGGCCCGGTGGCGATGGTTGATGGAGTTTGGGTGCCACTTGCGTGGGGAAGAAGGGAATGGAGGTTGGAAAATAAATGTTTTCAATACCTGCAGCCACGGATGCTTTGGTACCAGCAAAACCAGCTTCTTCTGATCAGTTTATTCTTGTTACGGTAGTATGAAAATTGTTTCGTGTATCTTTTTTAGCTACTTTCTCTTCATCTCTGGCCAGCAACAAAGAAAAAGGAAGAAAATCGTGTTACAATATTCTCTTCCAATCCATCCGCACCCAAGCGATTTGGTAAAGTTCATGTAATATATATAGATTTTTTTTTCCTGGGGGTTGCAGTTTTTCCGCTCCGTTTTCAAACGGAGGTTTCAAAGAAATATTTCATTCTGCAGCTTTTTTGTTGTTGTTGTTGTGTGCGACCATTCTCTCTTTGCAATTCCTTCCTCGTCCTCATCGCAAGAAAAAAAAGAATCCTTCCAGACCGGGAGTCGGGCAAGCCAGTCGTGCTTTATTTTCTTCGGGGCGAAAGTTAATCAAATTCCGCCCCGGCGATGATGAAAGTGTTGCTCTAACGGTTACTCGGTTCTCCTTTTTTTTGGGGGAGGGTTGGTGAGTTAGTGTTTTACTAATTGGATGACGTTCGACTCGCTTTGATTCAGTTTGCTTTACGAGGTAACGCTAACGAACAGCAAAAAAAAAGAGCGCGCGCGCGGTGTTCTCGGTGGCCATTCCACACCGGTCATCCGTCAGCACGTAACAACTCAATCGACCATCCATGGTTGGGTAGGAAACGATGGTCAGCCCTTTTGCCGCGCACTGAGTACAACAAGCGTACTATCGGGACGTGAAGTACGTGACCATTTGATTCTTTTCGGGGAGAATGGTTTTTGTTTTTGTTTTTTTGTTTTTAGAGGGAGACTGGAGAAATCGCCACTAACAAAAGCGGAATAAAACCGATGCTCCCGAAATCCTGCCATGTCTGGATTGATGTTGCCGTCATAACACGCGCAACATGGAGCACTGGAACAAGAAGGTTGTCTCAGTCAATGAGACTTTCATGTGTTTATTTTTCTAGCGTCACCACACGTTGAGCTTCAATGAGAAACTGATTGACGGGATTGACTGATCGGGTGTCCATCGTNACGGTAGTATGAAAATTGTTTCGTGTATCTTTTTTAGCTACTTTCTCTTCATCTCTGGCCAGCAACAAAGAAAAAGGAAGAAAATCGTGTTACAATATTCTCTTCCAATCCATCCGCACCCAAGCGATTTGGTAAAGTTCATGTAATATATATAGATTTTTTTTTCCTGGGGGTTGCAGTTTTTCCGCTCCGTTTTCAAACGGAGGTTTCAAAGAAATATTTCATTCTGCAGCTTTTTTGTTGTTGTTGTTGTGTGCGACCATTCTCTCTTTGCAATTCCTTCCTCGTCCTCATCGCAAGAAAAAAAAGAATCCTTCCAGACCGGGAGTCGGGCAAGCCAGTCGTGCTTTATTTTCTTCGGGGCGAAAGTTAATCAAATTCCGCCCCGGCGATGATGAAAGTGTTGCTCTAACGGTTACTCGGTTCTCCTTTTTTTTGGGGGGGAGGGTTGGTGAGTTAGTGTTTTACTAATTGGATGACGTTCGACTCGCTTTGATTCAGTTTGCTTTACGAGGTAACGCTAACGAACAGCAAAAAAACGAGCGCGCGCGCGGTGTTCTCGGTGGCCATTCCACACCGGTCATCCGTCAGCACGTAACAACTCAATCGACCATCCATGGTTGGGTAGGAAACGATGGTCAGCCCTTTTGCCGCGCACTGAGTACAACAAGCGTACTATCGGGACGTGAAGTACGTGACCATTTGATTCTTTTCGGGGAGAATGGTTTTTGTTTTTTTGTTAGAGGGAGACTGGAGAAATCGCCACTAACAAAAGCGGAATAAAACCGATGCTCCCGAAATCCTGCCATGTCTGGATTGATGTTGCCGTCATAACACGCGCAACATGGAGCACTGGAACAAGAAGGTTGTCTCAGTCAATGAGACTTTCGTATGTTTATTTTTCTAGCGTCACCACACGTTGAGCTTCAATGAGAAACTGATTGACGGGATTGACTGATCGGGTGTCCATCGTTGGCTGATGGCAAAGAGAAGAAACTAAAATCCCACCCCATCGCCTTAATCGAGACATCCTCCCAGGCAGGTTCTCAACCAATCGATCGTCTTCAATCTCGACCAAAAGTTTGACTGATTGACAAAATGATGATGCCATGTGATGATACTACAGTTTCTTCGCCATGCTTGCTGCCTGCGCCGTTTATATTTTACCACCCACCGAACTAACCGTCGATAAATCAGTCAATCTGATCGTTGGAAGGATTGAGTGCGCGCTGTGGGTGAAGCATCACACATGTCTCACCCTGGTACACACACACACACCCTCACGTGTGTTGATGATGGCCGGTTGATGGAGTTATAAAATATATCTCACCGACCAAGAACATTGGATGGAGTTGCGCCGGGGGCCGGAAGAACGTCCACACCGAACAAACCCTGCGTATGCAACGCCCAGCTCCAATCGGAAACGAGACGAGACGAACTTTATTACATCACCGATTACGCTGACGATGGCGTCGGGACATTGTATTGATGAGCATTTTGTTGTGCGTACTTTTTTTTCCAGCTTTGTCTTTCCATTCATTGTGAGTTATCTTCCCTTTTGATGACATGAAAATTAAGGATGTGTTCCATCATCGCAGCGATGTCCTCCGGTGCGTAAGTATAGAAAAACCGTACACGATGGTCGACTGATAAGCAGAGCCACTGAGTGATGATAAAAAATCGATTTAGCTCTCAAAGCGATATGCAATGAAGGTTTTTTCCTTGGTTGGTGCATGCTTTTTTCATGTGGTTACATCTCAATTTAAAACTGCTCAATGGAGTCAAGCTTTTTTGTTGAAATAATCCTTTTTGGAAGTTTATGAACATTTGTATTTAGATCAGTAGTGTTTAGTATTACTTGGAATCGATGTCCAATAAAGAATTACAACTCTTCATTCGCTTATCTTTAACTCTGTGTCCAAGAATTATGAGGTACTGCATGTACATATTGAAACCTATATTCAAGACTCAAAGTTGCAATAATAATGCAACATTCTGTCTGCCAACTTAAACCACCAAGAAATATTTTGTTGTGAAAAACATAATTTTCAAACGAAATCGACAGTTATACAAACTAACCACACAAACAAAACTATCAAAAATCTTCCATTCAACCCAGACACACCCTTCCCAAGGATGGGAAGAACCTTCAGCTCAAAACTACTTCCACGGGCTATCATCTTTTGCTCGACTCTACTTAATATTCATACACTTCCTTCACCGCACCATAACGATTCGGTCGTAAAATTTCCCTCCCAAAAATAAAGAAAAGGCCATCCCACTTTTTCTTCCAACATAAACAAAACCAGTGCAGCGGCCAGAACCCGCAAACCAAGAGCAGGGAGTCAACCCGTTATCTGGCCCGTATAGAAAGCTGCTTGTAAAATTTTAAAGTGGCCCAATCGAGGTTTTTGATCGCCAACCGTAGCAACCGTTAAGCAAATGCGGTGCGGGAAAGCGAACTACTGCTCACCGGATATGGCATTCGAGAGTTGTCGAAGCAGCAAACAAAAAAAGTCTGGATGCAGGATGCCCTCGCTACAAACTCCTGGCTTTTCGGGTTTGATTTTCCCGGGGCACAGACATCCCCTGACGGCTGGTGGATCTGCTACCTAGACACCATGTCAACGGATTGTCATAAAACCCAAGTGCCCACTGGGCTAAATGATGCTACGGCAATGGCTATTAAATTGCCAGAATGACATCGATAGCTGCTGCTTGGGACGCGACCAGACTACGGTCTGAAACCCGAAAGGGATGGTCTGCACCACAACACCACCATCTACTCCTCAACGCTAACCCCTTGCGAACGATGAAAAGAAAAAGGCTCCCAATTCTCCCAAAACGTCCCACCAACAACAAAATAAAAATCACAAAAAAGGTCTCCAAAAGTCGCCGTCGACACGGATGAATCGGATGTTCCAATTGCAACCGAGCAGACGGTTGCGTTTCACATCTTCACCTCTGAAAACCCCCGTCATCCGCTTCACCGGCGCTAAGGATGCGTTTGCAGAATTTGTCATTCCACTCCCGAATTCAGCTCGCGCATCCTTCCGTTGACATTTTTGTCCTTCTTTGCCATTTTTTTTTGGTCTATTTGTTTGCCACTGTCTGTGGCACCCAACAAAAGGCACCGCTCACGTTACAGACGGCGATGACAAAATCCAAGACCAAGAGCACATGGCAATGGCATTGGCACAAGTCGAGCTCACCAACGATGACGCCCGTCGATGATGCGCTGATGACGACGACGGCGACGGCGACGACGACGACACTGGTCAATGATCGGGATGCCCGGGAAAAATCCTCGCCCCAGCAAAATGGTGTCACCAACCGGAGGAGCACAGGACGCAAAAGAACAGCAAAACAAAACGAACAAAACAAAAACTTGCAAGCTCCCGGGTCTCAGCGTATCGGGCTCTAATCAATTTCGCCCCAAAACAGGATGCCCGAATAGCATCACCAAACCTCCGCAACGATGCACTTTTCTTCATGTTCCACTGCACGGAAAACTCCTGCGCCACTGCTCGTTCTCGGATCCATTTGGTTCTTCTTCCTTCGCGCCCGTTTCGTGCTTCGTTTGTAGCATGTTCGTGTCCCATTTTTCGGTGCCGGTGGTGGTTTAGCGAGTTCTGGCACTGCTGCTGCTGCCGTCGGTATTGTTGCGAGCGGAAAGTTCTGCCGGGCGCTTGGAAGCGTTTGTGGTGCGGCAGTGGATCATAAATTTTATTGCTTTCGTCTGCTTCTTGTCATTATTCCACTTTCACTGCTTTGGCACGGTCTGAGTGCTCTTTGTGCCGTGGCCTGGCGCTGCTGCACTGCCAGCCACGGTCGCTGTTGGTTAACACTTGTCGCTTGGGCGTACTTTTTTCGGATGCTTTTTGTGAGAGCGCTTGGCGAGCGGTACGAATTTCGAATATCCTGCCCGTTTCACTCTCGCTCTCGCTTTCTTTCCCCGTTGCACTTTGCTTCCTTCGCCAATGGGATTTCATATTTACTGGATTTTATTATAATTTTTCATTTACTCTTTCTCGATCACGAACCAGCCCATATATAATCGACAACGTCGCGCGCTCTGTGCGTCCTTCCGAGACGATGCCCATTCGCTATCTCAAACCGAAAAGCGTTCGAAAACGGTTCTCGATAGAAGATAATCTACCTATTTTGCATACGCTTGCCCACCGTTCATCGTTCCAGCCAATAATTTGCATAATATCCCACGGATGCGACGGATTTCCTTTCGCTTTTCCTTGTAAGCATCTCGCATTAGGGAACTATTCAAATTTGCCCGGGTCCACGTGACGCCCAGGCGCACTCTAGAGCGCTGGAATGCTCATCTAAGCTTTTCATATTTTTGGCACAAAAAAAACCTCCATCAGAAAGAATGCTCAGCTTCTCCCAAGGTGGCCATTTTTTTAACCTCACTTTTCGCACCTCAACCTATGGGGTTAACCATATTGCTTCCCTTTGGAGGGATACACAACCCCGCAACTTCCATGCTTTCCGGTGCAGTGTCCTGTCCTGTCCGGTGACAGCGAAACATGACAATGTGACACCCTTTTTTCCATGGCCCGTCAGGACCAAAAGGGAAGGAAATGATGGACGGAAAAGCGAAAACACACATCACACAACTAAACGGGGCGAAAGGAAAAAAAAAACAAACTAGAAATAAAACTATGAGCCAGACAATGATTGCATGACAATTTTCAATTTTACCACACTCCACACTCCACCCGGGATATCCCGGGAATCACCCTCCCCGGTGAGGGGTGAAAATTCCCTTTTCGGTGACTAGACTTTCACTATCTCAGTTTTATCGACCTCGATCTTCGCTGCACCACGGCTGAGAGCGCGTTTGCTGTCATCGGGAGTTATCCCTTCTGGCTTCTCATTTAACGTTGGGAGTTTTCATTTTGTGGATGAAATTGGAGCCAAAACGTTTTCTTTCTCTTCTACTTCCCCGCATGTGCCCAACGTCTCATCAGAGCCTTGGGGATCAGAGGATGCGCTGGCGGGTAGTTTTTCCGCTATTTTATGGGCAGCAGGTTTTTGCCCGTCTACGCCCAGGCGCTTTTCATCGTACACAGTTGTAATTTTATGCAACTTTTCGCTCGCGTTCTTTTTTTTCCACGGCCGTAATATATTGCCGGTGCCAACATGGTGGCCACTCATTGAACTTTATAGTCGAGCGTGAAAATGAGCATCGTTGCATTCGTGTGTTGGATTTATTAATCGAATTTCGTCCACAATTTGCAAAAGCTCACGATCAACCCACGTCACTCATAGAGGGCGTGGTGGTAGCCTGACTGACATGTCTGGCCACATCTACGTACAAGCAGAAAACATCATGTGTTCCTCCCTCGTCACGCCGCTCAACTCTCCGGTTCTAAGTAAATAAACAAACATCGCAAAAACCAGTGCTAAGAACAACCATCCAATTACCGGTCGACTGTGGCGCACATTTGGCTTTTATCACTTCCATCGTCCCCTTTTGCGATCGCGGAGTGCAGTTGCACTGGCAGCGCCGTTGCTGAACGTGTGCTGAGTGAGTGCAGAACCCAGCACTCAACCTGTGACCACCTAACTAGGACAAAACTATCTAAAAACTTGTGCCACCACCCCGGGTGCCGGCGAAGGTAAAAGGACACGCGTGACCTTTATCGGACGTCAGGCGCTGTGCTGGCTGGATGGTTGTCTGGTGGCGTCCGATGGTGCGCCTCCGCATGCCCTCGTGGTTCCATGTTCTCCCTTCCATCTTCTCCTCTCCTCCTCTCTCTCCTTCTCTTCCACCATCCCATCCCACCGTCCGCTTATTTTGCAACAGACAGCGCGAAGATATCGATAGCCTAACGGACACGCGTGGTATTTGGAACGCACCTTCAGAACAGATCTCGCACGACAACGTCAGTTTCCCAGCTCGGAACTCGGCGGCTCGCACGGACCCGATTTAACTGCCACAATCGCCATAGAACAACGCAGTGCAAAATCTCGTCGCACGCAACCGATGCGTCCCGAGATTCGTTCGATCGAGATCGAGAAACGCGATCTGCATACTTTTTGCTTGGCCAAAGCATAAGGTCCCTTTTCCAGAAAGACGGTACACTCCACCTTCCAAAGGGGGACACGTTTTCAGCACAACTACTACAAATCAATCGGCAAAAAAAAACATAAACATGACTGCTTGACAGCACTGACTGGTGAGACTGGGGTGTCCAAATTCCAAACCTGACCTCTCGGGGAAGGTATAAATTAGTGGAGCAGGCTCGTCAACAAATGAGCACGAAATGCAGCGAATTCCTGCAGTGCTCCAAGGTTTTAAAATGTTTCCTTTGCTGCTAAATTCAACCAGCTCAAGCCAACGTTGCACTAAATATTATGTGACAACTTGCCTCCAACAATGTTGATTCGGACTTTACAGATGAGCTTCATTCGCTATGAAAACATAGTTTTAAATAACTGTCATAGCAGGGACTTTGATGTATGCAATTCCAAAGAATTGTTGGAGAAAACGGAGAACATCAAAAAGAATATACATGGAAATTAAAACAAATAACTATTACACAAAAATTAACAACAAGATAGTAATGAAACTAAAAAGGATAAAGAATTTTGAAAGTGAATAAAGAAAGGTGTCAGAGACGAAGCATTATGAAAAGATAATAAATTTGAATAAAATTAAAACAAAAACACTCATCCGAATCATAATCACAAGGTGAGTTAAAAATATGCGAAAGTATTTAAATTTACAATAGAAATAAAGTAAAAAATGTTTCGTTGAGCAACAGCTAATAAATAATGTCGCACCACTAGCGCAGCACCTTCATTAGGCTAATCTTGCCCATTCAGGNTCCACCATCCCATCCCACCGTCCGCTTATTTTGCAACAGACAGCGCGAAGATATCGATAGCCTAACGGACACGCGTGGTATTTGGAACGCACCTTCAGAACAGATCTCGCACGACAACGTCAGTTTCCCAGCTCGGAACTCGGCGGCTCGCACGGACCCGATTTAACTGCCACAATCGCCATAGAACAACGCAGTGCAAAATCTCGTCGCACGCAACCGATGCGTCCCGAGATTCGTTCGATCGAGATCGAGAAACGCGATCTGCATACTTTTTGCTTGGCCAAAGCATAAGGTCCCTTTTCCAGAAAGACGGTACACTCCACCTTCCAAAGGGGGACACGTTTTCAGCACAACTACTACAAATCAATCGGCAAAAAAAAACATAAACATGACTGCTTGACAGCACTGACTGGTGAGACTGGGGTGTCCAAATTCCAAACCTGACCTCTCGGGGAAGGTATAAATTAGTGGAGCAGGCTCGTCAACAAATGAGCACGAAATGCAACGAATTCCTGCAGTGCTTCAAGGTTTAAAAATGTTTCCTATGCTGCTAAGTTCAACCAGCTCAAGCCATCGTTTCAACAAATATTATGTGACAACTTGCCTCAAACAATGTTCATTCGGACTTTACAGATGAGCTTCATTCGCTATGAAAACATAGTTTTAAATAACTGTCATAGCCGGGACTTTGATGTATGCAATTCCAAAGAATTGTTGGAGAAAACGGAGAACATCAAAAAGAATATACATGGAAATTAAAACAAATAACTATTACACAAAAATTAACAACAAGATAGTAATGAAACTAAAAAGGATAAAGAATTTTCAAAGTGAATAAAGAAAGGTGTCAGAGACGAAGCATTATGAAAAGATAATAAATTTGAATAAAATTAAATAAAAAAAAACTCATCCGAATCATAATCACAAGGTGAGTTAAAAATATGCGAAAGTATTTAAATTTACAATAGAAATAAAGTAAAAAATGTTTCGTTGAGCAACAGCTAATAAATAATGTCGCACCACTAGCGCAGCACCTTCATTAGGCTAATCTTGCCCATTCAGGCTCAAAAATCGGCAACGTCATGCCCGCTTCTCGCGCACTCCACGGTACGCGGTGCCCAAACAATGCGCGGGATATAGTATATCGTTGACTCGATTAATATCATCGTTACCGACCGGCCCGATCGGCTAATCGATCGACCGGATCCGAAACCAGGTGGTGGTGGACCGTGAACCGTGATTTGTGCCTTAATCACGCGCAAACCCCACATTCCCATTTCGGGCAACCGGGCTCGCATCGTGCGTGCGTGGTGTGCGTATAGCGGGTTGTCGGCCGCTTAGGGTCACTTATTAATTAATCGGAAATGACTCCCACCCTGCCGTCCCACCTTCCTTCTCACCCACTGTGTGTGTGTGTGTGTGTGTGTGTGTGCGCGCGAGTGTGTCAACCTGTCCGTCGTCCTGTCAAGCCCGGGTTTTGTCGCGTTTTTTGTTTTGCTAAATCGAGAAGGATCAGGTTTTTTTCGGTGTGTCGGTCACCACCCCGAAGAAAGTCACCTTCGTCGTGTTGCGTTGATCGATTGTTCGCGGAGTTGCAATCGGAGTAAGAGGGAGGCAGATGTGGAGGGGGAAGGGGTGTATCGTGTGTGAGGGGGCAGGAGGAGATCGGGCCCGGTGTGGAGGAGAAGCGAAAAATAAAAATATCCGCTCAGCCGGTTAGCCATGACCCAGTGGAGACCCAGTGTGCTGGGGTTGCTGTTGCGCCTCCGTTCCGTTGTTGTTTGTTGTTGACTGTGACAGGGCGAAGCAAAAGCAAAACAACAACAAAAAAAAAAACAAGATTGCACAAAGTCTCACACACCAAGCGGGTCGTAGGCACTTCCGAAAGCACCCCAACGTTCAGGTATTATCGAAGATTTGCAGCACGGTCGAACGGGGGACCACACTGAGCAGTGCGTGGAGGAACCGTCGCATTATGCATTTCCTTTGCAATGTATAGTACCGAACCGGAGGTTAGCGAGTATAACAGGTACATTCGAGGGGTTGGTACTTTTGATAGAAATGACACGAAAGATCCACGACATCGGTCGGTTTGATAGTGTGTCGTGCACGTGTGAGTTGAATGGCTTATGACAAATTGGTTCCACCCAAACACGGGATAAACGCTGCTCCAGCTTGAGTCGCACAAGGATCAGAAACCCACTGTACGGAGCGCCATTCTAACAGAAAGTCGTACAGTTTCGACTTTACACCGCTAGCAAACGGTGGTTCTGCAAGGCCACCGGCGACATAGCTTCGGAAACAATATTGTAAATGTCACAACCGCAAGATCCCATACGCTCACCCGTACGCCGAAAGGGCGCCGTGCCTGATACGATACGGAGTACACAGGACAAAAATTATACCTGACACACATCAATGGCCCAACCTGCCCTCCTCGCTAGAAGATACATAAAATGGTGACCCCAATTATTGCAAAAATATTTTTCACCCATCCCAGGTGGGATGACGCGGATGGTTCGATGATTGCGACAGCTTGAAGAGGGGAGGGGGATGAAACAACAACACAAAAAATACCACCCTTCAGGTGGTCAGCTTAGACAGCGCGACCTAAGATGGCTGCGCCTACGCCTCTCGCCAGAAACTCATCTTCAATCGGAATGTCGAATCGATCGACACTTTACCGTGTCGGAGACGTGTTGTGAAGGAAGACCGCAGCACGGTTTGGACGTGTACCGCAAAAGGGTCAGAGTGTGATGTCAGATCGCCTGATGCGATTCGATCGTCTCACGGTGGATTCCATGAGGCTCTTTACTCAACTCAACGCGCTTTCAAGTACAAAGGTACCGCAAGAATGTCATACGGGCGACGGAAAATGACGAATCCCGGACACTTTATGGCTGTTTGGTAATTGCCACTAGATGGCGCTCTTTGGCCACACCGACCATCGCCACTATTTACTGCTTTTGGCTGGTATGAAGTAATCACCCGCAGATTAAGGGTTGAGTTGGACAATTTAACTGAGCGAATTAAAAGATTCGTTCATCATTCACATCATCCAGCGATCAGGCAAGGTTTCGTCTTGTGCGGGAGTTTCAAGCAAATTCTTGCAGTTGAAAATAATTATTTCGAAACTGTTTCTTCAACTCCCCAATGCCCGCAAGCTGTTTCGTTTGGAACTCACAAGCGGAGAACACATGTGATGTGTATTGGAGGTGAACAAACCATTTGGGTAGGGTTTTTGTCTATTTGTCCGAAGCGTACGCATTCACTTTCACACCCACAATTATGCAACAGGCCAAAGGGTAAACTATTTCCACCACAAAAAGGCCTCTCCAATGATCCTTTCTTGGCAAAGCAGCTCGTCTAGTTCCGCGGGGACTGAAACGGAGCAAGAAGCAGTTGTCAAAACTACACATTTTTATGCCCAATTTCTTCGAACGATCAATCACGGCTGGATCGCGTTACATCGAACTCATCGCCAAACAACCATTTGTCAAGCGGAACGTGTAAAAAACAACATTTAGCAAATCAACATCCCGTAAAAGGACGCTGAAAAATTGCAACCCAAACAAAGCGCGCCAGCGGAAGATGGTGTGCATTATGGCGGGATTGTAGGAGACCGAAAGACCGCAGCAAGGCACCAAAGCAGAAAGCCAACCATGCACAACCATCGCGGCATGCGTTTAAATGTCATGGTTAATTTTTCACTTTTTCCCTTCAGCTGCACATGTGCGCGAGCTTCCTTTCGGTGTTTCGGTGTTAGGCAAGAAGGCACAACTTTAGCGAAACACTTTGGCACGAAACGGAAGCAAATCGCGTGCAATGATAAAGTGAAAGATCAACAGAAACGATCAGTGAAAAAGGCAGAAACGAAACATGAAAACGAATCCAATCGAGTTCGGCCCTACATGTCGTCGGTCGTGTGACATAAACGAGCAAATGGGCAGGAAGCCGCGATCTCGGGAAAGAATCGTACCGTCAAAACGGAGAGGGAAAGTGGATTGCTTTCGGGATTTTTGGGTTTGTTTTTTATTTTCATTCCGTGCACGGTGCACGCCATGTTACGGTGGGCACTCTTGTGTGACACACATTTGGTCTTGGTGGATGTGCTTTTTGGTTTTGTTTTTCTTGCCTCTTCGCTGCAGGACAAGTAAAAGTAACAGGCAGACGAGAGATTGAGAGAGAGAGAGAGAGAGAGAGAGAGAGAAAAGTCGATTATGTATGAAAACAGTCCAACGAAGAGTAATAACTGCTTCCTTTTTGGCTATTATGGCACACTTTTTTGGACCAATTCTGAGCACCGAACCAGCAATGCCGCGGAAAGGGAAACACAAGACAATAATGTATGGAACGCGTTACGTAAGCATTTGGCCTTTGCATGATACACTTTAGCGGAATAACAGCGGATGTACCGTAGAAGGGGTTTGTCGATTGTTTGGTTATGTTTGATTTGAATAATTGTATGCGCGGGAAGTTGTCCATTTTCGATTAGGAAAGGATGGAAATGATTGAAGCAATTTGATTAAGACCGGACAGATTGAAAGTAGTTTTTTCCCACAGCTTAGTCATTCTTTAAGTAATTTTCTTAACCATCTACTGTACAAACTACTGTAGATCAACTGTGTTAAGGTTTAGTAACGCCGTACAGTAACGCCCTCTCGTGGATTTTATCGATACTAACAATATCGCGAATACTGAAGTGATTTAATTAATTAGTGTTTATCGTTCTTTTAGTTATAAAATAAAACCCATAAATTAACAGCTTAAAAATCTCTTCTTATGTTCCCGTTATTTCCGCCCGGTTCCTTGACAAAGTACAATGACCTCTGCATAAAATGTATCGCAAAATATTTCACCGGCCCATCAGGCCTGGGAATGCAACTGGGCGGGAGTCAGATTTCGAATTGGTGTGACTTTTATTTCCTCCCTTGTCGTAAACGATGGAGCGATATGGCTGCATGCGTATGACAATGTGGTGATGCATGTTTTTTCACTGTTTCACTGTAATCGGAATCCAGGTTGAAAAGTCCATTTGTGTGCCACGTGAACGATATAACGATAAAAAAAAAGTTTAATAGTTGGAAATAACAAAAATGTTTGAAAAAATCTAAATATTTTGGAATGATGTTCAAATTCTCATAACTGATAATCAGACAATGCGAAAAGTTCACATTATTTTACGCATTATTTTGATCGACTTTACCACGAACCCATTATGCGGGAGCCCAACCGTCCGATCGGATTGCGGAAACTTGAAGAAACATTGCAACGCGCAGCATAACTTCACCGCCCCGAGCTCCGCCGTGCTTTCTTTTAACGGATGCAATTGATTTTGCCGACCATTGCAGCGTCAGCACGGCCACTGCACTTGACCGTCAAAAAAACACCCCGTATAAACACCTTCCTCCTAGCCTCATTCACATGCTGGAATGATCCATGAGGTGAGGTACACAAAAACATGCATACGCTCATTGAAACGCCAAATAAATAAAATCAATTACTAATTGCATTAGGGTTACGGTCAAATGGTTCACCCGCTGTTATGCACATTCTTCACAATACATTCGCCTCCCCATGTAAAGCATATGCAGTTCTTTTCCTGCACTGTGTCCCTATTGCACAGGTCACATTTCGCTCCATTCCGATCGCAAAACGGGTCGTGCTTCCGTTTCGGGCCTTTTATTGTGGGTTACCATTTGCGTTACCGTTTTTGTTGTTGACCGAAGGAAAATGCTTCGACAGCGATTTTTTTGGGTTTTAGAGCCAAGCACAAAAAGCACAGTTTGTTTGCGTTTGAATGTGTCGCCATGAGCGAGAAACAAAAGGTGAGGGATTGCTTAACGGTTTACCAAAAAAGAGTTCGAGTTATTTTTGGGAAGTTTTTATATTACTTATGCTTGCTTGGTTTACGAACAAGTATAATAAAATGAAAAAAACTACATTATGATCAAGTAAAAATCAAGAAAAGAATTCCATGCTCGAGCCAAAACAACGGGAAATTCAAATAGTCAAACCGTCCATATAACATCGCTAGCCGCCAATAGATGGCGCTAGTGTTATACGTTCAGCTGAATTGTTTGTCATGCGGTGGTTACGTTACTAGGTATTAACGAGGTGTACAATGTAATGATACCTACTTTAGTGTGAAATTATCATGATGTAAGCACAAACGTGCAGATACCATTGCGAATGAAGATTGACTGACTACTACTACTACTCTAAACTTGATCTACAGGTTAATTTTGAATATGAATCATGGTATCTACATTTTTGCCATATTGCACAAGAAGTAAACATTTCTTTCCTGGTGTAGTAGTGTTCGGTACTGAACAGAACATGCATTCCTTACCTTTTATGACGATATCGGGAGGTTTGTTTGACCTGCCACCATGACTGCTACTGCTACCGTTGCTACTGTTGCTCGTATGGTGATTGTTGACATTGTTGCTGCTGCTGGATGGTACACCGAGTGCATCCAGACTGGTAACGCCATTCTGTGTCGTGTGTCCATGATGGAGATGTTGCTGTTGCTGTTGATGGTGGTTCTGCAGCAACTTTTCGGCGAGCAGGGAATTGTTAAAGCGATTCTGCTGCAGCAACCCTTGTGCTTGAGCGAGTAATAGCTGCTCCTGTAGCTGTTGCGTCGTGAGCGTACCAGACCCTACGAGCTGATCGTTACCGCCTGAGCAGAGCCTTTGCAAGCCACCGTCGAGTTCATTCGGCTCACTCACGGACAGAGCGCTTAACTGGGCGGCTGCCGCTGCCGACGTTAGGAACTGACTACAATTCTGCAGGAAGATCTGTCCATTTGCTTCCTCATCCAGCTGTAGATCGTTGTTATTTTCCTCCTAAAAAGAACACAGCATCGTTAGTGTTTCTTCACATTCGCACACAAGCAACCGATACTACTTACGACTTTAATCTCGGTGGCAGGAAAATCCTGGAAAAACTGTTCCAACTCGAACGTGTTTTCCGTCAACTGTCGCAGCAGCTCGTCCGAATCATTGTCCAACTGATCCCCTAACGTGTTCAGCTCGCTCGCCAGCTCGGCCGTTTGGCTGGCCGTAACTTGGTTGCTCTCCTGCAACGAAAAGGAAAGAAAAAACCTTATTGGTACCGGTGTATACCAACACGTCCATTTACCAACCATCTAAGACGTACCGTTTGCAGGCATGCTTGCAGATCCACCATCCGTCCATCGTTGTCCGGGGACCACAGCAACTCATCGTCGATAAATGGCATCGCCACGATGGCAGAGCCACCCCGTAAACTCGCCAACGCCAGCGTATATATTTCTTGTTTAAATTCTACCTAGTACGATGCTACAGCGGTACATTTGCAACGAATACGATAAATTTTCTAAAAATATACTTCAACGACTTGAAGATAAAACAATTGATTTCTTTTCTCACCACGCACTGCACAATTCACCAAACATTTAGCCAAGACACAAACGCACTCGCTCACCTTCGTGAGCTTCAATTTAATTTCGCCTAGGTGGCGCTACACCGATCCTAACTTCACCACATCCGCTATTCACCACTGCACCGCTTCAAATATTGCTTCATTCACCACTCACACAATAACGGCCGGTTTTACTTCTTCGCTAAATATCAACTTTCTACACACGTTAACGACACGAACTTCGTTTCGCTCAATTATTATCATTTATCACAGATATCGTTGCATTGCAGGTTATGTATACAGCGTGAAACTTTTTTCACTGCTTCTTAAAAGTTCCAACTTTTGTAGCTTATGTTGCAGGGAATATTGCTTGTTGTGCTTTGCTAGCTTCAAGGCGTGTGCTATTGCTTCGTTAGAAGTATTTTGATGATGTTTGCCAACGACTGTTGTCTCTGCTGTTCGAGGTGGCGAGCTAGAGTAACAGATGTTCGATTTGTTTGATAAGTAGTTGGCAAGATTTGGCTCTTTTCGGAACTTCAGTATCATTTTCTGGGCTCGTGCAATGGGCGATGAATCCGGGTGAGGGTCAGTATACGATCATCACAGTGGTTTGTCTCACCAGTCTAAAATTCTGAAATGATACAAAAAGACAGTGGTTTCAACGTTATCATCAGTTGCTTGTTTCACATATAGCTCTTTCAATCATAAATACTTATTGCAATGTCGGTCATAATATTGGGGTAAAATTGTGTAATATGATACCATCTTCAACAGGTGACATTGAAACGGGCACAAGCCATTCTCCAAGACAATTATTCGAGTGCCGAAAGTGTTACATAGGAGCCTCCCGTCGAAATTCAATCCTTTCGTCTAGTCATGGTATTAGCGGGTGACGCAAATTACGTAAAAACATAAGCCAGTTAGGGCCATCTCATTAACAAAAACCAGGAGAACCTTTTGCATGGACCGGTAAGATATAACGCAAATTATGAAATTTGGAATACTCACTAATAAAACAATTTAATTAGCAGCAAGATCAACCAAATGAAGTTCATAGTTCTAAATGAAGTTAATACCAATTTGCATTTTACACTTGTTGCAACGGTTCTTTCAAAAACATATATGTTCGAATTTATTTTCGAAATCCCTTCCATGCTTGACTTCGAACACCAAGTTCGAATTTTATTTCAAACTTTCAAATATACTTTACATCATTTGATTGGTCATATATCATTCAAACGTCAACACAGATCATTGCGTTCCTGTTCCAAATCATTCACTATTCATATATGCATGTCCCGAGAAGAATAATAAATCACGTAAAGATGCACCAATTGCCACTGTGAAACACAACAGGATCAGTGCGACATTCGAAATAGAGTTGCGCACCCCTGACGTAAACATGNCCAAGTTCGAATTTTATTTCAAACTTTCAAATATACTTTACATCATTTGATTGGTCATATATCATTCAAACGTCAACACAGATCATTGCGTTCCTGTTCCAAATCATTCACTATTCATATATGCATGTCCCGAGAAGAATAATAAATCACGTAAAGATGCACCAATTGCCACTGTGAAACACAACAGGATCAGTGCGACATTCGAAATAGAGTTGCGCACCCCTGACGTAAACATGTTTTTGACAGATGCCAGTCTCGTACAAAATCATCCGGATCTGCAGGTTGTTAAATTTGCTCCACTAAAATCGTTATTAAATCGTTGTTAAAATCATGAGTGATAGTGATTCCGAAAGTACAGCATCCGAATCGGACAGTTCCTCAGAGTTGGACGTCGGCAGCAAGCGATTTAATCCGCTAAAAGCGCTATATTCCGCCAAACTGAAAGTACCTGTTGCAAACGCGCGACTGCACGATAACATTAGCATACTAGAGTCCAAACAAAACACATTGGGCGGTTTTGCGGAAAAGTTCGATGAGAATCGTATTTTGGAAATTCGAAATGCTGCAAGATCGAACAAAGTGAAAATCGAAAAAGGAAACCCGTTGCCGCAAAGGAAATTTCTTCCAGAGCAAGGCAAGGAAAACGTTTTGTGACGGATGGAATGCTTGTTCTGTGATTTATATTTGAACCGTTTTTCTCGATTAAATAGGCCCAATAAAATATGTAAAACCGATACGACACACAAAAAATCTCTTAATCCGGCTGGAAAAAGGCTACGAAGGACCGCTGGCGTTAATGTTAACGTGGATGAAGGAACGAAAGCGCGTCCGTGTGCATATACGCAAACAGAAAGGCGTCAGAGGCCATGTAACGGGTGTGATTGAACTGTTCGACAAGCACTGGAACATGGCCGTGAGCGATGTGTGCGAAACGTGGACTAGACGAAAATATCGCTACACCGAGAACAACCAGCATCCGGACAGTATGGTAGCCCCAACGGACTGTAGCGAACGTTTGCGACAGCTCGGAATCGTTCTGCCCGAAACCAAGGTGCAGTCGGCAGGTAAAAAGAATGTGATAATCACCCGTAAGCTACCGCAACTGTTCATACAGGGCGTACAGGTAGTGCTGGTCACACTCGATCCGTGTGATCCTCAACCGAGTTCTTCGAAGGAAAAGAAATAAACAGCCATATACTTTTTTGTATTTCTTAAGCCAATGATTTTAACTGTAGCTTACAATAGACATTAATGAAATAAGTTTAGCGTGGGTAAAAGCCACCTTCATATCACAAGTCCAGTTACAGTTTGATCTTACACCCATGGGAGTTAGACGTTATAAAAAGGTTTATTTTATCATACGGCTTGCAAGCTTCCGAACAATATCAACCGTTCTATCAACAAAATCGATTTGCATGGTAAAGTTATTGTTTTTTTTACAGCATTTTGTTATAATCTTAATGATTACCACAAAGAAAATTGAAACCCATTTCCTCGTGCGGAATCTCCACCCGCCGTACGGTTTCCCTGTCATTGACTTCTAACCGAAAGTTCGCCACAGGGCAACCGGAAAGTCTATTGCCCTCGCCTTTTACGTCAAGCATGGCATTATCCGACGAACGGGGGGAAACCACCTTCCCGATCGACCGCCACAACATTTTCCGCACACACACGCGCACACATCTACCTTCTAGCGCCATTCAATTGCACCGACAGTACGTTGCGCTGGATAGTGCAAAACCAACGATAAAAAACCATGATAGGAGCTGGCGCAGGAGAGAAAGTTGAAATCATTTCACTTTTCAATGCACACACACACACGCTTCACGTTGAAGAAACTGGCCAGCATCGTTTCCTTTGCCGCTTATACGTCATTCGTAATGAAGGGGATAAGAGAAGCAGAAGGAGAGAGAGAGCAGAGCTTGATAGAAGTTGCGCATATGTTGCATATTCTGTGCCTTTCCGACTACCGGTTTTGCACACTTGCGTACGAGCTGCAAAGATGCCCGGCCGGTATGCGATTACATCTCCCGCAGAGATCGCTGGCCTCTGGTGTGGACCCCATGCACTGATATGATACGCCGATAACAACCAGGAAAGATGGCTTGGCTTCCGTGCAGTCGGTCTGGCGGCCTAGCGGTCATTACGAACACAATCAGTCACAACTCAGCTAAACCTTTATATTCTTCTTTAATTTCTCCTCGGGTTCGCGGGTGAATGATGAATAGGAAATTTTCTCCGCTACATGGAAAGGTCACAAGATAAACCAAATGATGGATGCTGCTTGAATATCAACCGGCCACGCAACGGATCTATTGACAGCATTGAGTACTATTATTAAGGCGTCATCAATATTCGCACCGCTTTGCGCGCTATTGCTACTACTGAATGGGCTTCCACGCTGAATGGGCATCGCGCACAAAATACGCGCGTTCATTGGCCTCCGATGCATTATGTTGCAGCATAAGGGCAAGTTCCGAACCGTGTAATGCGATTGCTTGTTTAGCAAAGTACCGTTAGCGAACCACCCCGTTCCCCATCCCTCCCGTAACGAACGAGGAACGGGAAGCATATGGAGAGAAAAACATAGTTTTAACACACGGATCCACATGATCGTGCGCGTCGGTGACGAACGGAATGGAAAGGAACTGCAACGCAACGAAGCAGGTGCAAACGTGCGATGCAACGTTGCGTGTGTGGTGCCGCGCATCAGTTGCGCGCCAATCGTGTTACTAAATGGCACACCGTTGCACAAAAGGACGGATCGGCATGGGGGGGGAGAGATAGGAAATGCATCCTCCACATCCACCCACCCACCTACTCCCACCGTTATCGTGGCGCATCACAAGAAAAGGTCATTTTTCTCTTTCGCTTTCGCTCGGGTTTTTGTTTTGATCGTGATCTTCTGCTGCTGCTGCTGTTGCTTTCTCAATGAACCGGCCCAAGTGCAACAAACTGTCCGCATTCATCGCGTCATCGGAAGTCGGAAGTGTGTGTGTGTGAATGGGCAACAACAAAAAACACAAAAAAACTCCGGCCGATGACGAGTGGTTCGAGAGTGAAAACACAACATACGAGCGTGAAGAAACGATAAAAGTGTGCAGAAAAAAAAAGACATGAAACGCAAGACAGAATTGCTTCGCATGAAAGATAAGCGACCGAACGAGCAGATTCGCATCTCGTAAGGCTAGACGCAGCGAGCATTAGAAAGGCCTCCTCCATCCAAATCGCCGCTTGATTGTTGGACAATTTCTGCTGCGCCCGTAAGGGGGAAAGTGCAGTCCAAAAGGGCAATGGACTTGCTACGTACCGATCGGCTGGTTGCATCAGTGCAGTGGAACGGATGGGAAATAATGCATTTTTTTTTTTTCTAAATGATTCCAGCGACAGCACACTGGGCGCGTATGATCGCATTTTACCACGGGTGCACACACTTTTACCATGATTTTGTTTCCTAATTATCAATAGACTTCAATCAAGCGGGAAACCCTTCAAACAACATTGTACCTTGCAATCGCTTCAGAGCGAGCGTGTCGCATGAGCACACAATTACTTTCACTACTTGTCGCTTGACATTGTACATTGCAAGAAAACAGCAAATAAGTAGCAGCAGCAGAAGCGGCTCCTACGATCTTGCAAAAGCCTCAACTGCGTCGTGGATGGGGATAAATTGAAATAAATTAAATAATTACAAATAGAGCCAGCCAACGGGTACGAGGGAAGGCGCACTCAACGTTCCATCTTTCCATACGCGCCAATACCCGGTCTCCCGACCGACATGGTTCCGTTGGGCCGTTGATGTAATGCTTCTACAAAATGATTAACATTCTCTTGCCACATTCATTGCGCCTCCTTTCGATTTCGAGATCGGATCGCGATACGCTCGTCATACGGTAAGGCACACGCCACTTGCTGCCTTCAGACACCGAAATCGATCCCGATCCGGAAGCGAACCGGTTGATCCGCCGTTAGATATTCCCGACCCCCGACGAAGAGACTCTTACCCGGCGACAATGTTACGCTGCTGCTGCTAGGTGAGTTAATTACACCTTTTTTTTTGTTGTTGCTTTCTTTAAAATCGATCGATTAGTATTCTAATCGACCCAACGACCCTCGGCCGTATCTTGGCTTTCGATCGAGCCGTTGCGATGTATCAGCATCGGGTGATTTATGTCGCAGTGTGTACACGATGTAACTCCGTTCGGTGAGAGATATGTCTCCCGTGCTGCACCTATACGACACACTCAAAACCCTCATGTTTAGGCCTCGCCTAGCGAGAATGCCTCTCCGTGCGAGTGCAAAATCCAATAAGGTGTGCAGTTTCCCAGTGCGGTGTTTGTTATTTATGCAAATGTTCTACGATGTTACTACGCCAATATGCCTCACTAACTGGCTGGCTGGCTGGCTGGCTGACCCCGGTGCCTTATGACAGGTCGTTTGTCAACGGTGAGAATCTGAGGCACGCTCTGGCGCGCTTAGTTCTGTCCATAAATCGTTCACCGTCTCACCGATGGTCAGAGCCAACGGTTTGCGTCCAAACTGTCGAATTCTGCTTACAAACGCCAATGGAAGTAGAAGCAAAACGCATCGGTGATCACACCGGGCCAAGACCTTCGAGACTCGATGCTCTGGCTCGATCTGCGCCGTGTTCTGCCGCCACTAATGAACCGCCATGACATTGAGCGCGCGTAGCCTGTGTATCGCGGTCGCCCGATGGGTTGGAGTTGAAGTTTGTGTGAAGCTTGCGAGCGGATTCGAAACCTGTTAGGTGCCACAGTTTGGTCTGGTGCCTGTTTGATCGATCAAATGTTTTCCGCATTCGTGTTGAGAGCTATGTTTTTTTTTTGTTTTGTGTTGCCTCATTTCATCAAAGACTGTTTTGATGGCGATTTGCGTACAGTATCTCAACATCTTAACGTGCTTCTGGAGTTGGTGCGATAGTATCCAAGGATAACGTGAACATAGTTTAATAATATTATTGACGATCATAAGACGCCATAGACATAGATCTCGACGCTAGATTGTTTGGGGACGAAATTGGAAAGATATATCGCTCTCGAGGTTCTAAATTCCACACCTAAACTATTCCACAATATCTTGGATCTTTTTCCCATAACTAAGCATCGATCGAAGATGATGAATATCTTAAAGTATCTCCATTAGTGGATAGCTGTTCCAAATTTTTGGAGATGTAGAGATCCAAAAAAAAAACCACGGCGTTGGTCGCGAGACTCCTTGCCAATCCTTGTTGAAGACCCTCTCTCCCTCACACACACACTTCCTCCTCCTCCTTTGCAATCGAGGAGGACGTGGTGCTGCATTTGCAAAGAACGAACGGACGGACAGACGGACGGTTTTGCCATCGCATCGACACGACTCGTTTGGCCGCCAAACCGAATGGCGGTGAGCAACTAAAATTTCAAGATCAAACCTCTCCCCGCTCGCCCTGCTGCTTCCTCTCACCGGCATCCTCCTTCGCTCTTCTCCCCATCGACGTTTCCCCCATCATACCATCGACGGCGAAACTTTCGTAAGGTCAACCACTACCCAGCGCACGCGATGCTCGAAAGGAAGGGGAAGCTTAAGCGGCCGAGCTTTTGCAAAGCGTATTGAAAACTTAACGTCTCCTCACCACCACCATCATCACCGCCAAGACGCCCTTCTACTTCCCCCCCCCCCCCCCCCCCTTACATCCTCCAGAGGGCAGAGGGTTTGTGTTGCAAAGTGAAGCTGTTCACGCGAGACGTAGTAGACGACGCTCTAGCGTACCACGGCTTCTACCGTCCGTGTGTATATATTCATCACGGTTCTCACTCACGGTCAGCATCAAGGGGGAACCTTGATCGTGACGAATAACATGTTCCCCCCTGAACCGCCACCCCTTCCCCTCCCGTGTATCGTTTCCTTCCCCGCACGCGGTTCACGTTCGATCCGCGTTCTATCAAACATCTTCTCGCGCAGCGCGACTCGTCGATGACGTCACCGGTCATTTCAGCGTTTCTTGCAAAGCGGACTCAGTTTGGGTGGTTTTCGTTGCGCTACGGAACAAGCGTCGTGTGTCTTTTTTTCTTTTTTGGCAACGAGACAAAACACCGACCGTCGATTCGCTTCCGATATTGCGATCGCGTTACGCGCTGCTACGTCCGTCCATGCGTGTGTGGTGGTGGCTTTGGATTGCGTTGGGTGGCGCGACACTGGAGACAGATATGCGCGACCTTGCAACAGCCGTAAGCAGCACGATCGTCGGTGTCGGTGTGGTCGTCGTCGTCGTCGTTGTCGTTGCCGTCGTCGTTGTCATCGTCGTCGTAGGTTTTGATCGTGAATTTACAACCCCTCAGGGCGGAAGGTCAACCGCGAATTGGTGGTCGGCTGAAGGCTACCTATTGACAAGCATTTCTGGTTTTTTTGGGGTGTATTATTCGGTTTGCTTTAATTGCAACACACCTAGGAAGCTCTACAACTTCTGCTAAAATGGATTTTTGGGATGTCGCAAACTTGTTTTGTTTTTGGGTGTTACGTTGCATAGTGATCGTATAGTTGCAACCGTGTTGCAACGACTAAAAACAAACACAACTTCTGCGTACAACATTGGAAGGTGCGTCTTTTTCAGTTTTGTTTTGTATCTCCCTTTTATCCACACCAGACTGAAGAGATTAACATAATTACGCGCTACTCCCGGTATCTAATAATAGCGCAACCATTCACAGCCGCCCGTTACAAGTGGATCACAAATCACAAGCGACCAGAAACGGGCGACGGTTTTGCGTACGGCGCAGCGTTGTAATAACACCGCGGCACTGCACACTTTGTTGGCACGGTAATGATCGATAATTGATTCGACGGCAAGCATTAATCGAACAATTGACCCTCGATCGTTTGGTGGTTAATAAATCCAACATCGAACGATTTCCCGCCGGGCTCTGGTGGTGGTGTAATCATTTCATTTTACAAATCGGGTTCGTTTGTAATTTAGCCAACTTTCCGTAACCGTAACAGGTGGCTACGGTTAGACGGGGACTGTAATGGTGTAAATTGGTATCGAAGTGATTACTGTGTTGATTCAGGCAATGGTACGAAATTAGCGCTACGGAAAAAGTGTGGTACGTACAGCTATGGACCTGACACAATGGAAAGATTACTTACATCCTTGGATATGCATCGGAATATCGAACCGGTATCGGAGAATGGATTATAATTGCTTTCTAGCGTACTTGAAGCGGATCTGCTCTCATAGCGTAATCGATACACTCACTATCCAGCCGATACTATAAGCTAGGGTTCAAATCTCGGCTAACACTTTCGAAAACTCACTTAGCAGATGCTTTATCATTCATTCTGGTTTAAACACGGGTCTCTCGACACAAGAACACTTGGGTAAAACCATTGCATAAATTAGGTGTTACATGTGTTTCCGTGTAATGACTTACTATTAATTCCGTGAAGTTGTATGTTATTAAACAGCAAATAACTTATATTCATCTCTTGTGCGTGCCACGGTGCAATAGATCTCTCGGAGGGCTTCTAATAAAAGCTTTATGATCATATGGGTCCTTTCGGTCCCCCCGGTGTATATTAGTCACGCAAAAAAGGGTAATAAAGTATCACTTTTATGTCCCATTTAACGGGAATCGATTGTCACCATGGATGAAAAACAGTCGGGGAATTGTGTTTTACACCCGGAACATGAGCGGTGGTCAAGCTAATCGATTGTCTCTAATAGCCGTTTGCTTAACTTCTGCCGGGCAATCGAATGTTTGTATGGTTGGCACTGATTTAAAGGAAAGGTCGTAAATGTCCATATCCATTCTCTACACAAAAGCGGCTATAAAACTTAAATGATTCAAAGTTATTGACATTTACAAACATGTCGGCAAATCATTGGAAGAAATAAACTTTCTTGAACAAACCAACGGAGAATGTACCGTGAATGCCTTCTAATCCAAAATAGTTACATTTGCCCACCCGTGCGAGATCCGATAGTGCAGTAGATAGAGGTGTACCAATCTAGTTCTCGACAAACGACAGCACAGTGAGTAACCTGCATCTCGGCACAAAACGCCTTTTCCTTTCTACGCCTAGTGGAGTGGACCGATTCGTCATCGGCTTGGTCGTTTTCTAGTTCTATTCTAAGTGCGTTACGCCATTCCGTACGTGCGTGCTTATTGCGTGCACATTCGACTAAATGCCTCGCACCCTCCTGTTTGCCAATTTCACCCGTTTCGCCATTCCTGTCCTTGCGAGGATGACGTCTCGCAGTAGCAGTAGCGACGATGACCGACCCAAGACGAACGACCAGGAAGAAACCAACCAAACGGCACAAAACCTCAGCCTCGAAAGTGTTGATCAGAATGTCCCTGAGGGTTGATTGCTATTGTCGGCCATCTTTACCACACTCGGAGGACCGCTAACCCCGAACGAGCGGTACGGTGTGCTGAAGTTGAGCCGGGTGGTGGTTTAGTGAATAGTTTTAGTAGCTTCTTGCGTGAAGCACGGGCGGACTTTGTGGTGCTGGTTCGCTTCTATTAGCATAATTAGCTCTAATCGTGTGCACGAGGATCGCGCGCGCACTTTGTTAGAAACCGGCGATGACGGAATTACTTTTACGGAGAAGTCCAGAATGCACGGTAAGCACATGCGATCACTTTTACCTTTTTTAAAGAATTTAATTCCATTTAGCACAGCAAGTGAAAGGGGAAAGTTGCAGTATGGCGAGAACTTTCGACGGTAAGCAACTATCACATTCCCAGAGTGTCAAAGTCAAAGGAAGGAGTTGTCTACAGCTCACATCCTTTCTAAAAACCTTTCCAATCATCACTACCGACTCAGTGAACGGTGTCTATCGATATCTCCCCGAAGAGCCAACAATAGTCTTCTAGGCACTTCTAGCCACACTAAAGCAATGGCCAATGTCGCCCGCTTGACTTCACATTGTTATCAACGCATTCCTATCCCTCGCCGTGTGATGCAACGCTCAACTCAGCTGACCATGACTAGAACCGCTTCAAGTACTCTCACAAGTGGACTGCGCTAGCTTCCGGTTCCGCACGGCTCGGCGGCTGTCGCTCAAGGAAACGAACGACGGGCTTTCATGAACTTTCAAAGTCGGCCACACTTCCGAATCGCTTCACGCACGCTTGTCATCCATTCAATTATGGGCCGGTTGCTGAATTTTTTTTTTCTCACCCATCATCCACCTTCGGTGATGGTGGGCCATGTTTGTTTTTTTTTTTCATTTGCGTACACAGTTCAGTTCGGTTCTAAAAATATCACCCGAAAGGATTAAAAGTATTTACAGATGCGCATGCATAAACCGGTTCACCGGTTTCACTCGAATCACGGTTTCGAGCAGAGCGGTAGCGACTTATTCGCACCCCAAAGCGGCCGGCTTCCTTGCCTTGAATTAAGTTCACTTCCTCCCGCCACTCGCGATCGCGATCCCCTTGCAGTGGTAGATGGCGGAGGAAGGGAGGCATTAAATTGCCCTTGACAATGTATCTAGCCCTGATCGAACCAATGCTATATGAGTGTGCGATCATGCCCTCATCAGCATCAATCACATCAATACGGTAAACAATCATACGCGCGATTTGCCATTAGACCAACGACTCTGACCCTTAAGTAAAATAGCCTGAAGAAAAAAAAATAATCCCAAAAATCACCTCCACTGCATTAAGGCGGATCGAGATCCGAGTTCTTTCGAACCATTTTCGGAAGAATGGTCGCTCGGAACCTACCGAAAGCCGAAAACAACGTCATTCTATTTTCGTGGTGCGTGTAGTGTCAGCTTGATTCCACTTAAAATGGCGTCGCACAATTTCGAGAATGGAGCTTCTAGGCGCGTCGGAGCAGCCAGCTACCTTTTTGCTACGCCGAAAAAAAAACAAGCCGTTGTACAATCCGATCAGTCATGCCAACACGAATGCCAATTGCTCTGGTGCCTTGGCCACTGCTGTCTGCTGCTGGTGCACTCGAAGTCTTGAAATGGTGATGGCAAAATCCAGGAAGTAAATAGACACAAAACACCCCCCCAATGTGGCGCGGCTAACGCTAAGCTAATGAACATACGTGTTTCTTTGCAACTGTATGTGTGTGTGTTTTCACCCCTTTCCATGTAACTCCGTCTACGGGCAATGAAGTAAACAATCATTTTTCCAAGGATACTCTAATCGTCACCAATACCACGCTAATGCCGCACTGCCTTAGCGAACCCGAATGGCCGACGTACGCATACTCTTTGACGCTTTGTGTGCTGAGTGGTGTGGTGCGAGGAGAATTAAAATGACTGCCTACCCAACAACCATGTGTGTGTGAAATAGAGAGCGAGAGAAGTGCGTTTAGAAAATACTACCCAGCGAGACAGTGTACAACGGCGAGAAGAACCCGTGAACCAGAAGGAGACGCACAATCGAACCCCTTTTGCACGATTATTTGCAGCGTCAACTGCAACTCGTGCGTAGTAGTGGTTTTGTAGACGTCAAGTTGTAGAAAGTCCATGCAGGAAGTGGTGCACGGTGATGATTAGTAAGTGAATGACTTACGATCGATCGGTAGATTTGTCTCAATGACATAGTCGGTTGAGGGCTTTCGTGCGTATGTCTAACGACAAAACAGTTCATGGTAGTAAGCGCTCAACTTAAACCTTAATTCTTCGATCGCAAATCAAACATGGCGATGTGAATTATTGCGAGAATTTAAACCTCCAGAAGAACAATTCCAAGACTTTAAGCTGGTGAACTATTATTCCATCAATTAAAAAAAACCAATATCTCACACCACCGCTCAACACACCCAGCTTTAAAGACAAGCCATTCACCAAACCCCAAGCGATGGCGCGCCTGATGGAACCCAAACGCAAGCGCAAATGACACTTTTATGATTTATGACAGACAGGCTATTAAAAAACTACTACACGACAACACCTCTCCCCTATTCACTCGCCTTCCAGAATCCTTCCAACCCGTGGAGGTTAAGATAGTACGTACCGTGTGCGATCGCTTACCAACGCACACGCGATCGCGGTCGGGTTGAGAAAGTGCATCCTCAAGGACCAGAGATCCCATCCTTCAAGCGAGTCGCTTACAATCGCTGTTGTGAATGTTCCGATCCCCACCCGGCCGTGGGGATCCCGGGCTGTTTGTTTCCAATTACCGTTTCCATTACAGCACATTTATTACATTCCGCAGCACAGAATGGCGGTGCGCAAATGGGTTTCACTTAACAGATTGATTAAAGCTGGAAGTTCAAGAACAAGGGCGTCTCGCTTATTGATTATTGATCATTGCTGTTATGGTATTGTAGCAGCAAGTATGCTCATAAATGCGATACTAAATGAGTGAAGCTTACCATAATTCATCCGNTGTTCCGATCCCCACCCGGCCGTGGGGATCCCGGGCTGTTTGTTTCCAATTACCGTTTCCATTACAGCACATTTATTACATTCCGCAGCACAGAATGGCGGTGCGCAAATGGGTTTCACTTAACAGATTGATTAAAGCTGGAAGTTCAAGAACAAGGGCGTCTCGCTTATTGATTATTGATCATTGCTGTTATGGTATTGTAGCAGCAAGTATGCTCATAAATGCGATACTAAAAGAGTGAAGCTTACCATAATTCATCCGTATGTCAATGTGACACTGACAGCTGTCATTTAACAGAGATGAGTGCTGTCGGTTAGTGAAACGTCAAAATGAATAAAGGCAACGAATCTCAACAGTTTTATTTTTCATTTCTAATTCATATAGTATCATACCACTCATTAAGCTTTTATTTAAAATATACAATTAAACGGGTTAGAAAAAATCCTCGAATGCAATTCGTGTCCATTTTCGTACACGAAGTGATCTGCATGTGCCGAAAATAAAACACTTACCCCGATGACGAAGGCGATGGAATCTCGTGTTTGCTAACTGCAAAGCGTTCGTTGTTCGACTTTACACTGCCGTACCCGGTTCTCCCGCGGGAGCGCTACGTGTCGGCATTTAAGCCCGGGACTAAGTAAACAAGCGGAACGATGCATGGCGAGCACCGCGAGCAATGGTTAAAACCGGATCGATCTGATCTATTTCTAGCAGAAGAAAGGGGAAAGTGTGCACGCTCGAAACGTGAGCTCGCGATCTGTCACAAAAGCGAGATGCTGGCGGGCGTGAGAAAGAGAGCCTCCCAGGGGGACGTTGGGAATGGAATGCATTATTCCCGGTTATTGGCATAGGTCTCGGGTGTCGTGAGAGAGAGAGAGAAAGAGAGAGAGAGCACGCGTTCTGCAACAAGCGGGAAGCCCAAACATGAAATCCGGACCTACCCCAACGGGAGCATAGTGAAGATGACGGCGTTGTCCCACTGATTCCCGATTATTCTCTCGGTAAGTATAGCAAAAACAAAACTGAACGGAGAGAAATAGAAAGACGTAAACGAGAGTGAACTAAAGGCGCATTGGCAACACTGGCCACACACTGCTCGATCATTGCCAAGAAAGGGGGAGATGATATGCAAATTAATGTTTACGAAGCACTGCCTGCGCTTGTCGCCTGTGTGTTTACCGCGAGTGCTGGGAGAACGATTCTCGACGCGAGATGCAGGGCGAGATTAGGCTTCTCTCTCGCTCTCTCTCTCTCTCTCTCTGACTTTGGTGACGCATCGCACCTTTTTGCTTGTTCGATGCTCAGTGTGCGCGTTGCCTTCGCCGTTGAACTTGGTACCGTAAACCTCCGGCAGTCGCTATCGCGCGCGTAAACATGTTTACATTGAAACGTGTGAATGTTGCTCTCGCACGGCAGTTGACGTTTCGTGCGATAGCTCACTCGCTCTTTCTATCTCACTCGAGTTCATTCATTCGAGTGTTCATTCGTCAGTCACTCACGAGTTGATTTTTGCTTGTTTATTTCTGTTCTTCTTCAACTTCGCAGCTCGTGCTTCTGCTCGGTTCGGGTCACGTTTCGCTCAGGTGTAGCGGTTCAGACCAACTCATGCACACTTTTTCCTGGCTTTTCCGTTGTAATCCGATTTATGAACAGGCTACGACACATACGAACAATTTACCTTGAGCAGAGAAACATGTGCCCCAGCAGCACATGGTGAATTGGTGGGAGACACACATATATATAGCCAGTTAGTCTAGAGACGATCGAGTGCTTCTGCCATGTGATGGAGCATACCATTTTCCCACCCATTTTACAACCGAACCTTTGAACCAAACGGACGATGTCATTATTTGCCACCTGGAAAGCAGGGTTAAGGTAAACGAATCATTTTGAGAAGCAAACAGCCAGTGTATCGAACGCTTCCCAAAGGGGCTTCCCAGCAAGTCACCTAGCATGTGGTGGAGCTTTTTAAGCAATTGTCACGATGTCGTAGAAATGAGACGGCCCCACCACAAGTGGTCGGCTTTCACGCATTTATTTTCCATTTGCCGGGCCGGAGTCGGTGAGGAGCGCGAAACGTGCACACGCAACGCAGAGGTCGGAAAGTATGATCATCACGTGCTGTTGCAACGGGTCGCTATTTTGGGGTAAGCTTGTCTGCCCTGCCCTGCCAGTCAACTATTTTCTGTTCCGCTGGTCAAGCTACAGGTAAATGGCACGTAAAAGACAGTACGGCAACAATATCTTGTTTACTTTCCGCGAAAGAGTTAATTGCTCGATGTGGTCGCCTCAGCTTAAAGTGAGCTTAAAGTCGCCACGAAGTAGGAAAAGCAAAAAGCCAACACGACATTCGTGTCGTGTACGCATATTATTGTGCGCACTTCCACGCATTTCACCTTACGGGTTGAAGGGAAAATTCCTACCAAAGCTATTGATAAATAGCACCGCATGTTTTGTTGTGCTGTCCGTGAAACTAAATAACTTAAATGACAAACCACCAGTCAGCTGGGACTGCCGGGGTTTTCTGTTTTTACTACTGTTTGGTAGCAAAAGCTCCCATTTCACCCATCCGCACTATCAGACCGAACGCTGTGTGTATCGCGAAACCTCACAAGTCACGTACCGGGGGATGGCCGTTCTTGTTGTTCTTGTCCATTCGCATCCACGGAGGTTCGTGTCCTGCTACCAAGCAGTTCCCCAAAGGTGAAATGAATCGGACCGGTCCCGGTGTGCGCGTCCGGTGCGATTAGCATAAGTCTTTGTTAATATTACTTGGTGTGGTTTATTATTTTTTTGCCGGTTCAAATTGAATTTTTTCCTCCATTTCAAACTGTTCCGTCACTTTCCTCCCTTGCGACAATTTTACCTTCCTTCTTGTGTTTCCCCCACGTTCCACCACGTTCGTGTACGGGTTTGTTTGTTGCCAGCCCCAGACGAACGGTTTGCGGAGTTTCAGTTGCACAGCTGATAATTGGCTGATTCCCAAATAAGTGGAAACGCGCGTAGCCATGGTGCGTTTGAGTGCGATAACAACTGTTATCACACGAACTGCGTTTCGTGCGTTCAAGGGAAAGGTGATTGGGGTGGGGTTGTCACAAAACTTCACAAAAAAAATGGTGGCGAAAGAATGCTATTTAAAGACAAATGTTATTTTATCTTTTTTCTGTTCCTTTTTTCGTTCGAGAATTGGAAACAGAAATAGAACAGAAAAAAAAACTTGAAACAATTGATGCCAAAAAAGGCAGCAGCTGATGAGACACTCCACAAGCATATTGTTAGCGTGGTTCTATTAGAATTTTATGAAACAATGATTGTCATTTTTCTTATATCGAGATTTTGCTTCAAGCTGTTCGTTAATACTCAGCATTTTTATTGCATCATTTAAAATGGCTTTTAATTAATTAATGTATGTTGCTCGTAACC
Source organism: Anopheles rivulorum (assembly GCA_018908115.1). Taxonomy (NCBI): domain Eukaryota; kingdom Metazoa; phylum Arthropoda; class Insecta; order Diptera; family Culicidae; genus Anopheles; species Anopheles rivulorum. Next base: position 3,805,810 of record CM032178.1, read on the forward strand.
GGCAGATTTATGCTTACAACGTTATTAACTCAACTTCGACAAGAGTATCGTTGAACATTTTTCACCATTCTCCAGACATTATTGGCGTCACCTCGGCATCGTTCCTGTCTGCCATCGACAAGATACAAGCGCAAACACATTGTTTTGCCACCTTTGCTTTGTACCTTCTTTCTTTTACTTGTGATCCACCTTATCAACGCTTTTGCTGGCATGCTGCACCGTTGTTGCATAATTTTTGTTGTTGTTTTTTCCGTTTTCTCAGGTTCAAGTTCAACGAACGACATGACATGATGTGATTCGGCAAATCGATACAGTTTGATCATTAATTATGTATGATGGCCAATTACCGCATCGTTAACCGTAAGGGAGAGAAAATATTTACGCTTGCGCCAGAGGATGTCATGAATGGAAGCACCAAAAACCCTTCAACTCGTGGGAATAAACTCCCGTAATGTTCCAAAAATTATTCTACGGTGATTTCAATTTTATACTGCAATAAAATTTATAAACTGCAAGCATTTGTTGCAATGCAACTCTTAACCCATTGGCAACAATGTGGAGACTTTCCTCCATATTTTTTTTGCGTGAAATTGTCTTCGCCCAGCCTTCCGCGGTTGTTGCGAAATAAAAGTCAAACATGCTGATGCATCGATTAGATAAGCCTTGCGCAAGAATGTATTGTCTGAGGTCAGTGGAAGTCACGCATTAAGCACGGTGCGGCCAACCACCACGGGCCCACGTTGGCCGATCAGCCTCCTTCAAATGGATGAAGCGTGAAGAAAAATGATCCATAACCGAAGCGAAGATCGGTCGGTGGAAGATACTTTTCTCCTGCACAAACTGGATGCAACAACCGAAACGGTTCGTTTCAATGCATCATTCCTATTACGCCCGGTTGTCCCTTTGTTTTTGCCACACCACTGAACGCCTGTTGCCGCTCTGCGCCCACCATCGACGGGAAGGCGTACGATGGGTTAACTGTACGCTTGCATAATTTCACTCCTGCTGCAAGACCCGACCAGACCCGATCCGCAATCCGAAGGCGAAGATGGCAAGAGACAGAAAGAAAGAAAGGTAAAAAAAACCGAAAGGAATGTAAGTGCAGCTGTGGAGGCCAAGAAACATGATGCGCCTGAAGACCGAAAGTGAAACGGGCGGGAAATTTATGTTGCATGCGTTGCAAAAAAAAAACAAAACAGAAAAGAGAGCGAGAAGGCACTAAAAAGGGGCAAAACAGCGAACGATAACCGGTTCTTGGTAATGGCAAAGAACGACACCAACAACAACAACAAAAAAATCGAAGAAATAGATGGTATTATATTTTCCCACCGGCAAACGTACATGGTTTTCATTTGCAGAAATATAACGAAAATATGTTTGCCGCCAAATGTTTGCATTCGGAAGGAATTTTTCCATGTTTCCAGAAAGAAAAAACCGATGTGACAACAATAAAATGATGAGGATTTCTTCTTTACATTTACAACAAAACACCCCGCACAGCTATCTCTTACCATCCACGATCGAATCTTGAAGTGTTTCTATTTCAGGGTTTCCATCACATTACAGTCCTGTCACTTGAACCACAACTCACCTGCGAAAAAGAAAAACGACAGAAAAGAAATTGTATCAAACATTAAATACCATGCGTCTCCATCAACTAAGTCTAATGTAACCAATTTCGAATCGAACCGCAGCTCGCTAAAACGAACGAACGAACCGTATGAATGGGAAAATGTTACCATAAACAATAAATAAACAATCCATCACTGTCCATGCGCGAACGAACGCGATAATATAAATATTGGCCCCATGAACATGGACAACACCCCTGTTGATTTTAGAATGTTTAATGGTGATCCGTTGCGCGGTAGCATCGAAACAAAAAAAAAACACACACATTTGTTACGCGTTCATCATTTGGCGAAATTTTATACCAATGATACCGATGTCACGCGTCACATGCCAATAACCTTCACCTCTCGTTGTGTATGTGTTTTTACAGCCAGCGTGAGCTGGGAAAGTTGTGAAATGATTGTCGTGAAACATCGCCAGCAGCCATTCATCAAGCCCATGCGTGTGTGTGTGTGTGTGCTCAAACTCAACGAGTGATGTTATGGAAATTGCTTCTTAAAACATCCAATATCTCGCAGAAATGATACGTTGCTCGGTACCAAACTCCAAACGGCGCTCTTCGCTCCACGACGGTTGACGGTTGACAGCGAGCGAGCGAAACACGTGCTGAAAAGTCAACGGCTGAACTTGATCGGGCAGTCCGGGAGTCAATGGCTTCGCATGGAATTGAGGATAATAGTTCATGGTTCATGCCGTACGCTCGATGCTCGACCAATTGACATCGAGACGGGGTTCAAAAATAGCAAAAGCGAAGCACATAAAACAAAACAGAAAAAAAACATTCCAAACGAGCTCCACCCGCTTGATGCTTCGGGGTTATTCGTCTCAATTTCGATTGTCACAGTCTCCCGACGTGTGTGAGAGTGTTTGTTTGGAGCAATCCATCCTTAGCCAGCCTGGGTGTGGAAGGTTGAATGGGATGCGAAACAGGAAAAAAAAACAGAAATGACCACAGCCACAGATAATGATGAAGTGAAGTGCTGAACCAGAATGAAACGTTGCACTTCTCAGCGTGCCTGTGGACCACAACGTCCTTTGCTCGATTGCATAACTCGTTTTGTGGGAAGCAATTGTTGCTGTTGCTTCCTTCGTTTGCTTCCCAGAGTTTTATGTCGTTTCGGGAGTCATGTTTGAAGCATTCTTCGTTCGCTCTTTTCTTATGTCCTAAACATGCTAAGGATCCGAACCGAAGGCTTTTGGAAGCCAAATTTTAACAATTTAAATAACTAATGAACGTTTTCGAAATTTATTCCGTCCTTGATAAGATCATTCGTCCGGTTCACGCAGCGAGCGAGCTCATTATTGTCTTCGTCGAGAATGCGTGCGAATGGGAAACGGATTCATATTCCGTGCGTGTAGCAATAAAATTTGCAAAAAAAAAACAGACACAACCATGTCTTCTCGTGTGACCTAGCTACAACAAGCTCCAAATCTAGGCCATTTCTTCAACAGGACCCATAATGTCTAGTTTTCCCCCCTCCCCCTCCCATACACACCCTGTGTAGGTGGCCCGGTTGGCAGATTTATGTGCGTCGGTTTTTCACAAATCGGCAAGCGTAATTTGACAAGAGCAAAGCAAAGTGAAGGTTTGGGAAAAGCCGTATTGGCGCTGGATTGTGAAGTGATGCGAATGGTTTCGCATACGAAAGATACATTACATTTTTCTTTTCATAATGTTTAATCTAAGGCAAGTGAAACATTTATAGGAAGTAATTGAACGTGACATGCGCTGCCAATCGTGTAAAAATAGATAATTAATTTACGCTTGCAATTAAAGCGGCAACAACGGAAAACACGGAACACGTGAGCAATAACCTCCGCGAATAGGCAGCATAACACTGTATCAATGCTACGGCCACGGTCATGGCGCCAACCGACTCGGCTACTATCGGAGGTGCGATCTTTATACCGAGCCCAAGCCCTTCAAGCTAGCACCGTGACTAGCATTCCTTACCCGGCGCTGGTGATACTTTTTTTTCTCACTCGCTTCGTTCCATTCGTTGCATTTACACATGCACTCACACACACAAACATTAAGTCATTTTACGCCCACGACGACCCGGTGCCGGTTACCGTCGGTAGGGCCAACATTGGCCAACATAAACCAAGGTACGGATCGGTTGTGCACGTGAGAGTCAAAACGCTTGAAATGAGTGGGATTAAGGCGAAAATGGTGTAAAGGCTGTGAGCTGAATCTCTTCCTTACGAGGCGAGTTTGTTTCTCGTGCTGGGCAAATGGGGTTCCCGCTAAGCGCACTCTCACCTATTTCTGTTGGATTGAACAGCAACACAGCAATTTCGCTTTATGCGAAATCCACCCACACACACACACACACACCCCGTTTTGCCGTTTTGCACCCTTCTTGATCGCCCTTGGTGATGCACTTTTAATCTTTTTTCCAGCCACTCTCTTCTTTCAGCTCGCTCTCATGTGCGAAAGAAAAAACAACAAACCCACACTAACCGGGCATGTTCCTTTCGCCGGTTTGTTTTCCGATCTTCTGAGCAGGGCTGGACTTGGTGGGGGGAGTGGGGGGAGAGCACATTTTTCTCTCCATGTGTCGATTGAGTTAAAACACACTAACAAACCATTTCTTTCATCTTCTCTTTCCCGTTTTTTTTTTTGGTGTTGTTGCATCAGGCAGCACAAACCGTTGTTCGGTGTGCAGATCTCAGGCGAACTGCATCGAACTGCAACGGGGACCATGAGTCGGTGGGTGGGACAAAGAGGAAAGACGAGTGGAGGAAATATTTGTGCATTATCTCAAAGGCAACGACCTCCGCCGACCTAGCACAATGCAAAAGGAAAAGTGCAACGGCCAACGGTTGCATGCAGGAAGACGAAGACGAAGAAAGCAAAACGAAAACGAGCACGCCAAAGTGCAATGCCGCGAATGGGGTGGAAAATGCACCCGCCTGCGCGAAGAAAAGGTGAGACCGAGAGAGAAAGAGAGAGAGAGCGAGTACATCTAACATCGGAAACGTTAGATATGGGAAAGAAATGGTGGGCATAAAACGAAATCACTTTAAAACGAAAGGAATACAAGCAATGCACCATGGAACGAAGGGTTGCCCGCCTCGTTTGGTAGGCACCACGACGATATAAAGTGAATGCTGTTTTTTTTAAACGGCCCTACAAAAACGCCATTGAATGCAACTAAGGCCGAGCGATCATTTCCGATGCCACGATCTTGGGCTTTTCTCTCTCTCTTTCTCTCTTTCTGTTGGAATGCTTCGCGGTGGGTTTCGGATTTGGATTAAACCGGCTGCTTGTTTGCCTAGGTCGTGGGTGTACAGCATAATGCCATTTTATCCGCGTTTGTGTGTGTGTGTGGCTAACGTTTGGCGTGTAAATCAATGAGGGAGAAAAGCTTGGAAAAGTGGCTTTGAACCTCACTGCCATTAAAGGTCAATAAAATCGGAGCATTACGCTTTGGGGCAAAACGTTGCAAAAACAGGGGAAGCCGATGATCTTAGATATGTTTACAATTAGAACTAATTGTTCATAAATAGTTCAATATACAGTACATAAATTATTTTAAAAAAAGCGATTAAAGTTTGTTAATTTTAACGTCAGATTCCAATACTTCCATAAAGCACGTGTAATTTTGCCAACCAAACCACCTCATAAAGTACATCTGGTCCGCCTACAAAGGATGTCTTTTAGGAAGGAAAACCCCCAACCTTCTTTACCTTTATGGGTCTTGAAAATGTGCTAATAAAGATTGATAGTTGAGTCCACAAGAATTAGTTAATATTTGTTATTAACCCTTTTGATCCGTTGGCCCAAACGTTTTTTTTTTCCACAGAGTGATGTGGACATTAATGGCACATCTATAATCCTGCACAATAACACACGCTAATTTGTACTCATTAATCCTAAATCATGGCAGGTCATGCGGACAGGGAGCGACTAAAGTTCGGCCAAACGTTTCGCATGGTACAGTGGGTCGGGAGGGATGAAAATGTTAATGCGTGAAAAATCCCTCCAACACCAGTGCAACATGTCGGTATGTGAGCTGTCAAACAACGTAAACAGAAATCGCACAGAAGAAAGAAGGAAAAACACAGACAGCACAACAAAACACTAGCTTTGGTACGGAAAAACACACACTTTACTGTGGCCACTTGCGAATGTGGCAACAAGGGAGCGACGGTAAGCACCAGAGAGATGTGATGCTTTGCTCTCAAAAATAGAACGTCCTTCAGCAAGAGTGCGCGAGGAACGACCCGGTACGAGGTCTTCGTCCACGATGAAGGGACACGCCGGGTGCCGACAATTACGAGCGAGAGTTCAAGTTTACCGAATTTGTTAAAAATAACGCTTCCCCCTAATCCTACGTTGGCGCTAAACCACCACATACAAGCACACAGACACACACACACACATATAAATATTAAACCATCTCGTAAGGAAGTAGTACAACGCTACGATTTGCGGCCCCGATGGCCTTGTCGAAGGTGTTTGGAACGTTTGGTCAGCTTTTTGGGATTTTCCTATACGTTCGTTACTCTAGAACGTTCCGGTCCCAGGAACGTGGCTCAGCTGTTCAAAGAGCTTCCCGAACGAGTCTCGAATCGTGAAAGCTTCGCCAGCAATTGTTTAGCCAGAAATCCAGATTCGAATCGGATGACGTTGCCTGATTGTTTACACACGTGCTGGCTTTAAACTCACGCCACACTGGCGTCGCCAGATCTTAGTACGCGAGTAACAAAACAGTGCGTAAAGCAAAACAATTCCACAAAACTGCGAACGGGCAGAAGAAAAAACAAACAACAAACCAAAAAGGTGGACACGCTGTACTCATCCGAAACGCTTCCCACGCAATCGGGCGCGGGAGCGTATAGTACGGAGAAAATATTCTCGACAACAAATCGCTCTGTGTATGTTCTGTGGACAGTTATCGAATGTAAACAAGTGGGCAATTAATCAGGTGGCTTGCGAAGGAAGCTGTGGACGCCCCCACGCAAACACGGATTGGGCAGCGCGTCTTGTGTCTTGTGGTTGTCGGCTGAGTTTTTGCGCGTCAGTTTGGTCAGGTGGAATTGCCGACCAGTGGAATGTAATTGCGTATGGAGATATTGAACAAATATGAGTTGTAACTGGGTGAGGGATGAGTCAAAACACCTAAATAACAAGGTCAATGTTAACTGTTATTTCGAAGTATATAGGTCCAATACTGGAAGTTTGATTTCCAGTGCATATGATGTTGCAGGGACCAACTAGAGATTGTTCATTGTGAGTTACAAATTCAGTGCCTTAAAATGTTGTACTGACGCAACTTTCTTTAACTTCTCGGATACTTTTAGGATTTGGTTGTAAATTATCAGATCTTCAGTTGTGGCAAGAATTGACATTCAATTTTAAACAGAATCAAGAGCCTCAGAGACAAAGTACTCTTTATGTCTCTTTATCGTCTACTATATAGCAAGATCTTGGTATACATATGGCGGATGATCGTCGACGATTCCTCTCCAAGATTCTCGAGACTCGGATTGTTATAAGAGCTAACTGAATCCAATATCCTGCCAATAAGTCAGATTTAAGCTCCATCTTCATCCGAGACACTGCATTGGTCATTCCAATAATTCTGGTATCATTAGCCGGAATGAATTGAAAACAATCACTCAAAAACCTGATACTTTAAACAGATGTATAAGCTCCAACGTCCACAATCGTTTGTCAGTTCCGTTTGAAAACGAATGGATGGGATCTTCAACATCACTACTTCTTTATCATACAAAACCGATTCGTTGTGGGCTTTCGCACGTTTCAGCATTTCATTTCAACGGTGCGTTACAAGCCTTATTTAAACGTGCTGAACATTGTAACTGCACGAAAGGTCACGTTCATTCGTACCAACATCTTCACAGCGGATCGGTCTATTATTGTTTGGCAAAAAGTTCACTTCCGCCTTAAACGGATGGACGGAGAATGCAAAAATTTACTGGACAATTGAAAAATAAACGAAGAAGAGAAAGATACAATTTTAAATGTCAAACAAATCCATATCAGGCGCCACGGATGATATTGCGCAAGGCAGCGTAGTGCCTTGATAATTTCAGCATTTTATGTTGGAGCTGTGTCATATTCTCTATTCTAGAGTTCGGATATAAATGGAAATCGTTAAAAAGTAAAAAAATCGATGAAAATGACAATATATTAACTAAAGATTGAGGAAGTCAACGAAAGATTTCAATTCGTTCAATGTCATGGGAATTAAAACTTAGGAGCCTTTTTGTTAACAAACGTCCGGCAATGCATAAAGTTGTGTTTAAGTATTTCACCATCAAACACTAACCTTTGTTCTCGGCCGATACCGATTTGCCAACTCGTCACCCGGAGACGCTCATGTTAGTTTGCTTCCCTGCTAGTTTATCGCACAATTTCACTCAAGCTCAACGAAAAGCATTCGCACACACTATCGGGAGCGCCCGAGCAAAACATGGTCCGCCCTTATCACGCGTCACCCCACACGCCCACAGTGGGGAACACAGTTGATAGGCGGATAAATAATTGTGCGTGTCGTATCTCGCACTTATCTATTACTTGGCCAGCTGTTTGGCATCGCTTTTGCTTCTGTCCTGCTGCGTCATATCTCGTGGGTCAATCTCGTGGGTGGTTTTTTGCAAAAACGAGTAGCACAAAACGGCATTTAATGGGAGCTTCATTTGTTTCGCGAAGACGCGAGATGGTACGGTAATTGAGCTTGAACGGCTGCACAATAAGACCGCACCGGACATGAGCGTCAAACCTGCCTCTAATCGGACCAAGCATAACTTCGGCTCACCCGCTTGAAACAAGCTTGAAACATTGAACTTCATCACGGTCACCCGATCGCTAGACTGCTCAGCACCTCAGCACAACGCACCGCTGAAATTCGAACCAGCCAGCGACCCAGCCTACGGAAGACGGCGCAACAACCACCAGCACCAGGCGGGACTGGTGAGTAAATTCACGATCACCCCTCCTCACCCTCCCGTTCCCCTTTCGCTGTTCCACCGTCCTCAGTAACTCAACCCCTCCTCCGCGGTAATCTCCAGCACCATGGGGTGGGCCAACCACAGTACTCGCACAATCTGGGTCAAAGACAAGGTTACTGCGTGTGATTTTGCGACCACCCCTTCTCACACTCGGCGCGATCCTCTCTCTCACACACACACACACATGCATGAGCATAGTGTGCTTCGCTCATACGCACCCTGTCGCTCTCTCTCTCTTTCTCTTTCTGGTGCGCTTGCACGCACGTTGTCGTAGAAACGAAAGCTACCCTCAGCTGGCGCCGCCGTTTTGTTGTGCCATTCGTTTTAGGGGGCGATGAAGCATAGACTTTTGGGGTTTGTTTCCACCCCAATCTTTCACGGTACCGTTTCCGTTCATCATTGCGCTTCGTTTCACTTTCATCTGAGTCAAAGTTTTGATCCCGTTTCTCACACGAACAAACACAACTGGCAACAACAACAAAATCTGGGATGTTGGTTTTCCATTTCGGTGGTCCTCAATGGGAGTGATTTTGTTGTTGTTACAATTATTAGAAGAAGCATTTGGAGAGAGCTTAATTAAAAGACGTTTTGCTGGGTGACGCTATTAGTAGCATCATTGTGCGGTGCAAGTCTTTTTTTTTTCATCTATACTCAGCACCGGCAGCATAATTATAAACGAAAATGTTTCAGCTGCGTCTTTCCCCTCTCTTGACTCGAAGTGAGCCATCAGCGATCGCGGGAATGGCTTATCGTGGGGAAAGCACGAAACAAAAACCCAACCGCCGCAGTGTTGACATTGTGCGTCGATTTGTGGAACATTAAATAGAGCCATTAGATTGGGAGGCTTATTAAAAACGAGTTAATATTTGTTCCCTGATCCGTGTGAGCTTTAAAGCAGACGGTAGAAGCCACCCCGTACCCGAATGGGGTGACAGTTTTTCAGCTGCTGTAAACAATCGGCGCATAGCGACGATGGAGAAGTAGTGGCATGAGTTTGCGTGAGGAAGCTTGATGAATCTGCGATCAAATTTCTATTTATAAAATACTACTAATAGCTTTATCTGGCGAAAAAAAGGCTTTAAATGCGTATTTCAACGAAGATGTAACATTTATTACATTAATCCCTAAGCTACTTCGCATAAAGTGGTTTCTTTTATATTATAATTTGAATTTCAAAAGCAATATTTTTGCCTGTAGCTGATGATAATTATAAGTTCACTTTACAAACAAAGCACACCCGTAAAGAAAGCTTAACCAGAAGCTACGCAATGGCTCAAACCAGTTGCCACAATGTCATCATGTAACGGATTCAAATGATGTTTAACCTTCGACTGGAAAGTAAACCTCCAACTGTGTGAGCCACCGACCTTCGCATGCGGTCGCTTCACCCACCGAGATTATGCAAAAATGTGTAAACTCAATCATGAAATATTGCTCGGTTCCGTCGGAGAGAAGGGAAATGCTCAATGATGTAAATGATGTTATGGAAAGCAGATCATGCGGTGCTGCGTGGGTACAAGCTTCCGGTTGCAGTAGCGATCAATTGGCGAAGCCTTCCTCGAAGGCATTGGGCCTACTTTGTCTTTGCCATGAAGAAATGGTCCCTTAATCCTTCCAAGATCCAACAACGGTTGATAGCATCGATTGACCTTATCGTAAGCTGCGATGTCTTCCACCGCACATCACGAACAATCCACAAAACTCGCCCAGCGAAGGACACCAAACGCCCAATTAGACCTCTGACACTTGCCAATTTGTGCCGCGCGTCTGTACACACGCACACTGTGTCTGTATTCGGATATTGTCTGGGGAATGGCCGATGGAAGGGGCCTTCACTACGCACTCACCAACACTAACCGAACCGCTGGAAAAGATCACTCTTTCCGCGTGGTGAGTTCGGATTCGCTCAAATAAAACAAAAACACCAAAAAAAAACCACTCCGCACGAACGTCGACCGAACCGATGCTGGGGCCGGCGCGGTTCCAGCAGCGCTGGCAGACATACAAACCGACGAAATCGCGCAAAAATAAATCGAAAGCAAAGCCCGCGACGCGAAGATCGCCAAGAAGCCGAAACCAGCACGCGTTTATTCGGTTTTTGTGTCACGGTCACGCGCGAAAAAAGAAGCACTGCGTTCATTGAAAGCAAAAGGAAAAGGAAGAAGGTAAGCATGAAAGCGAACAAAAAAAACCCTCACAACCACGAGAGCTATAGGGCGGTCCACGGGAGATCGGTTTAACACCGGGCTGGGGACGGTGGTGCCACGAGCGAGGAAGTAGTAGTTGATCAAACATCATCAAGACGACGATCCTGACCGCTGGTTTCACACACTGTCGTGGGAATTTTTTTATGTATGATTCGTTACAATCGCAACGAGCGGCGAGAGAACGATATGGAAAATTAAAGGCAACAGTAGCAGGATCAAACTGGGAGAAAAAATGGTCCGAAGCGCTCCAGACGTTCGGTTGATGGAAGCGGCAAGTGGTGATTGCGTGATGTTTGTATTTTACAAAGTATATTTTCGTGATTCATCCCATGTGGTGCATCATGTGCCAGTGCAGTCATGAGGGCAAATATTTATGCAATCATTATTGTCACAAACCCTCCCTGAAAACATTTCACAATGATTGAAATTCCTAGAGATATTGAAATATTTTATGGTGGGACTGAATCAGCGTTGTATACTATGAGTGTTTTGAGTGCGTACCTTGTCTATTGCAATGATGGTGGGATCAAATTAACATATTATACTATGAGCTCTTTTATACTATATTATACTGGTCTTACTGCCAGTAGTTAATGGAACACAATTACTCATCCGATGGGACTAAACACAAAAAGTGTATTATGAGCTGACATGACAACAACAAAAATCTTTACATATTAAAGAGGAAGTTGTTGGTGAAATTCGTAATAGGCGTTTAAGTATCCGTGAGTAATATTGCGTTCCGTTTGCATCATATTCACAATCCAGACACATGATCACCTTTGGCCGCTCATTATTTGCAATATTCCACTGCCCAGGAAAGATCGCATAACGCACATCCGCACAAACCTCGAAAATTCAGCGCCCGCAGCAATAACGATATAACCACCCAACGATGTAACGATGCAAAAGTTTAGATAAACCATATTGCCACCGGTTTCGTGCACCGTTCGGCCAGTTTGGGTCAGGCAGCGGAAACGCGTGTCGTACGGACGACACACGGGCTGTACTATCCCTTCCCGAAGCGTTGCCTCTGGCCACGCGAAAGAACCGCGCTGTACGCCAAGGTTTGGGTTGTTCGGTGAGCAGCGCAGGCAACTGGAAAGCTCCAAATTTCCACCGGCCCAATGTCAAACTAATAATCGTTTCGGTTTTTACGCAAATGTAAGCGAGTGTGTCTTGCGTCCTGCTTGTTACGTTGCGAGCGTTGTTGATCACCGAGCAAGTTTACATGATTATTTAAACACGTCGGAATTCATTTCACCAATAATTATAAGCTGATAATTGTTTGTTTTTTTTCTTACTTTCAATAATCACCATAAAGCTGACGAAGCCAACGAGCAACACGGTGTTCGAGGTAAAACCAGCTTCCAACCTATGCTGGACATGTTTGCATTAAGCGACAGCGCAAGATTATTCAATTGCAATATATTCCGCACCTAAGCGACCAAGGTTGCACTGATTGCGATTCTTGTTTGGTTGCGGTAGCAAACAATACATGACAACAAGAAAAGGTACACAAAGCCATTTTTATCTGTTCGTCCAACGAGATATGAAATTATAAACAAACGTTCAACACGAGAATAGCACATCGTCTGACACAATGCGAAATATGTGCAATTAAGAAAAAATGATTCAAGGCAAGAACATGGAAAGAAAAAACAAACACACCCAAACAGCACACGTATGCATCGAGAATGCTGACAGCCTCCATCCGATCCACAACGATCATCTGTCTAGCAGCGGTCTGGTTGATTTCCATCGTTCTTGCACGTGATTGATGCAACGATACACTCGCGTCTCAATCTCCCGTCTGCAGCTTAAATTGTAGTGATCAACCATAATCGAACGCTCCACATACTCGTACGTTGTTGGCGAGTTCATCTCACCTCCTTCGTCGAAGGACGTCCGGATCGGAAGGGACGCGCTATGGAACGCGCAGGATAAGGGTAGAAGATGATTCATGAAAACTATTGTCAACATCGCACCTTGTTTGGGAGATCGCTTGTTATCTGATTTTGCTCCGTTTCCGCCCGGTTTAGCTTATGACCGTTTCCGTCGTCCTTGGCACTTGGAAAAGGAAGGCTCAAACGGACTGGAACCGGAATGCAAATCAGCTATGTAAAAAAAAAACAGTGCGACTCGCGCGAATCGCGCTTACAAGGCCATTCGGTTCTGAATGCTGTTGGCCACGCTCGCCAAGGTCATGGTTGGGTCGATTGTCTTAATTTTAGCGATCGTTTATGTACGATTCATTAAGATAAGACTACATTTAGCAAAAATGCAACAGAGTGACATTGTGCGTTTAATTATTGCATTTATTGTAACATATTGGTTTCGCGCCCGAATGTATGCAATGCTTCAGACATTTTAAGCTCAATGATACTTATTACTGTTAGGGGCGGCCCGGTGGTGTATTTGGCAACGGCGCTAGGTCCCTAACACGACCGGACCGGGTTCAAATCCCATTCGGACCGTCCCCCCGTAGCACGGTCTGACTAGCCTGCTACGTGGTAAAATTAGTCTAATACGGCCTGTTCCGTTCTAACATAAANGACGCGCTATGGAACGCGCAGGATAAGGGTAGAAGATGATTCATGAAAACTATTGTCAACATCGCACCTTGTTTGGGAGATCGCTTGTTATCTGATTTTGCTCCGTTTCCGCCCGGTTTAGCTTATGGCCGTTTCCGTCGTCCTTGGCACTTGGAAAAGGAAGGCTCAAACGGACTGGAACCGGAATGCAAATCAGCTATGTAAAAAAAACAGTGCGAGTCGCGCGGATCGCGCTTACAAGGCCATTCGGTTCTGAATGCTGTTGGCCACGCTCGCCAAGGTCATGGTTGGGTCGATTGTCTTAATTTTAGCGATCGTTTATGTACGATTCATTAAGATAAGAATACATTTAGCAAAAATGCAACAGAGTGACATTGTGCGTTTAATTATTGCATTTATTGTAACATATTGGTTTCGCGCCCGTATGTATGCAATGCTTCTGACATTTTAAGCTAAATGATACTTATTACTGTTACTAATATTGGGTATTGCTCCTATCAGGAAACTATGCATAATACTTCGCAGTTGCGGAAGAGAGAGAAACATAAATGCTGGCTGGATAACCCAACCGCAAAATATGTAGGCCATGGTTAATGCCATTTATGTGGTGATGCTCGTACCGTCCGAGGGCAACCGGGAGTCGAACTAGGGAGAGAGATAGAGAAAGAGAGAGAGAGAGAGAGAGAGAGAGAGCGAGAGAGAGAGAGAAGAAAAAAAACCGGACTGAGCAACAGCAACAGCAAACAAACCTCATACCCGGCCCGAAAGGAAAATACGCACAGCGTACCGGTCTGCAAAAGGCATCAAGCCGTACAGGCAATCCAAACATTACCTGGGCACCTAAGTACCCACACTTTTTTACGCACAATAAGATGATCGAAACAGATGAAAGTGGCTTAACGTTTCGGGGAAGGAGTGATACCTTGTGTTGATAGTGATACGGTGAGCTATATATTTTTTTCGTTTATGTATTTCAGGGAGCCAAAGCAACGCCGTCAAAGGTTTGACTGCAAATTTGACTGTAAAATTCCGAAAGCGAAATCTCAAAAAACAAACGAAAGTTCGTTCGCGTTCGAATTCGGGTGCGGCGGGTGGCACCTTCCAGCAACAATGGAGTCCAACCCCAACACCGTTTTCTATTGCTGATGCCACACGCGGGGGATGGAGGGAGGGGGAGGGGGTTTGGCCTCCCTATACGCACCTCACGCACTTTTTTTTTTCGAGTATCGTTTTGTCTCGCTTCGCCACGCTTAATGTCTAATGCTGTAGTTGTTTTGTCAATTAAAGTGTGGTTTTTTTCTTCTTTCGCCATCTTTATTCAAAGCTAGCAACAACGCTCGATTTACATTGCACATTGATTTCACTGACTGTCTTTTCTTTCTGTCTTGGAGTGCGGGTTTTTTAATTTACAAATCATCCCCTCTTCATCTCTTTTATTCCACACCCTTTGTGTGTCTCTTTGCGCGCACATTTGGTAGGCGATGCCATTAGGTTGTTACCGGTTCGGACAAGGTTTGGTCAAAAGTGCGTGGATAAAACCTTGGCTTTTCGGACCTGCTGCTGCTTCTTTTTGCCCCTGAAATGGTTCTCGTGCCATTTGTCTAACATTTGATTTGAAGGTTCACCATATG
>CM032178.1:3821345-3871194 GCA_018908115.1 Anopheles rivulorum
TGTGTATCTTTTCATTAATTAAACCAACAATAGCTCATCTAATCACTTCACATCTCTCCACCACCAGTCAATCAACCACTCAAATTCACTTTCGTTCGATTGAGCCGCCATATATCGCTTTCGTTTGCATTAGCACGGTGGATGCAGCTTCGGGCGCCAGCTGAGCAGAGTAACATTTCGTTGCAAAAAGAAAGATTAAAAATAGATTCCTAGCTATTGAAGAAGCGAACAAAAAAAGAACCGAACGATATCCAAATATACAAAATTTCCATTTCACCCGCAGCTAATGAGGAAGAAAGTAAAATCTTCGACCGCTATCGACCGATTTTTGACCCGCTTCAGAGAGGTTTCGATGGTGTGATTTTCCTTTCATTTTGCGATACAGGTGTGTCTCGATATGATCGAAAAATTATGGTCATCTGTGTGTGTGTGTTTCTTTTTCTCTTCAGAAATATGTGATCGAGCATTGAACTTAACGTGCCCGAAAACTCTCCATCCTTTCATGGTGAAGTGTGATTTAAAGGTGAAGAGGATTTGTTTAGCTGGCTGCTTTCTGCGGGATTGCGAAACCTAATAAGATGCCTACGGTTGGGGATGTCGATATCAAGCTTCGCGGAAGTGGTATCATCTTCGGCAAACCGAACAGACAAGCAGAGCGTGTGGTGAAATCAAGCAAAACAGGTTCAACGTTCGTTAAAGGGGACTTAAAGATGATATCAGATGGAAATTTATATTTTAATTTTTCAAATCTAAGCCTATGGTGGAATCTCTTAAAAATGGTGTATACTAGACAACTTCTTTATAGTATTTATTGTTAAGTTGTTTTCATTCCGTGCGCCCCACAAGAAAGCTACAGCAACTTACGCATCAAAATGTAAGCATTAACCGTGCGTTAAAGTAACGCATGGCTTCTTAAGGAAGTTGCAGCAGTAGGAAGTAGCGATCGGACCCAGCTCAAGGGTGAGTAACAACGCTTACGCATCTAAACCAATCGGTCAAGGGATTCGAGCAGTTCGGACGAGTGACCTACTGCTCATCAAAACCTTCTCAAAGTCTGACCTTCAAGGTCACGATGCTCCAGCAGATGCAACGTTCTTGCCTTCGCCGTCCCTGGTCGGCCAGACCGGTGCGAAGGTCGAACAATTGCCTTGAGCTAGCCGTAGCGGTAGCAACTGCCTTGTGAAGCATATGCAGCATAATCATCAAAGCCGACCATCAATGATCAAACAATGGAATGGTATGCTTGCCAACGCACCCGTTAATGTTCGCACTACACTGGTTAAGGAAGGGCTCCACCATTGACATCGCGGAACATCTTACAACCGATCAAACAAACCTCCAAACACGAGAAGAATCGAATTCCATTTCCATGTTCGCGGTAATTAAAACACCTCACCGTTCAATTAAAGCGTTAGGTATGATGGTCTCCCATTAGCGATCATGCTCTTGCGCTGCCCCCGTCGATCAAACTCATGACGTATACGCCACCCATCATCTGCCTTCTCCGCCTGGCATCATGATATGCGTATCGTATTGCAAAGGCCTAGCTCGGACGGTACATAAACTGTACCCCTCACTGTACTCGCTGGTCGGTACACCGCGTGCTCAGACCGAGCCAAAAACGAAGGGCATCGGCGCCAAAAGCCGCCAACGAAAAACGCCTTCGCTATCGCGCATTGCGCTTACCAAGCCATTCGCTGTGTGTGTATGTGTGTTTTGGTGAGCGCCACAATGAAACGCGATCTCGCCACGCTTGTTTCGAACAGACAACAAACACATCTCCCCAAGCGCGCTCGAGGAAGACCGCCAAACGGTGCCATGATGACGATGATGGTGGCGATCATGATCATGCTGACGACGATGATGATGATGATGACGATGAGCTGGTGCTGGTGGAGGTGGAGGATGGAAACCTCCACCGGGGTTGGTAGGTATGGTAGGTGGGGTGGAAAATTTAAACTTAACACACTTTTAAATTTCAATAGCAGGCCAGGGTTACCTTAAATTGAAAAATAAAATTCATACCAACAACACCGCGTTTCGACCGATCTCGCTCGGGCATCTCTCTCTCCCTCTCTCTTAGCACTCAACTTCTCTCGCTTCGACTGGCGTGCCGTCTTCCGGCAATGTTGAAGCGAGTTTGGGAGGGTGGGAGAGTTTCGGTCGAACGGTGGTGCGTTGGTATTAAAGTAGGGAAGGGACCAGTTGCAATTGGTAAAGGTTGACGCGGCGATGCGCAAGACACACGCCGATACTCTACGTACTCTACCTACCTATCGGAGGGGTGAGTTTTTCGCGGCCGCTTGCTTGCTATTTCGCTTGCACCTTTGCGAATGATGAGACTGTTGCGACCGTAAGTCGCATTTGTCGCTGAGCGAGATCGAAGCTCCCGATCGTAAGGTATGAATGGATGGCCGTACTTTATGGGATATGCAAGATCGTACGCATCGCCTGTTAGGTGGAGGTGGACGTAGACATACCGATACGTAATCAGACACATGCAAGATGTGTCTTGAACAGCTCCAATGAAAATCGATTATGGAAAGGAACTCATTCACGTTGGGTTCCTGTTTCAATGTCTGCTTGAGTTACGAGATCAACGAAATTATGTGTCTTGCGAGTTGGGTCCTGCTCCTGCTGCATGATATAAGTGAAATGTCAGCAACGGCTTTGGCTTCCTCGGTGTGTGGTACAATCCCTTCACCTCATTAATTTAACTTCGGCCCATCAGGCCGATTGTGATAATGACAATTCAGATAAAGCCTCCAGCACGTGCTCAAGTGCAAGGATCGCAAGACATCCAATACCCTTCGCCATTCCGTTGACCGTCAAGCGCCGCAGCAAACTTTGCAACGATCGTATCGGACGCCGCACTTCAGGGTGAACATGTCGATACGCACCGCACCTTCGCACGAAACGAGTATAGACTAGGATTGACTCCTTATTTGGAAGCACTATCGCCTCCGGGTAACTTCATCAACTAATGCGATACGTGTCCTTTATGTGCTGCACGAGCGTTTTTTTTTGCAGAAATAAATCGACATCCACATCGTCCGATACTGATGTTCGAGATACCAGGCGAGAACTGGAAACCCGTATCCATTCAACTACCGGTCTGCCGGGCTGAATGTCTGGGGAAGATCTCACCCCAAATATAAGCAAAAGACACCCGAAGGGCTATCGGATGGACGCATGGACACGAAACGATTAGTCAAGTTCAAGTTGCCTTGCGCAAGCTGACGGGCGAAACGTTCCAAGGTCCGCCCAGGTGACCCAATGAACACTTCGCAAAGACATCGACATTCGGCTTACGGCGATTGCATAATTTGAATGAGCGGTGTGTATTCGGGGCTGCCTGTTTGTAAGTGGTGGATCTTGTACGTGTCGCAGCAGAAGAATGAAGCACTCGCGTCACACGTTGTGTTAATAGATAATGGTGGTAGACATTAATCAAAAGTTACATAAATTTCCTACCATGAAGAAGGAGTCACGTAAAGATGTGATAATGAGGTAGCGCTAATGGACGTTATTTTAATATGTCTCCGTAGTCCTTCAATAATTCCATAATATGCGTACCTGTAAGAGAGAGAGGGAAAGAGAGAGAGAGTTCAAATGAATTATTTGTACAAAATCGTCAAACATTTATGAAACTTTCACTGATAAGACCCTACGGAACCGAACTGGATCATATGGGTTTGAGTGGAGAAGCATCTTTCGCTTGTTAGCCGAAACATCTTTCACAGCCCATTCCAAACCGTACGATCATCACTCTATCATGAGTTAAAAATACACTGACCCATTTTTGAGTTTCGCTAAAAATAAAAACCTTCCCTCTTCCTTTATCGCTCCAACCAACGCTCCGCCATCAACGTCGAACTAGACAAAGTACATAATCATCGTTCGGCTTGTAAACCCGCCAACAAACCAGACTCCCAACAAACCGCATCCCAAGGCTTGTGGAGCTGTCTGTTTAATTTTGCTTCATTTTATTACATCCCAAAATACAGAATTGATTCTCCGTGCTCCTGGTGGGATACCCAATAAATCGCACAACTATCGCAACAAACATGGCCATAGGTCACAACTTTCGCGTCACAAGGAAAAGTGTATTTTAGACCACTTTCATCAAGTGAACCTCCGCCCTGTTCACGCCGATCCCAATGCTGATCCTCCGTACGGTTGCCTTGTGCAATGATGGCGCAGCTCATGTAACGAAATGTACGGTTATTGCTAGTACTAGATTATGTACTAGAACGCACGTCGTCGCAAGTGCGCGCTCCCGGATAGGATGTGCGGCGTCGTGACCTCGATATATTTATTTGCAACAAAAGTCGCCACGCCACGGCAGCCGAAAGGGAAATAAATACCATCCTTAATCGTCCCTTTGCAAACTCTGCACACCACCCGTACCACCACACTCGGTCCACCATCTGGCTCATCATCTGCAAATTAGTTGCGAATCACAAAAATAAACTTTCCCCACCATCTTCACACATACACACCCCTGGGGCCCATGGTAAGGCTCGCAGATTGTAGAAACCCCGCTGGTACGCCGAACGGGTGTTCTAATTTTAATCGGCTTCGTCTATTCGTTTTGTGTTGGTACACTCGTTGTTCATGTGACGATTGTACGCGTGCAAAACATGAGTGAAACTCTGCCCGATGCTGCACACATTTCACGGCTCGTTCCAGTAATATGTCCAACTCATTAAAATTGGGAGAAGCTATTAAGTCACGATCATATAGCTCTCAAAAATATAATAAATATTGTTACTTGTTACAACAATATGTTATTTTCATTTGAAGATCCAATTCCTCAAGTACCTTCAAAGATCTAACGGATTCGTAAATGTTAGAATTACTGTCAATGTCTATGTATGACCGCCTGTGCTACAGTAAACATTGACATTTACCTTTGGCTGGAGCACACCAACCAACAAATCTATGATCCACCGCCCAAAAGGAACATGACACCGGCCCAAAACAAACTTGAACAATCTATCACCACCAATAGGCACCGAACACATTGGACTGTTTGTACAAGTGACGCGCGGCAATTCTGTCAAATTTACTCCTCCATTTGCAATTTGTGTGTGTGTGTGTGTGTGTGTGTGTTTTACTTCTCCTTCTCTTTCTTTCTCTCTCTCTCTCCCTCTCTCATCCTTCGTGGCAATTGGGTCAAGGTTGAGTTCTCCGTCGCAGTTTGGCTATCAGCGTTTTCGGACAGCTTCCCAATCTTTTCTTTTGCTTCTTTCTTGGAGCGGTGGCTTTCTCTTCTTCAGTATCAGCTGTTTGAAGGGGCGCACTGTTCGCGTCGACTTTCACAATTAGAAGCAAGTTGCAAGAGTCCCCTGAGGGCTCTCACGCTGCTCACCGTGCTTGGGTTTAGCTCAAACGTGTTTCTACTTCCAACGTAACGTACACAGCTTGAAGGTGTAACACCTGCGGATACAACGACTGGGCCAGACCCCGACAGGTGGAGGTAGTTTTGACAGCGTTGTCTTTATGACTCAGATTCGCAAACGTGAACTTGAAGTCGACGAACGAGCTTTGCTCACGGTCTTCTATGGCTAAGTCTATTTCGCCTATTAGTGCACGGTACAGAGATCCTTGGGTTTGTTGCTCCACACTCAACGACATTTTGTCGCTCCCCTTCTCTCTCTCTCCTCGCCCCTCTCTTCCTCACCCTGGCTGAGTCTGGGGAGTCTACACCTCCGCCAGACAATCAAGGAAACGCCAAACTCACGTGACACTAGCGGAACGGCGGCCCTGGCTGCTGACGAATGCCAGCAGAGAAACCGGACGGCTGAGCGTACGGCGAACGGAACACATCCATACCCGGTGGGCTGGGCTTTGCCATTGCTTTTTTGGCACTGGGGACAAAACGAAATGGAAACAATTGAACCATTTAAACCGGAGGGCACCAACAGAAGAAAACTATCCTAGGCCCCGTAGTCTCCCACTGTTCTCCTTCCGTTGCTGTCAACAACTGTCAATTGTTAATCGGCCAACCGTGATGATGGCGTGTAGTGGGAATTTTGGCATACTTGGTGACATACAAACACACATACACACAGACAATACTGTTGGCTTTTTGGGTCAAGTTCAGTCGAAAGTTTTTTGGAACCCCACCGCTATATCTATCTCGCTCGCACGATCGCACACCACTCTTCCGCATCTTCCACCGTTGGACGAACCTTGGTCTCATGGCGATGCGAAAAGCATAAGAGCAGACGGCAAAAATGATGGCAGGCACGAGACGGTTGACGCGGGAAGCGGAAGATACCGAACAATGTAGGCAGCCACGATTACCTAAACCTCCTCCTAAGCAAAATGACAAATATTTGAGCGTTTAATTTGGCTTTTCGCCTGGCTGTTTGCTACATCATAACGCTACCAATACGCGAGCCTGCCGTTCGCACTGTACGCATAACAGCGTGCCCCAACTGTGCCGGTTGGGTCAGTAATTAAATAATAATATTTTGATTTCTCGCTACATACGCCCGTTCAAACAAATCAGCGGCGGAAACCTTTTTCATCAAGGCCATCTGTTAACATCTGTTTCGCACTCGTACGCTCTCGGTGCACAACGGAGATAGCGATCATCTGGTTTGATGTTATTTTTAAACATATCACCCAGCGAAACCGCCAATTATCGCAAATGCGTGGCTGCAGTACGGTGTAATTAGCTAGCGTTGAAGAAGTGGGAGCTCTAACGTCTAGCTCGTGCGGTTGTTTCCTTTTTTTTTCTTTTCCTTTCGCTAACGCTAATATATCTACCACAAGATCACACTTAACGACAGAATTGTTCTGCTCAGCATGGGATTACAGTTTAGACACAAGAGGTTGGACGATTGTTGGTTGACAGCATGCATTGTTGGACGTCTCACTATAGTGTGTATTAAGAACGTTTCTGTATAAACTCGAACTTGACCCTGTCAAATATCAAATATCAATCGGTATTCCTTTTTGTAACTAAATGTAGTCATTAGTTGCTAACTCCATTCGTACACCGTACCCGTTCGCTTGACTAATCGCTGACGAATTGCTGACTGAAGCGTCGACAAATCTAGAACACTCAACGGCCGCTCTTCCTATTCTTCCACCTTCTACCAAAATGCAATAGAGGCACCGGATTGCGTGTGCCGAAATGGGTTGAAAACCAATTAACCCACTGGTCCGAAAAATGGGTCATAAGCGAAACCATTCTTCATCACTTTCCAACGTAAATCCTCCGGCCGGGTGTTCTGCGCCACTGTAGTAAATTAAGTCAACCGCAGTGAAAATCTGGCCATCCGCAAAAAGGAACCCCAAAGGACGACCGATCGTACGTTCTGAGAAGAGGATGTAATGGTAGCGCACGATCTACACGACTGTCAAACAAAGAGAAGATCAATCATCGTCAAGTAGAAGCCAGTCAGGCCGGTAAGGCCAAATGCGGTCACCTGGGGGTGTAGAACGCGTTCGTGCCACAATAAGATCATGTGTGGACCGTGACGACCATCACTAGATAGGGGGAGAACTTAGTAGGACTGTGTGTTTACCTCAACAGTAGTCTCATTTCTTTCGAGATACCTTTGTTTTTCTCTGTAGTTAATCCGTTCGTATGACGTCAAAAAACTCAATTTAAAAGACAGTCCTCTCCTTATTTCGAGCAAATATATTTTCCCCAAAACTTGTCTTCGGAATTACGTTCGGTTCTACGTCTGCTTAAAAGGAACGAAAACAGTTCAACACAAAAAACGAGGGTGATTGAGCAAATTGCGCATGGTGGTGTATTGTTTTTGCCTCGTTAATTATGCTACTGGAACAATCCAACCCCGGGAATGGTCCGCTCCCAGCCAAACCCCTTATACACAGGTACCCCAGAAAACCATGCTGACACCGCGCAGAAATGGTAACAATTGTCACCAATATATATATTTGCCAACGGTGGTACATGTCGGTCAAACACGGCTCGAAACCTCCAATGATCGAAGAATTTGTGCTGAGTTCTGCAAATTGTTTTTACATCGCCTTCACCGAATGCGGTTAGCTTTGTGCTACTTTACACCGTACGATTTTGTTGCTGTTGAATGATTGTTTTGTTATGGTTCTAAAAGCGCACCAACAGTGTCCAAATCGGTTCGGTTAATTCTTGGGTGATCAGATGTGTCGAAGCACGCTGTTTGGTTTTCCAACGGAGGGTGGCCTAAATTACGGATTAGTCAGAAATGAGGTCTGTGAAAATCTAGTGCATGTTTCAGATTCACAGAAATGGTACTCCAACGTGGGATCAACATTGAAGATCTGATGGTGACATTTAATATCTCATTTAGAGCCCAATAGATATTTTTCCAGGAAATATCAAGAATTAATGGAGTTTTACAATAATTTCTGACAAGAATAACAAGTCTTTTAGCACCGGTTATGAAGAACACTTTCTGCATAAAAACATGGTCCGCAAAATTTCGCTAGGAATTCTAAGTGTCCAGCTTAACCTTAAAAAAACACGTCTAATCCAATTACGAAACTATCGTACACACTACACGCTGCCATTTTGGACGCACTGATTAGCACGCCGAAAGACATCGAAAGACTGCGACGTACCAGAATTCACGGTCATATGCTTATCAATAAACGGCGGTACACACTCTGGTAGCCTCCCGGTTTGGGTGCGCAGCTCCACAAGGCAGCCGAAGGTCGTCCTCCACTTAGCGCGAGTGCGCGAGTCGATCAATTTCCAATAGTGGAGCTCGTGCACTCGGCGATGGAACGGTCCGGCTTCACCTTGGCAACTATCCGATAAGATTAGATGAGAGCACACAGAAGCGTGCCGGTTTCGAAGCGTGCAGTGCGTTACGATGGGAATCTATTCGTTTTACAGTATACTACCATCTATTGTAGGTGTTCGAAATTTATTTCCGAATCGAAAAGTCGCATGGTGACTTTGTGCAACGTAATACCTGCAACATTAAGGTTTTTTCAACACTTTGCATCATTCGAACATTAATTGAACGCGTTTAGAAACCAGTAATGAAAAGCTTTGTTCACATTGCTAATACGAATAACCAACATCGACTACAGTGATCATCTTTATCATCCTACAAATCAGAACTGGAGCACAAAGGTGCCTTACACTTGCAGTACCTCCTGATTGTATCATTAGCACTGTTCTTTACACGCGATCGACAGCAAAACTAGCGCTCCAAACCAGTAGCATCCAGTACAACACGCACCGAGGTTATCACTCGTCTAACGGCATGATGCTTCCGCTTTCCGAGAGCTTTTACATCCCTGCGATCGCGCGGGTTTGCACCCCGAAGGGTTCCACTGCGCATGGGCGGCACAGGGTCACGGGAGACCCCCGGAAGTACGCCGGGGTGATAAAAGTATGATTAACCCGATCGCAAAACGCAAAATGGTGCACCAGTGGAGTTGCGATCGATGCACGCAGCCGAACACGTACTTGTACTTCACGGTTAATTGGTCGCACAGCGCTGCGCTAGTGTGATGCTAGCACGGGGTGAACATGAGGGAAGGTTAGCCCCATACGGTTAGCCGTGTGTATTGTATGCAGGAACAGCACGGTGGCACACAGCCATCAATTAGGATAAATGGATTTGAAGTTGGAAACAATTACTGCCACACACTATTGGAGCGCCTTATTTACAAATTATCGAAATGGAGTAAACTGACGCTAGTAACACCGTCTGGTACACGTGCGGTAGTGTTGTCCCGCATGTTTGAAAGCATAAATTCTTCGAGTTCCCAACGAAATTGGAGGACAGACCTGCATCCGTAACTTCCAATATTTTCCAGAACTGCCATGATGCGCATGTCCTCCATCGTTCTCGCATCCCACCACTACACCGTGATTATCGTCAAACTCATCCGACGCTAGACAGATTATTTACAAACGCTCGATGCAGGTATGCGTATGCACCAGGAGCGCAATACATCCGTAAGCTATTTATTGTGACTTGCACCACCAGACAGGGTCCCGTCATCAGCCGTCAAGTTCGTTCTTTGTGCTAACAACAACAAGCGAACGGCAAAAGATATCGTTATTTATTCGTTTATCTTCACGAACTGGGCGTTTGTTTTGCACCGAGTGCGATCCACGATCGTCCGTCGGTGATGCATTTCGCGAGCTGCAACCATATGCATGCACGCGTACCACACCACATCGGCTAGTTTTATGTCTTTACTGCTAGCCGTTGGGAGCGTTCTATGCCGGGGAGGGATGTGCGTTTTACGACCGAACAAATTGCGCCAATCCGCCACCAAGTACGCCCTCACAGTGGTGCCACTGTCTGTCTACTTCCTCCCTGGTTTGTGCATTAGAAGCCGAACGAACCCGTGCCGGGAGATGAGAAATATCTAGTCGTAGTACAACACTCATCCCATCGATCTGCTCCGGCAGATGTAACATTCGGCAGCTTACAACTCGAACGTATTGGAGAACGCACACCAAACCAAAAACGTTGCACCCCACGCTGGGTGTAAGTTTTCACGGCGTGCAATGCAATTTCTACCAAGGAAAGAGGGCGTAAGTCTCAAGGCCAGTGCGCACACATTTCTCCCGCGCACTCATGTCACTAGAGAAGCGCAACAATAACCGCACCAACGAGACGGATGCACGTAGAAATAGTGGCAATAGTCGTTCAATTTGAAGGTCGGGCACGATTTCGGTTCGTGCCTAGAACGCGTCTAGCTCCCGGACACCAGGAAGGAAACAAAGAGACGATCCACGCTGGCCTTCTGCACTAATGGACACAAATGTGCGCACATCTGCAACAGAGAGCCGACCGCCGAGCTGGATCGATTTGTTCGTTACAGTTGGAGAAATAATGAAATGCGATAAAATATTACTTGGATATCGTCCAACGGGATGTCGAGCAGTTCGAGTGGAGCTAAATAGTCTGGGAAGTATATTTAGTTCGGGAAGATGTTACCCTATCCGTTACGGTGCACATTCCTCAGATGTCAAGATCTATCGGCATTGTAAAGCCGAGATGCACCGCTCACTCTAGTTCCCGTCAAAGTATCAACTAAAGCGCACATCTTACCACTCTTGTCTACTTTGTGTAAGTTAAGTAATTTATTCCACGTCGCTCGACTGCTTTACACCTGCAGCCAGCCGGTCCGCTGCCAAGTACTGCACGGGAGATAAAATCAAGATTAGGATCACACTTATGCAAATTACCCAAAGGTGGAAGTAATTTCAGCACGGCGCTCTTCCTTCTCCATTCGAGCAAGCTTTGAACAGCGCGAATTGTCTCCTTGCAATCAATTAATAGCTTAATTAATGTGACAGCTCTGGCGACACTGGCCAGCACACCGACCCCCATCGTGTGTCTCATGCTCGAAAGCGATATCCCGACTCATGCACGTTTCGATTAATCGCCGCACGCTCTCGTCTATAATTTTCTAGCGCGGAACCTAAACCTTCTAAAGGCCTGAACCACTCGGCACCGGAGGTCGCCACATCTCGTGGGGTTCACAACCTACCCCAACACGGACGCGATGAGATCTGTTTTGCACGCCGAGACCCCCGCACTTCCGACACCTACACCGGGAGCGGTACCCGTACCTTCCTGATGCTCCCACCTCGTCTGATAGTGGCAGCAGTCTATCGATTATGCTAATCCGACTAACGCTGCGTGGCCGTATGCAATTCTGAAGTTAGCAATTGCATTGAGCCGTACTGCATATGGCGTACGCGGAAGGTCTTAGAAGCGTATCGCATATGACTCAAGCTCGTTAGGGTAATGGCGTATGCAACTATTCTGAGACGGTGCTTGCTGGTGGGAAGCAGATGTAGAAAAAATAACAAAATATAACAAACAATTGTAGCGATTGTTGGAGCCGATAAGACGCAAGCTAGCCAAGTTTATGGAAGCAATCTGTTTTGATAGCTGACATTAAAATTATTACATAAATAAGCAAACATATATACAATTATTATAAACACTTTGTAATGCACGATTCAGCCGTTGTTATTGTTGTCATGCAGAATGAACTTTGCACAATTTTGTTTTCCTTGCACAAGCCCGGGTTGTATCCACACATATATGAAAGGACTTCTGGACTCATAATGCATAGTAACCTTCCACCTAGCCTTCCGCGGTCACTCACGAACCGGGTGACATTGCGGCAAATGGGAGAAGTTTGCACTCGAACACTTGATGCCCTCGTCGAGCAAACCAGGCGATGCACTTCTGAACGCACCGAAACTCGAACCTTGCACCCCTACGCGCAGCAGTGAATGTTTGTTTACCCAATGCGCTTGAAGCCTCGGAATATATCGTTACATCATATATCAATGTTACTAAATTACTAAAGAAATGTCTAAATGCTAGTAAAATCATATAAGCGTATTCCATTGATATTGATGAACCACTTCATGATCGATTTTACGTTGGCATCGGTGACGAAAAAGGGAGAATATGAAGATAAGCGAGTGACTCCTCAGTTATGAGCTCCGATAGTCCAATGAACAGAGTGCATGGATGAACCAGGAACACATGGATGAGCACGAGATCGAATCTCACTCTCTAAAGCATGTGATTTACTAAAGAAATGACACAATAGAATACTGTTGTTATATTATCTGTTGCTCAAGTGTTTTAAGTAACGAGACCTATTATTAGTCGCTTTCTAGCAGAATTTCTTCATTCTATTGATCTTGGTTGTTAGGTAAACTGCATTGATACAATAACAGCAGCAGCAGTAACAGCAGAACAAACGCGCACGTCACACGTCAAGAAGGTCGGGGTTGCACAAACGGGCAAGTCACACAATCCCCAACCCTAACCAACACCCCTTTGTCTTGACGAAGGAAGGAGACTTTTACTCGTGGTCGCTCGTGTAACACCGACGGCGACGTGCTTTTTGCACATAAACAGATGCCGCGTGCCGCACTGGGGCGAGCGAAATTTAACATTTTCGCCAGCGTAATATAGTTACACCTTCCCGTTTCCTTCCCAATCCCTGCATCACCTTCAGTTACCACACCATCTTACGGATCTCCATTAAACAAATTTCTGTTGCACTGCTTTTGCTTTTCAACGTGCGGCGTGGTACACGTTTTATTTTCTTTTGCCATTTGAATTTGCAAAATTTTCTCCAGCACGTTTTGCGAATCTTTAGCTCGGGTTGGCAGGATTTTGCCGGGGAATGGGAAGGTTTGGTGGTTTGCTCTCCTATTTTGGAGCGGTAACCGTGGTCCCATCCAGAGTGGGTTGAGTTTGGTACACGGGAAAAACGAAACGGATAGAAACGATCGCTTCCGGGAATTGAAGATCGTGCCAGTGAGCGATTCTAGCGAGTAGCTCGTGTGCGATTTACGAGCCAGTACAAAACAAAATGCAGTTACGCATAGCGCAACGAAGAACAAGAAAACCGCTTCTGCTGCATACATTGCATTCTAGCGGAATTTTATTACCCATTAGCAAAAATGTGCCGCGTACGACAGAAAACAACGTAAAATTACGTAAATTTATTCCTAACCAGCATTCGTGCAATCGCGGCATGGTGACGTGTGGGCGATTATTTGGGTAAATTTTAAAACTCCACACGTGGATCTATTTGTGTACGGGAGGTGGTTACTGCAAATATTGCTCAGACGTATAATGTTGTTTAATATTGATTCAAACGCCTTCTATCCATCCATTTCCTGTCTGTCGTTACATTGTTTTGCTGATCTAGACACAATCATCAACTTGTTTGATTTGAGTTCATCCAACTTCACTGTGATTTTGTATCGAAAGCGTCGCGATATTTACCACACGTTCGGTATGATCCAGTATTCGGTGTTACTTCTCTTCGTTTGGATAAAATCGGTTATGGTACAGCTGCACAAAGCGTGGTGCCTTCGGCACTTGTACAAACTTGGCGCTGTTGACGGTAGGCTCGGCGAAGAAATACGTTAACACAAACACCGCATTTTGCACCCCGAAACCGACCGAATACACACGCTTCTCGGTCCTGATTCGCGCATTTATCTTGTGTAATAATTAACTCATTACTGCGCTGGGACCAGGTAACGTCGGACTTGGAGGATGCACTACTAACCTCGAACTTCTTCACATTAGACCGTGAAATGCTGATGCTTCGCTCTGTCGTGAAAATATCGCACAAGACCACAGAACATCGAGAGCTAATTAACACCGTTAACAATTTTTTTGATATATTCTTTGTCACAAAGCGATATTAAACACTGCGAGCGATCTGCAGGGATCTTTCCATACTTCATCCGGTGGAAAATACAAACATTCTCACGCATCAATTCAGCAAAACAATACAAACTTCTAAAAATCCTAGCTGTCTAGCTTCCAGCTGATTCACTCGCATCCACGACCAATTAAATATGGAAATATGCAATTGGACGTTTATTTTGACCATTTTTATGTTGTTTCGTGAAAATAATACGCATTTTAGCATATTTGATCTCACCCCCACCCCGTCCTCCCAGCTCCCACACCCCCATTGATCCCTTCTCTGCCGCAAGGTTACGTTCGTTGGGCGGGAAGCATTAAACATAAAAATGCAGATTTTCAATGTCGCGGCGCGTGAACTGGCCACAGTGCCGGCCACAAGATTCCAAAAAAGCAAGGCAGGAAAAGGAAATCCGCCGGTCGGAAAATTCATCACAGTCGGTTCGGTTTTATTTCGCATCGGCAAACTGTGTGGCGTCTGTCGGTGGTGTGCGTGCGTTCGACACTGTACGATCGATGGCAAACACAGCGCGATACGGTGCCGTGACGATCTTGCAAACTCTCAAGGCCGTGCCCCTGGTGGAGGATTTTGTTGATTTAGTTTTTGTTTTTTGGGTGGCTCTTTTGTTTTTTTTTTATGGTGGAGCGTCCAACCAATCCTTCATTCGCAAAACACTCAACGGAACGTTTACACAAAAAGTGCCTCGAGGTCACGATCGACGCTCGAGACGATCGAGTAGCATGACGAGATGTTCGTACACCAGGGAGCAGGTGCTATGGGGAGGGGGGAGGGGATCAAGTAAAAGGTGGGTCGGACTGTCAATCAGCTGTCAAACGCTAAACACGTTTATTGATACACATCTTCCTACCGTCTGCTCACCTGCTGTACGACGGCGTTGTTTTAGTCTCGCCTTTCGCTTAATACCGGTGACATTGGCCGAAGGAGGCGAATTTTTCATGAAGGATACGATTTAGCTAATTGCCCGAAAGATTGTGCCACCGTGATAGGTCTGCTTATCGGGTGCGAACGGTTGATCGTATTCCCATCAATAAGGAATGTTGTGTTGCAATCGTTTGCGGTCGATTTAGCAGCGTTCATTCACAAAGAAAATTGGTTCTTCGCTTAAGATGACACAGTATTTTCAAATAAATCACATGTTTATGTTTTTATTTAAGAATAATTAAAATGCGAACACCAGGAAGTTTTTCTTTATCAAATCATACAATCGGCGGTGCACATTTATTGCACACCTTATCCATCACACGATCTACAATCGTATTCCATTCCAAACGGTTACACCTGCCTCAAATTAAACACTGTTCGACTAGATTTGAACTAGCGATCGCGAGGCGTACTGGCTGGCAGGGTGGGTTAGCCACTGCCAAAGCTAAGCGCTAACTTGTGGCGAAGGCTAAACGTGTATGGAACACCCTGACCTTCGACCGTGAAGCGACCGTGCTCGTGGCCACACAAAACGACTCGCACAATCGCCGTCCGGTTTGGTGTGAAAATTGCGAGTGGATAGAGAAAAAAAAAAACCCGGACAATGTTCAGACAAACGGACACTTGGGAAAGGTTTCGATTAGTAAGAGTAAAATTACTCACCTATTTTTTGTTAAAGATTTGATTTCATTTATCGCAAGTGTTAACTCGCCCAAGAGTTTTAGTGAGTAAAGCAATTTTATGACGTTAACACCACTAATGAAAGGGCACGGCACACATATAAAAAGTGACAGCCGGTCATTTATATTCCAATAATAAAAATATTTCATGGTCAACTACCTTCGAGTGATAATTAAAATTGTATAAAATGAAACACCCATAAATGCCACGCCGAAAGGTTTCCTATCCGCAGGATATCCGCTATCATATCAAAAGCGTTCCTACACTTCCGTAAACCTTGGTTAAACATTCGTTACTTCCTTCCAGTACAAACTGCCCACGCTCAATGGATGTGCAAAAATTGTTTGCTTGAAGAAGTAATTAGTATGTCCACCAACGGCCTTCGCGGTGTTATGAGTGGGCTTTTATGGGTGTGCACTGCTCAAATCCATATTCATGAATCTTATCAATTTTGAAACGCATTTAAGCTAACTATTTTTCTTTTTATCAGATTAACGCATCCGTAAAAGGATCAGCGTGAAACGCATAAGGCCTTGGGATTTTCGTCAATAGCATTGTGTAGAATGAATTAAAATATATGTGATTTCGTAACTTTGGCTCACGTTAAGGGTTACACGGTACGAGTAACAGTGTATATCCGGATGTAGCTCACGCATGATTAGCGCTGAATACATTTGCATCTCTTGCCGGTGAGTGATGCGTTTGCGTATCCTTGTTGATGTTGCTGCGATAGTTGGGAAACAAAATGGCAGCAAGGAGTTTGTTCGAAGGTAAGGGTTATATTTAAATAATTTAAAATTATTCCACCAAAATATTCAGATTCAGATTCAGTTGCTTCCTAGCTTTAGTGGTAGGTTTATCGCTCAAGCTAATGTTAATTAATATGTGTATCTCACGTCGTCGTTGTTGTTGTTGTTGTTGTTGTACCACTTACCTTGCATCCAATCGACGACTGATACGGATGTTTCTGCTTACGCATTATAATCCAAAGCCCAGTTTTACGAGAATAATCCTTTCGACAGTGTGTGCGTAATCCAAAACGATTCGTTTTTTTTTTTCTCTGTGTATCGTGCAGTCTCGTCCTTCGGATGCTCTATTACTTCTTCTATTGAACTTTTAGCAGCTAACCACACACACACCGTTTTACTCGTCTCAAGAGTGACTTTCTTGAGTCAATAACGATCCACACACTTGGCACAAACGGTACTATTTTTACCGGAAGGTGTTTTCCCGCGTACAAAACTGCGGAAATTGTTGAGCGCACCTTCAAATCACACTCCAAGCTCGAGTGCATCCAACACTAAGCCGGCGGTTGTGCGATCACCAGCAAAAACAAAGGCACAAACACACTGTCACACACACTCACGCACACTCGCACACACGTAATACGCATGGAAATCTCTTTCCCTTTCCGATACCGATCCGTTCAATAAGCGCACACACACGCGCACACTAGAGCACACACTCGGAAAATGCTCTTCACTCGAGGCATTGAATTTGGTGCAGCCACTAGACAACGGTTTCGTTGTCGGTGGTGGTGATGGTGCAACTTATCTGCGTATCTTAGCGTATTATTGCTCATTCGATGATAATCATTATTTTCATTTTCTTCAGCCGACCGAACCGAACAACAACACCTTCACACAATGCCGCTGTAACGATGCGCAATGTAACGCACGCACTTTTTTCGTGATCGGTTTATTATTATTTTTTTGCTTTCCAGCACACTGCTACTGCCAGCTTTTCACTCTCGATTTCCACCTGCCTGTTGCTTCAAACACGCACGTTGGCACCGTGGGCAGTAATATTTTATTCGAGGACAATTATGAACACCACCAATTATGCTGTGGATGCTTTCGGACGAAAAGTCGAAAGCCTCGAACCGTAGGCGTCCGCCAAAAGGCAGCACGGTAATGGCGGCGCAATGGTGCGATGGCGGATTGAACGGATTCTGCTGCGTGAAATTAGATTTTGAACTTTTCGCTTCGAATGAAGCACAACCACACCAACACCAGCTGTGTACTATTAGGCTCCTTTGCTTTGTCACTTCACAATTTCACTCTCAGCTTTGCTTTGCTGAATCTTATGCAGGCCATATTCTGGTGTTAAGGTTTTAAGAACACTTTTCGCACACGAAAGGCAATGCGTCACGGTCAGCTTTACTGCATAAGGCACTCACTGGTGTAGTTAAATCAGCGCGCAACAAAAAAAGCCCCACTCGTGTGCAGTAATTATTAGTATTCTTTTTTATTTCAGCGCTCCGCCAACAAACTACACCGATGCTATCGGTATCACACTGCTTATTATCTTTGACCGGACAAAAGTGTCACCACCCTTCTTCTTCTTCTTTCTCTCTTTCTCTCTTTCTCTCCGTCGCACCCGATCCGGGTGTTGCACGGGTAGCCAAACACTTTCACTATCTTCTTCTTTTGTTGTGTGTGAAACAGAACAGAATTTTATCCTTCACAATGATCCACCAAGCGATGAACGAACCTTATCACCAAAGTTTAGTGATCGTTGCACAGTACCGTTGTTGAAACGGTACGCTACCTACACTGTGACAAAACCGGTGTAACTCATCAATCGGCTCCCGTACTGACAGTGTCCTGCAGGACGGGTAGATAAATCAAACGCGCAAACACACAGCAGATACACGCAAAAGAACGCACACGCGCGCGTATCGACCAACTCAAATGCAATCGAAACCGAAATTCGACGCGATCGCGGCATGCAAACAAAACACACGCGCGCACGGTGCACGCGGGAAAAGCACAAACAAAAACCGAGAAGCACGCGTTTTTCCGCCTACGGACTACGCGGTTACGGGAAATACGCGTCAACGCGAACGGAAAGTCACAAAAGAAGTGCTTGGGATCGTGTGTGCGTCGATGAACGGCCGAGCGACTTGCGTCGGCATTTACCCCCACTACACTATGGGCGATGGTGTGGCCGGAATTTCATTTCAAATTCATTCGTGCAAAGCAACGGCATGTGGAAACTATAAAAAAAAAAGTTTACATTAGTTATTTACAATGTTCAGTTGATTACACTTAATAATCACACAATTTTGGTAGAGGAAGAACATGAATTATTTCATCTCGTAAGTACTATCAGTGTTTCGGTTAAAATTTTGCATACGCTCCGTTCCCATAGTGCAATTCTACCGAAACCAATTTTCTCTTTCTCTCTCTCGCACACGTTCGCTCACAGCGAGTTGTGAGATGATTTGCAGGGGTTTTTGAATCGAACCTGCTCACCGTGAGTCGTTGCTGGTGGTAGTGGTTTTATTCAAAGAGAGACGTTGCGTTTTACGACTATTTCTTACGGGTAGTGACCATTGGCGGTTGAAGCGATGGTCAATAAATCATTATCAAACTTAGTGTATTGGAGTTTGCAGAATTGTACAGTTTTAATTCATTTCTTTTAAATCTGTTATCGTATCTTAATTATATTATTTGCATAATGTAAAATTCTTACAGTGTAACTAGTTTCAGACATTTTTCAAAACAATTTCATTGATAAATCCATGCAACATTTTGTTTGCAAAATTATAAAATTTAATCAAATGCAACACAATTTATTACACCCCTGCCGAAATGCATTTGCGAGCACAAAGTTACGTTCTCTCACGTGCAAAATGAATTCAAACCCTTTCGCACGTTTTCCTCCCCACTTTTCACTATAGCACCACTAGTGAGTAACCCACGCGAGAGGTGAAAAACCAAAAACCCCCCTACTGAGCGGGCCATTCACGAGCGACCGGCGGTTGGAAAATGGTTCATTTCGCTTGTGGTGGCGAGCGAGCATTTTTCCGCCATTGAACCCGATCGCAACGACAACGTTCGGGCGGAAAAGTTCAACGAAACGGGACGCTACCGGAGAAAGGGAAATGTTATTGAACTTTCCTATTTCTTCATTCACCCAAGCAAACGAGAGTAACAGTGGGCTGGAGGGTTGGAAAAACTCGAAATCTGCATGGGGGTGGTGCGCAGTGGGGTTGCGTGGTGAAGGGTGCTAATGATCTCTCACTTACAGCACGGGCACTTCAAGTCCAGCGACTCCCCGAAGCAAATGACCAATTGGCTAAGCGTCAGTTACGATGTGCCTCCTCTTCTTAAGCCGTTTTGAAGAACGTCTTTCTTTCCGGCTAGTAGCTTTTATAGGCGGGAGCATCATCTTCGGCCTGTTGCAGTGAATCAGCAAACGCTTGACCTACTTTTGTGTTCGTTCAGTCCAGGGTTAGTTGTCGGAAAGAAGTATAAAATATTAATAATATATTTATCGTAGACATTACTCCATATTCTCAGCAGAGATTAATACGCTTACAACAAATTTCAGAACAAATCTCTAAACATTCCTCTACAAACCAAAATGAGAACGCATTTAAAAAAAAACGCTTGTGAACATCCTCTTAAGTAATCAATAAATAATTGGTTCAAACAAGATACCTCGTTTGTTAAACAAGCACAACACCTGCAAGAAGTAGAGAGAAGAAAAAAAAGACAGAAACATCATACCAAAACAAAAAACCTTCAATTATAAAGCGGAAATAAATAAATCGCTACCGATCGTGGCACAGCATGGTAACAGTGGCACGGCGCTGCAGGTGTTGTAGCCACTGAAGCTAACACCGACACCCGCACACTTGTTGTTTTTTTGCCGAAGGCTATCGCCAGCGAACCATTAAAGGATTCACCGCACAAGGCGTTGTTATTATGGTTGATCTTGCATAATTGCCCTGACCGCGAACAAAAGACGCACACAGCACTGTTAAGCTTCAAGTTCACTAGTGTTTTTTTTTAATTTAGTAATACCATCACTTGTTCTTCATTGGTTAGTATTTTTTTAACTTTTTATCATATATATATCGACGGGGTACAGGAAACATGTCAATCATTTCCGAATGGGATTTTACATTAAACTTTAATTCAGTGGCCTCAATGGTCGAGTGGTGATTCGATTAAAGGTATCAATACATATTAAATAGACTATAAATAGTGAGAATTATTTTATTATTCAAATTCAATTTTAATTGAGAGCTACACACAAGTGAGACTAGAACTCTGGTCGCTCATTCACAAGGCTCTCTTGCTAACACTATGCCATATTTACCATCTTATGAGCGGTCGTTAGAAATCGATATTATTAATTTGCTTTGCTGTCAAGAGTTACATTGTACATTCGTCCTAGCACAACTTGTCGTCGTCGTTTTGTAATAGTTGCCAGTAAATGAGTAGCTTCTTTCTTGAACATTTCCTCTATCAAATTTTGAATACCTTGCACCAACCGATGCAACCGATGCGACCGTTACAGTTTCAAGCGTCAAGTTCAATGCCCGGGCACGGGCTTATGCTGCCTGAACTCGTTAAACCCCAAACAACTTTCTCGCTCAAATGTGGTTGCCCTGGCCGGGCCTCCGGTTACTCACTCCGGAGATGTTGTTGTACGGCCCCGCGTGTCTTCAATTTCAGCAACAGCCACTGCTAGCTATTGCATACCCCCCCCCCCCCCCCCAACGTCGTCTTCCGCGCCCAGCATAGCATCTTCACGGTGCGGAAAGTCTTCACTCTTACCTTCGATGATCATCACACCACACATTAGCAGCAGTACGCTCGAGTAGCAAATGTGATCGCGCGCTGTTTTGTTACAACCGCAAACCGGGGAACCAGCGTGCAACGGGCACAACCGGTAAGCCCGAAACCGGCTCGCAAGCGGTGCGCCGAGGTGCAACGGGATCTATTATATTACGAAAATGTGTACTGCACACAATAGACAAAGCCACCGACACCCGGACGAATCTTGCCGTGGTTAAGCAAATTGTCGGTAAAGATGGCAATAGAATAGGCACTCCGATGCAATGCAGCGGAATGGGTAGTAGGGTGGCGCTTGCACTNGGGGAACCAGCGTGCAACGGGCACAACCGGTAAGCCCGAAACCGGCTCGCAAGCGGTGCGCCGAGGTGCAACGGGATCTATTATATTACGAAAATGTGTACTGCACACAATAGACAAAGCCACCGACACCCGGACGAATCTTGCCGTGGTTAAGCAAATTGTCGGTAAAGATGGCAATAGAATAGGCACTCCGATGCAATGCAGCGGAATGGGTAGTAGGGTGGCGCTTGCACTTCCAGCTGCAACCGTGCCATCTAACCAAAGCCACCAACACCGAGCAGTGCACCGCGTGAAAGGCGAAGGCGTACGGGAAGGAGAGAAAAAAATTGCCAAAGAACTGCACTCAAAAAACCGGTGCACTTCTCAGCAAGGGGCCACTGCACTGTACCACAGCATAGCATAGGGGAGGGGGAACGGCAGAAGGAAAAGCAGAGGGAAGGAAGGAAAGAGAAGCAACAATAAAAACAACAACAACAACAGCAACAGGCACGAGTGCAACGCGCCTACCGTGTGCCGGTGGGAGAGAAAGCCATAGAAAACATGCTGGAGAAAAGTGAAATTATTTCACTCTCGTGCCAATAAACCATGGACGGGTGTAATCTCGTTCGGGCCAACCTTCTGCAAAAGCCTAAACTGATGGAAATAGCGATGCAGACGACGAACCCGTCCGAATGAACATTATGTTGGTTAGTGAGTGTGTGTGTGTGAGAGAGAGAGAGAGAAAGGACGGGTGGAAAGGGGTAGAGTTGGAGGCACTTTTGGGGCCAATAGCCACCCGAACTCGGCATCGGTAGTGAGCTAGTGAGGATGAAAGTGGAAGTGGTGAAATAGAAATAGAGTGAGAAAGAAAGAGAGAGAGAGAGAGAGAGAGAGAGAGAGAGAGAGGCAGAGAAAGAGTGAGACAACATGGCAATAGGAAAAATTGCGAAGGAATTTGCATTTTGCGCCCTGCGAACACGACGTCACACTGGAAACGATGTGATTTTCTGTTTCTTCCCTTTGCTTCCCACAGTAACATCGGTTCGATGA
Organism: Anopheles rivulorum; assembly: GCA_018908115.1. NCBI lineage: Eukaryota > Metazoa > Arthropoda > Insecta > Diptera > Culicidae > Anopheles > Anopheles rivulorum. Next base: position 3,844,094 of record CM032178.1, read on the forward strand.
CACCGATAACCGTTCGCTGGGGTATAGGATAATCGCATAACCTACCCCAGGTATGCTTCTCTGCTTGCCCATTATACTATTTCCGACAGCATGTTGCACATTTAAGGATGTGGGCTAAAAATAGAAACAATATCTATGAAAGCTCTCCACCAGCTTCACTGGCACACCGCCAATCGGGACAGCAAAGGCATTAGAAAGGCCAATGCATCATGGACTCATGATTCAACTACCACCACCTCCATCTACCCACCCTCCCAAAATGGGGAGCATTACCCCCAAGTACAATGGTTTCCCGATCGTGAAAATCAAACTGATCGCTCCGGTCGCTTAGGTCGATTTGTAGCGTAGCATGCAGGCATGATACCTCCCGTGGGTTTTATAACGCCCACGTGATAAAGGAAAGCGAAGGCAGTGAACACTGTCCGCCGGCCCGCATGCACGCGAGCATAAATCTTTCGAAAATTTAAACATTCCGCCGCTTTTTCCAATCCGATCCGGCTTCGGGTGCAACTTAGTAGGTAATTAATTCGAGCATTATTTTAATCCGTTTGTGTGTTACGAAAACAAATCATAGCCAAACATTAGAAAGGCTTCGAGTACTTCCATGGTTTACAGTTCGAAATTAAAGCAACTATAGTATTTAAACTATTACAAGTGCACAATATGGAAGATCGGTGGGACCTGCTGGACGTAGTATATTATGAGCCGTTAACTTATATTTGTTTCATTAATTTTAAACATATTGTTTTTTTTCTGTGTTAAATTTATATGAGTAATATGATTTGTTTTTGGACGTTAAAACTGTCACAAAATAAACTTTTCAATTATAACGAATTAAATACAACCTATCCATGGTTGCAGTAATAAAAAAGAATTTTCTTTGTTACTATCCTTCCCTATTCCTATTAGTTCCGAATGGTACGATTTTCCATTACATTTCTGCTGCTCCCAACAGTACTTTCATTTCAGCCATAAAAAAACAAAGTTCCAATCACCTCACTGAACCGATCTAATCCGTGCCGACCGGTTCGCTAGATCGACCACCATCAAACATCACACGAAACTCAACCAGCGCGCGCCCGAAAGGTTCGTTGACATCGGCAAAACCAACCAGCCCTCCGTACTCGGGTGCAAGTGCATTTACGATGCAGCTGCAACCGCTGGTGCAATAAACTTTTGCACTATTTTCCACACTTTCCTTAAGTTATGCACCGCTTCAATTACCTACCGAGCTGAGCTGGGCGAACTTTAATGGGCGTATCGCTGCAGAAAGGTGCACCAAGTGTTTTGGTTTCTGTTGTGTTTAGTGTTTGGTTTCGTTGCTCGATGCTCATTTCACTTTTGTTCTGTTGTTGTTCGTAATCTACCGAGAACCTCAAACAGGCTGGCATCCGGCGTGCAAGCAACCACTATCACCAACCTCCACTATCAGGTGGTCTCTTATCAGTGGTCTACGGTTAGTTTTGAGTGATCACAGTAAATATAGGAAGTACTTGCACGCCCCATCGGGATGTAAGACTGCACCTTTAGCGCTAATCTTTGGCAAACCCCCCCCCTCCCCCACACACACACACACACCGATACTAGCACACATCTAGCACGAATGAGGGTTGAAAATGCATGCGTTCGCATACCTTCGGCAGTATGCGTTGACATTGGCATTGGATGCAAAATTAGGTCATCGTTAAGCACCTCCGACCGTTGGGCCTGTTGGGAATAAAAGGGGAATAATAGTTCCGAACACGCGGTACGCTCCAGGCAGTTATCTGATCGTCTTGCTCAAGGGCCGCCCACCGTTGGCCTCCTTTTTCGTTTCGTTTTTATTTTCGACGCATCAGCACATCCTTCCGTACGGATCGTCGCGATGAATTAAAAACGGTTCGCTAATAATGAATGTCTGGCACTTTAAAGTGACGCTACTATCAATACCGATGCATACGATGGCTTGCGGTGATTTGCATGCTGATTCACCGTAAACGAGATTGTTTCGCGAAGAAAGACGGCAAAGACAACAATAACACGAAGCCTCGAATGGAATGGGAGGATACTGGGTGGAATGGAGCATGGAATTTGAATTATTTGTGTAGCGCATTTGTGTTGCTGAACGGGGCAAGTTTACGACCTACTTTTGCATCGGCGTATGTTCGAATGTTGTTATTGAGGGGATTAAAAGTGCTGCGGTGGAAATAGTAACAAACACCTCAAAGCAGCCAAAAGGCACCGTACACCACTACTCAAGTTTTATTGAACAACAATAAAGGAATCAAATAGCAAACAGTACATTATTTTTGTTTGGACGTCGCTAAGAGAGCGTTGTACAATTGTGGGAGCTACTTATGAAACTGATTATAAATTTCATTGAATGCAGGATCTACGCAACAGGATGCTTTGGAAGCTTGCTCTGCAGCATTCAAATAATGTTTTCGGCTTTCCCAGCTGTTCGCACAACAGAAGACAGCTCCGAGAAGAACTGAGAATTGTTGGGAATCCTTGAGAAGTACTGGGAATTTTACACCATCAGTGTAATACCTTTATGGGGTATTGTTATCTATTTCTTAAGCAGTAGAGCACTAGAAGAGATTTTCAGAACTATTCTGAAAAAAACAAGGGCTTGAATGTTGTAGGTGCTATAATTGAGCATGCGATTGAGCAAGCAGCTGTTGAGAAGAGATTATTGTAGAATTTGAAAATACCGGCAACTATACCAAGTACGCGCATAAAGACGGTATTCTTTTTTTTATTTAAACATCCAATCCTATCTTCACTCCCCCCCCCCCCCCCGGTATGACGTCATACAAACATCAAAACATTTCCCGTCCGCTCAAACCTCCACCACAGCACCACATCCAGCTCTTCACAAATGGTAAACAAAAAATATCAGCAAATCCCCAGCCCGCAGCCTGTCCTTGGATTCGTGCGAGTGGGATTGCCTGCAAACGATATTCATTATCAATAACGGTTACACTTGAGCAGGACCATCACCATCACCGCCGCCCGGTTCAATCGCGCCTGTCCAAACCATAGCCGTAAAGGGATTTTCTCATTGCCGCTCGAATTCGAATGCATTGGAATAGACGATCGTTTGTCCTTTTTTTTATTGTCGGGGAGGGGGGGGGGGTGTGTGTGTGATTGAAAAACACATCTCTCTCTCTCTCTCTCTCTCTCTCTCTCTCTCTCTCTCTCTCTCTCTCTCTCTCTCTCTCTCTCTCTTTCCACTTGCGTTGCATCGCACTGTCTTCCTGGGCTAACGCGCGTTATCTGTCTTTGGGTTGAACTCCAAGACACACTGGCACACAGTTAAGAACTTTAGCACACAAACAAACGCTTAATTCGTACGGAACGCGCATCCACTGAACGGTCCTTGGGTGGGGTTGGTAAGGGTGAGCTGGAGCGGTTCTCGACTTTTGCTTACTTTTATCTTGAGCTAACCTCCACTTCCCCCTTTTTGCATGGGTCGTGCCACCCTCCGATCATCCCTTATGGTATGGGATGGATTTCGCCCCCCTCGTGCATTGTTCTACTAACACCGCGGAACGTTTTGTTGCGTTTGTTTCTCTCTTTCACTCTTGCTTGCTTGCCCTCTCGCTCGTGCTTCCCGTAGGCGTACTTTCTCGACTTTGCGCGGCGTCTGGAATAAAGGTTCTCTTCTCATCGCCGTGCCACAACTGCAGCTGCAGCCAAACCCAGCCCAGAAGAAAAGACCAATCGTCCGGAGAACGTACGCGCGAACCGTGGTTAGCCGTGATCGTTTGCCATACTATTATTATATTTAAATTGTGTTAAATTCTATCAATGCCACTGCATGTGCGCGCATATTGCACTTGCTCCGCTGTGCGCTGCATCCTTCATTCATTCGTGTGTTTCTTTACAGCTTGCCGAATCGAAGGCAGATGATAGAGGGACTATTCAATTGATTCGTTTCAAGACCCTCCACTGTCACAACGGCTTTAGCGAGCTGTCTTTAATAATGTAAATTCAAACGCTTGTTTACAACTTAATCATTTAGAAAAAAAACTTATTCCCTCAAATGCATGGCGAATATTATTAAATAAACACCATGTTTAACAAAATAATTACATGTTGAAGTATGACATGCGTACGATGTGTCGTGGGACAAATAATAATATCATTTCTCCAATTACTATCACACTGGTAACGACTTACAATGCGGTATGATTGAATCGTACCTCCGTCGTTTAACGAAGATGTCCTTCGAACATTATTACAGCTCACTTTACGCACCAACCCACACACACACACACACACAAGCAGACGCGCACAAAGGCGCGCGCTCGCGCACACGCACACACATGAGCGGACCAGCGGAAAGTCACAAAGCTCTTGGGCAAACATGTATACACACCCGATAGCGATTGTTAGCGACAATGGCCAACCCAATGACACGGTAAACTGATATGGCCATCCGCAGTTCCCTTTATGTTCCGTACCCTTTCATAGATGGGTCCGTTAAATGTACGGAAAATAATGCCTGTGTGTGTGTGTGTGATTACGCGCGTCGTATCAGTGTGTCCTTGACAATCGAAGGGTTTTGGCCCGTTGCATACCCATGCGTACGTCTTTACGCTATGTGGTGTGATAAGAATTGTTTTAAATGAAAACGCCTCACGCCAATGGAGACGCATGGTGTTGTGAAAATGAACAAAATATTTCCACTTCTCGAAACCCAACGAGCAGCACAATGTAATTCAACTTTAAATATTAGTTTACAACGAATAAAACCAAAAAATCCCCCAGCCCTTACGCGAGTGACACTCACGATCGTGAACTTCAACTTCATACATGGTCCCCCCACCCCTCCCTCCGTCACCACTACCTACTCGCACCCGATTCGCACCCCGCTTCGAGCGGGTCACAACCACCACCAGCGACGCCCATTCGAGTGGTTGGCATTCGCCTTGGACGGCGTCGACGCGGTTCAGAGCATTTCAATCTTATCTGGTGAAGGAGTGCGGCCCTTCAAGTGACTTGCCCGTTCCTTCCTGCCCGTGTCTCGCTTTGCCACCTCGCCGCACATCCCACACTTCGTCACGACAACTCACTATCGCGTCAAACCCCAGCCGGTCAGCCTGCCAGCCAGTCAGTGGCGCACTTGATTTGGGGTGAAGGATGTCCATTCGTGGAGGGTTGAACAGCCCTTGCGGTAGCCCTTGGGTTAGGATTATTGTTCGGCGGAGGTGTCTTGATGCAATTAGATAATTACATTGTAATCGATGTTCGATCCTGCCACGGGGACACTCTTGACGTTCGCGCAAGGTGGTGTAATGTTTCGGACGGATTCTGAAGAGCATTTCACGAAGAAGTAACCAAAATGACATAAGTGATCAAGTGGTGTTTACCGTGCAGTAATAGTCTTTGATAAAACAATCATTAAATTCCTCCTGAATGTATGCAATGTGCATGGCATAATAATCGCTCTAAGACTTATTTACAATTTATAATTTTTTTTAATTAGCTTGCGCTAAACTTAGAACGAGTTTTTTGTGGAAATCTATCTAGAGCAATCGCTTGCAGTGATCAATGCAACGAAAAATCACTTTCCAATTTCCCGTCGCTTCTCTCACCGAAAAGGTCAGCAAACCTGGCCAAACCGAACAATCCATCACATCCATCACCCCCATCGGGTGCACTTTTCCCCAATCCGGATGCACCGACACCCGGCTCGCGATGCATCGAGTGAAAATGAAAACTGTGCACGATCATCAGATCGTTCTCCCTCTCTCTCTCTCTCTTGGTTTATTTCACCAGCTTAAGTTGTCCTCCCATCAGCCCACCCGTTTTTCGTGACCATCCGGCCATCCGGGTGGTACATACATAACGCGGCACGGTGGACGCACGTTGCAGCCACAAACTGCACCGAACACATCAAACGCGGCTGATGCATGTGCCCCGAGCAAGCCCGAGGTTTTATAAACGTTAGAGCGACTCAGCGACGATGACTGGCACGGGTTCGGCTGTGGGAAGGAAAAGTGGCTGCAATTTGAACGTTGGCCGTGCACCAACACCAGCGCTACGATCGGCGTTCCCGGTCCGATAGGAACGGTGTAATAAAATGGTTTGGACTTGCAGATTGGATCACAGCGTTCAGCATTCAGCATCAGTTCAATGCACCCGAGAGACACCGCACCAAGACGCGAGTGTGACGAGGGTCGCATTGATGCTGTGTGCGGGTTTGACGCCCGCGGACGATGATGAAGCCGGCGGTACGAATCGTGGCGTGGCGATCCGGTGCGGATGCGCAGCGGATGATGCGAGAAAATCCAATGCACCAAGCTAAACAGTGCGCGAAAGCGACCGGATCGCTGCAAACGGCAACATGCACGGAGGTTAGATTTCACGCTATAAAGAGAGTTTGGTTCGTCGATTTGTTGCCCCCCTTCTTTTTTTTTTGCTTCAATTGCGATGAAGATCTCCGCGAGAAAAGTCTCTTCCGCGGAGGATAGCTCTCCGATCACTGATCTATCTCAATGTCTTATGCTCTCTATCTCGCCGGTTGTATGTTATGTGGCGAGTAACTCACGTGCATTTTAGAAGCACATTTTGTCCAATCCATACCTACTGGCCGGTATGCTGAGCAACATAAAACATACGCTAAGGGAGCATGAATTCTCTCATCATTTCTATCTCTGTTAGCTGGAAACAAATGATCTTAGCGAACTTTTTCATGTATTTATTGTGATGCTTTTAATTTTTACATTACCTTACGAAATGTTTTATTAATTTATATTCAACTCTTTTTCTTGTGCTCGCTCATAACTGCATGCTAAATTAGCTGTCGGAAATATTTGTCAAAAAATCGCCGGCTACGACTAAAAATCAATCACTGCACGCGAAAACAAATTGCACCCGAACGCGAACAACTTTGGGTTTTGGGTGAACATAACCTGNGCGAGTGTGACGAGGGTCGCATTGATGCTGTGTGCGGGTTTGACGCCCGCGGACGATGATGAAGCCGGCGGTACGAATCGTGGCGTGGCGATCCGGTGCGGATGCGCAGCGGATGATGCGAGAAAATCCAATGCACCAAGCTAAACAGTGCGCGAAAGCGACCGGATCGCTGTAAACGGCAACATGCACGGAGGTTAGATTTCACGCTATAAAGAGAGTTTGGTTCGTCGATTTGTTGCCCCCCTTATTTTTTTGCTTCAATTGCGATGAAGATCTCCGCGAGAAAAGTCTCTTCCGCGGAGGATAGCTCTCCGATCACTGATCTATCTCAATGTCTTATGCTTGCGCTCTCTATCTCGCCGGTTGTATGTTATGTGGCGAGTAACTCACGTGCATTTTAGAAGCACATTTTGTCCAATCCATACCTACTGGCCGGTATGCTGAGCAACATAAAACATACGCTAAGGGAGCATGAATTCTCTCATCATTTCTATCTCTGTTAGCTGGAAACAAATGATCTTAGCGAACTTTTTCATGTATTTATTGTGATGCTTTTAATTTTTACATTACCTTACGAAATGTTTTATTAATTTATATTCAACTCTTTTTCTTGTGCTCGCTCATAACTGCATGCTAAATTAGCTGTCGGAAATATTTGTCAAAAAATCGCCGGCTACGACTAAAAATCAATCACTGCACGCGAAAACAAATTGCACCCGAACGCGAACAACTTTGGGTTTTGGGTGAACATAACCTGGCAGTTTCAGGGCGGGAGGGGGGGGGGGGGTTGGGGGTGAAGGTGTCGTTTCGTTCAGGCCACTCGGTTCATTAACCCCCAGGCCAGTGGCTAGTGGCTGCCCCATCGCAGCAAGAGTGTGTCTGCGTGCAAGTGCATGGCGACCAGTTCGTCACATGTTCGCACGAATTTCGATTCAATTCGGTTGGCGATTTCTTCTGTTTCCCTTCTTTTTTTGGTTTCGGTTTTCTTTCCCCCTGGTGACATGGTCGATTGATATTTCCAACTGGCCTCGCCATCCGGGGATGCGTGTACGGATTTTAAGCAAATCAGTCAATTTGATTCGTCAGCTACAGCGGGACCAACTGGCCGGTACTGTGGGATTGAACAGGATAAATGCTTCTAGTGACAAGCTTTCTGTGACATTACGGATGGAAATGGTGTATTACGATGCTTTGGACCACTTTGAACCATGATTAAGCACTCAAACAGCCTGAAGTCATTCGAATAAATGATCAGTTTCTTCTAGTATGTCTATTAATATGTTAGTTATTTCAATTATTCCCTCACTGTAGGTAATTTTATTCGATATTTTAAATATCGTAAAAAAAAACCTGCTGCTAAACATACCAAATCTTGCATTATTTATACAGCGGCCCGTGTCTGCCAATAGACGAAAATGAATTTATACATTATTTTGTATTACTTTCCCCCTCAGGCGTGATTATTCGACTAACATCTCAAAAACCGTACCATCTACCATGACACATGATGCGTCCAGTTCACGTTGCATCGATCGGGTCGGTCGGTTTGGCATTTTCTTCCGAACCATTTTCTTGGAACTATTTGCAACCCCCCTCCCCCTTCAGCCGAAGCACAGCCCACCCCAACCCCTTTCAGTGGCCTTTGGCCGTGGTGGGGGCAACAACAAAAGCAACAACAAAAGCAACAACAAAAGCACAGTCACATTGCCACCGTATGGTGCACGGTGAACGACATTCCGACCACCAGTTGCATGGCATTGCCGCTGCATCCCTCCACACCGGGGAAGGTGTGTGTGTGTGAGTTCCGGTCGTTGTATTTTCCTCTCCGGGCTCTGGAGTTCAATGCTCCAGATTGACACGCTTTTCGATCGTTGCGAACATCGAACGTTGCAATCCATTCGGTCGCTGATGCACCGACAATGCAGCCGTGGCAAAGCAGCGGTGCGGCGAAGCTGGCGGAACGAATTTCCAATGCAAATTTGCTTCCTTTACCACCGTACGCCCGGCCAATCCGTCCGTCCGATAGGTCGTGCAGAAGACGATGACTTTGTTTCGGGCTGGTGTTGATGGGGAGCAGCTCGAGCAACTCAAACGCCAAACATTGGACCGCGAATGCTTTATACGCGTATGAGACAGCCGAACGGGTTGAGAGTCGAAAAGGGAATTAAAAAATCACCCAATCATCCGTAATATCGCAACAAATAATTTGTAACATGTAATAAATTACAAGTAAAGCGAAGAATACAGCTCTCTGTGCGCAGATCACTTTCCATTTCGATTTTAACCACACGTCTCGCATACGGCAAACTGTGGGCAGCAGAGAAAACCTCTCAAACGCACGCCTACACAAGCTGGTGGTGGCAATATAATCATCCCGTCCGCAATTACAATCACATCACGCTGCAACGAGAGCAAATGGCGAGAATGGCGCTAAATTGCAGCACCGAATTTAAATCATCCGTGGCATCGGCATCCGGTCCCGTACGGCGGGAAGGCCACTTTTCCTTGCCGCCGGCACATATCGGCACGCCGGAAAGTGAAAATGTGTGGCGGCGCCGGGTGATTGAAAGTGAAAATTCGATAGCTTGATCACCCAACTCTCAACCTTTCCCTGTACCCTACACCCACACCAGCTGCCTACACCGCTTCCACCAAACGTAACTGTCTGTCTGAGCCGATGCCGACCTGTCAGCGGTCAATCGATTCGTTGCAATGATTGCAGCGAGAAAAGAAGGAAATTTTGCGCTTTTCTGGGTCGATCGATAAATTTCGCTTTTTCACGATTGCCACGAACCGTTCCGTGGTTTGTGTGCTGCCGTCGTTGCAACCGGCTGCATTCTGGAGCGAAATAATGACCCTGAGAGTGTTGATGGAAGCACCTTCGAATGGTATGTTGCAAAGCTGTTTAATATAAAGCAACGAGATGAAAAATATGATTCACTCTTTCCACAATGAGAAGCTCTGAACGTAACCCAAATAGACGAAAAAAGCCCAAGATGATTGAACAAATTATATTGTAGAGCAAATTGCATACTTTCAGGATCGTTGACAAGCTTATCAACACAATAAAAACCCCTTACAGGTATGCAATACGCATGTCAATTTGGGTCAATGTTTTGAATTTTTCCTAGCAACATTGTTCTTTTGTTGTCTTACTTTACCTTCTTTGCACGCTAGTTGTTCTGTACTAAAAACCTTATAAAATCAATAAAGCTTCATCATTATCGCTTTTCATGTGAGCTCCGTTTGTTTTCTTTCTTCTTCGGATTTCAACAAAGATCCAACACGGTCGTTGTCCGCTTCGTTGCCATTCGAAACACCAGTCAAACGGGGCCATTTCCCTTTTTTTTTACGTACACCGTACACCGAGAGAACGCATCGGTTTTTATGCGGGTGAGCATAAAATCTCGCGCTGCATCAGTATAATCGATAGCAAAACTCTGGCAAAAGCAATAATAGTAAATGCGTGGTAGTACGATAGTAAAACCGACAACCGACAGTAGCATAATAAAGAGCGAAAGAGTAGTAGTACGGGTTGGGTCCGGGCAAGGTAGTCACTGGGAGGAAGGGTGGGCAGATAATAATGCACGTGCTGAATGGTAAATTAAGGCAGCCGAGTGCCGACAACGGGCAGCAAGTTTGGTGGTGGCAAAAACTTTCACTCTTAGCGCTTATGCGAAAACTTTGCGCAGTGCCCATGGTCACGGTTTTGTCAACCGATCTGGGCTCAGGGGGAGGTGAGTAATGCAGAAGAATGGCTTGCAAGATTGGGAACGAAATATGGTTAAAATTCCTAGTTTCCTTTTTTACAAGTTCCAAGTATCAGCCAAACGTACGTATCTCAACTCATATGACTCATCCCCAGCACGAGTGTGCCAGATGAGACATCGAGCAAAGATGCCCCGAACACAATCAGCAGTGCCTTTTCGTGGTTCATTATGGATAGTTCTGGTTGGACAGGCGTGCACGGCTTGTCCTGCCCGTCGTAACGTAAAAACCCTGTCACCGAACGCAACCAGAAGGAACACCGGCAGCTGACAATCGAAAGTGACAGTAACTGGCTGGGCCTGGGATACTGCGGACGCTGACTGGCGACTTGATTCGCTGCGTTTCATTTGTGTGTGCGGTACTTTCTTCGGTACGTACACTTCCCTGTGCTGAGGTGCATCGTTCGTACCAATGCACTTTTCCAACCCTTCAGCATGCCCCTGCCATTTCCCACCATCCACCAATGCAGCCCACGATATGGTTTGGGGGGAGTAGCTGTACAAAGGAGGAGCGAGACCCAATGGTTGTGGCAGGTTTGGGAGTTTCTGGCTGGTTTCTTGACCGGTTTCGACTAGGTGCGGCAGACGAGGCACGCCGCTATGAACATGTTTAATTAACATCGGAAAATTGCCCGCTGTAATGCGCTCCCACCGTAATCCGACGTTAGAAGCGATCTGCACAGGCCCTGTCTGTCGAGTTGAGTTGATTGAACTGTTACCCTGACGTCGCGTCACATGGCACGGGTAGTGAGCAGGGTTTCCTTTTCTTCGTTTTGGCGTAATTCGCCAAGGGAAAATGACCTCCACACAATAGCGGGGTTGGTTGGTGTGTCCTCTCCCACCTCAAGCAGGTTTGGCGTTATTAATTTCTCCACCCATTAGCTTGTAAATGCAATATTTTATGCACACTGCACATCCGAAGCTCGTAACGTTTAACCTACAATAGTGAAATGTACATTCCCGGCCGATAATATGCTAAAACCGCCTGCTACACGCGTGTCCCAAAACTGTCAATAGTGTACTGTCTGCCATCCTACGGGGCAATAAATTATTTACCAGGTCAGTTCGATTAGTCTGGCAGAGATGAAGTCCGGCAGCGTTGTGGACCAGGTTCACCTTTCAACGTTTGCGTGGGATGTTGCGATGCGTTTGATGGTAGTGCGCCATCCAACAGGGAGAATATAATTCATATTCCAATGCCGACGCAGTTGGTTACAGGATCGTAGAAAGCTGCACCACAGCATCTAAGCTCGCGCACGGATAGCTGGCGGCAATATCAGTAAACAACTTCAATGTCCAAACGTTCCACCCCCAATTGGTCGGCGGATAGCTTTGGAATGCTGCTTTCCTTTGACGATATCGTGTGATGGCGGTAGACAGTTTGCACGTTGGCAAATCGTTCGTGGTGCCATAAATCAGCCATGTACTTTTAATGTCCGTTGTAATTGGATCGCTGAAGTTTCCTATTTTCCGGCTCCAAGATTAACACTTTACTTCTCAGCTACTCAGACTCAGACTCATCTACTTCTTCGCTGTTAAGACATCAACTATTGCTTAAATGAGGACATCTTGGAATACCTTGGAGTACCTTTGGAGTATCACTTCATCATTCCTTCCAAGTCTTTCAAAGCTACTGAACACCTCCTTTACTGGTAATGTCTAAGGATGACATCTAATCTAATTCTGTACGTAAACTCCTTATGATAGGTAGAGTTAAAAATTGTTTATTTCTACCGTAAAATTGCAATGACCCCACAAACGTGTTGGTACAATTTTTAGTAACTACAGGAATTTCTCATACTCCACAACTTCAACATCTTCGCTAGACATTTTGGACGCATTGGGGACATGACGATCGTGCATGGTACTGGGCTGTAACCGGACACGTAGCATTTCTATCATCAACCCAAAAGAACACAGACAACTATCGTCGGTATGGTTGTGGGTCATCGATCTTAAACTGAAACATTTGACCAACGCACGTGCCAGCAGTCCGTTATTACGCGCAACAGCCCGAACTGACGGATTGAATCTAATGAGCAGTGAAATGCACTTTCGGTTAGATTCGCGGACTGGCGAATCCGTTCCCGTGCGTATGACTTGCCGAAACAATATATGCAAGATAGGTGAATTAGAGGAGGGTTGTTTCCCACATGCAAACAGCTCAAGATGACAGCGTAGATGAAGATTTGAAAGATTCTGTTACACAGTGCGCTGCTAATAAGCTGTTCGCCTTCGACGGGCGATGATAATGATGAACACGAAGAATTGGCTATGCTGCCTGCGTTGCGTCACATTTTGTCAACTCGGGAGCGTGTGTGTGGTGCCGTACCGTACTCCAAAAGCGGACGCCAAATTCGTGTGCAAGCCCTTGGATGGTGGCAAAGACGCGATTCTCTGCCAGCCCTGAGCCAGACGTGTCGATCGCTAAAAATAGAGACGCATTCAATGCATCCATGCATGCCGATCCCGGTGGGTCCGAATTGGGGTAGGCCAGACCCATTGCTACGCTTGCTCTTCCCCATCGCATTAGCATAACATCGCGAATGCATCGAAAATAGTTACAACCAATGCTGGCCATTTGTTTCATTTTGTGCCGCCGGTGTCGCACTGCTTCTTCGCACGGCAGTTCCATCGTTCGCTTCACTTATTGTGGTAGGTTAAGGTATGGGACGCTACTTTGGAAGATGATGTTCCGCGATGGACCATTTGCGTTGGTTTGCCGCGTGACCACTGAGCGATAAACCCGTTGGAAAGCGCTCTGTGCGAGGTCAGGGAGAGAGTAGGATGGGGGATGTAGGTGGGGAGTGAGAGGGGAGTTAGATTATCCCGAACGAGAAGATTCCGCTGCTGAACAGCGCTGAGGAAGATTCGATGCACGTTTACTGATGTGCATCAGTGTACTTGCATTCTGGTGCAGTGCATGGGGATGCAATAAAAAAGAAACATACTCAGGCCGGGATATTCGTCGCTGCGCCTTGACATCGTCTACGGTGAGTGTGGCAACGACAGGCAGAAGAAGAATTGATCTACGGTTCCTAATTTTATGTTGGGATAGGTCAAGTGAAATTTCGAATCAAGTTTATAAATACACGGCAGCTTCTAGACGATGCACCGTACTAGCAAACTTGAGTCAGATTGCACTGTTTCGTGTAAGCACTTGCAAGACGATATTCCTTTTTTTTGTTTTCCATTTTCTTATTGTATTTGACAAAACATAATGCAAGCTTATTTGAAAACTAATGAAGATAAGGCTTACAGCTTGAAATGTGTTTCTGAACAGCCAATATGCAAGAAAATTAAATTGAGCTGTGTAATTATATGATAAGTAATTAATTAAAAAAACATATTAAATAAAGGCCACAAAAGCAGAAATTGGCTTGGTGGAGAAATTCTACAATTTTTTGAATTATTTCGCGTCGACCATTATAAACCTTGATTCATTTTCGAAATTCTTCGAACGTCGTTTGACAACGTCTCCCATGATAGAGAAGGCTCTATCAATAGTTTGTTTGACAGTTGTCAACCTTTCATATTTTAATGTTTATATCGGGCATTTTTAAATTGAATATTCTCCTTTTCGTGATTTATATCAGTTTATCAGTTTTATATGCAACGATTTGAATCAGAAAATATTTGTCTCATCGCCTCTTATTCTTCGGTTATCGCAATATCTCAATTCCATGCGAATGGTTAGCTGTCAAAATGGTACTGTCTGGTCCAACCTTGTTGTGACTACACCAAAATTTTCTCTACCCATGGTGCTTGTGGCAGTGCGTCGTACAGCAATATAATTCCTAAAAAAAGTTAATAAAACACGCTAGTGCTCCTCAATACTACGTGTATCCGAAAGTTCCACACAAGTGCTACGAAAGGTATGTGTTATTTGTCCTTACAAAGTTCTTAAAGGTATAGAAAATTGGAAATGAAAAATCTTGCTGACGACGCAATGGTTCTAGTTGAACGGAGGGCGGCCATCTTGCAATGGTGAAAGGAAAAAAATGTGTGCAAGCGAAAAATTCAGCCTTGCTCGCACCGTGAAGCAAAATCTTCTACATTTACTACGACGATAGCTAACGAAAATTGCTCCAAGGTCAATTCTTGCGTATTACGCTTCGTTATTAAGTGCTACCGGTCATCCTTAGTTCTGAACCCTTTTTTTTCTGCGACATATGACTACACGGTAGAAGTCCAAACAAATGAGCGAAAAAGCGTGAAAAAACGGGAAATTGAAACATTCGCGAATACGCACGGAAGGATACAACTTTTCTCAATATAAAGTAGAAGAAATGTCTAGTCTAATGTATTTGATTTTCCTTGTGTTTCTCCGTAGGTTAATTCAGACGGCATTCATTTTCGCGGCTAGCTGTTGTATTACATAAAATCAGTCACGCTGGATAAGATGGCGCGTTACCGTGAGTGGGACCTGCAGTGCAAGGTTTACGTGGGCAATCTAGGGTCGTCTGCATCGAAGCATGAGATCGAGAGTGCCTTCGGCAAGTATGGGCCATTGAGAAATGTATGGGTAGCACGCAATCCTCCCGGTTTCGCCTTCGTCGAGTTCGAGGACAAACGCGACGCCGAAGACGCAGTTCGTTCGTTGGATGGAACGTAAGTTTTGGTATTCTGTTTTTGGACATATTTTGTGTTCGTTCACGCTAATGGACTGTTGTGTCGTTTATCCCCGAAAGACGGTGCTGCGGTACTCGCATCCGGGTAGAGATGTCCTCTGGCAGATCGCGACGTGATGAGCGTACGCGCCGACCCCGCCGTTCATACAGGTAAGTCGAGGTTTTGACCGATAGTGATGATTTAGATGTAAAACGTTAGTCTCAGCCTAGTGACCTAGAGTATATCCAATGCTAAAGAAACCAAAACCTAGAGTTAATTGACCCCCTCGAGCCACATGCAATGTGTTGTGGTAAAGCGTTTTTCTTTTCTTTCTTTCTAAACAATGTAGAATTTCACCTGCTCGATGTAAACATATTTCGATTTATGCAGCCTCGTTTTGACTGTGTTTCTTTTTTGTTTTGCGTGTGTTTGAAAGCGTGTGGAAGCAAAAATAATGTTAAACCTAAGCTAAAGGGTGGCTCGTTCATGCAAATTTTTCTCTTATCCTTATCCGAGCAAATGGAAAAAAGCCACCAAGCTACTACCAGTAGAGCATGTAATAATATCGTTTGGAGTATTTGTTTGGCAGGATGAGAGACACATTAACACTGATAAAAAAAAACAAACAAAATCATTACAAGGAGGGGATCGTAACGCAAAATGCTCGAACTCGGTTTAGGATCCATTGCGGGTTTGTTGGACTGTTACTTTCTCATTACCTATCGCGAACGCGAAAGCAATACAGAACGTCCACGAAAAAAGCGAACAAACCAAACAAGAAAAGATATTCGTATGTGTAACATAGAAGAAAACAATCTAACCAATGGTTGATCAAACAAATTTCAGGGCAAACTCTTCTATGATACTACTCCACGACAGCGACTTCCGCCACAGAACATCATCTTGTCCAAATTTTGCTAGTAGCGCTACTAGTGTTAAGTCTACTACCGCAACCACCACCACCACCACCATCAATTCCACCAATTTTACCACCACCATCACAACTACCACCACCAAAAATACAACCACTACTACTACTACTACTACTACTACTTCCACCAACACCACCAATACTTCTACTGCGAGCCTGAGCTCCTGCCGCTGCGGCTCAATCTCTTCTAGACCCGATCATTCGTCTTCCGGCGACTGCTACCACTACCACTACTACTACTACTGCTGCTGCTGCTGCTACGGGCATGCGAACGTGCTTCTACCTCTACCTCCGCAATCGCCCACCGCGACAGCATTATTGGCAGCAGTAGCAGCGACAGCACTGTGCTTCCCCTTGCGATGGGCTTCAGCAATGGCAGCGGCCCTTCAATACGACGGCCTCGAGAACTGCAGTTTGCTTCCTCTTCTGCTGCTGCTGCTACTACTACTACCACCACCAATGCCACTGCTACTAGTACTACTACTACTACTACTACTACCGCTACTTCATCATCTTCCTCCACACCCTCTCCATCGGCTGGGTAGTAGCAGCGATCGCCTCAGCAGCACCATATGTAGCCTTCGCCGCGATACAGCGCCCTGCACCGCCGGCCGGTGCCTTCACCCACTGCCATCGTCTCGTCCCCCGTGAACACAGTTGGTTCCAACTTTAAGCGATAAATGCTAAGCTGGGTGGTGCTGTGTTGCTCACCACACGTGTCTCTCGTCTTTGCTGCGACCGTGCGACCGGTTGGTGTTTGCTTTTCCACCAACTGTCTGCGGTTGGTATACGGCACATGTTCAAATTCTTGCTAACAGAAAAGATACAGCAGTACCAGAGACCGACCCACCTTCCCGCTAGGGTTCTTCTCAACAAGAAGACACAAAGGGTAACGCACGGTACGATCCCTGAAGTGGTACAGACTGCCCAAGAAGTATCATCATTCTGCAATACTACACACATGTGCCACTCGGTCTTCCTGTGACTATTCCTCCGTCCCCGAAGGCTGTACCAGCTTTTCCGCGTAGTGGGAAAGGACAAAGCCATCGTGAAGGTGCATCGCTGCAACAACTAGTCAGCCAGCCACCGATCGAGTTCACCCCTTTTCATTACTCAACCCCCCTTCTGGGGTGTCATGCAACCCACGCCTATCAATTGCCGTCCCAACCCCGGCGGGGATTGGCAACATCTCGGACTCCGTGTTTTGTTTTTCTTTTCTCTTTTTTTCTGTATCTCTTTCCCAGCGAGATCCTTCAAGTTCGTTTGTGGGTGTGTGTGTGTGTGGTCTGTCTGACCACTCTGTACACATGTTTTTTGCGTGCTCTCAGTGGTGCGCCCATCATCCGCGAACACACACGTCCTTGTCATCATCATCTGCTTCGGCTTCACGCGCTCTAGGGGCTTCTACGTGAGAGATCCTTTGCACCTGCCAACTGTATCACCACCGACCATTCTTCACCAACCTTTACCTACCAAGCGTATTCTGCTGCTACTATTATCTACTTCTATTACTACAAACTACTGCTACTACTACCTACCACCACCACTACTACTACTACTACTGCTACTACTACTACCCACAACTGCTGCTAGTGCTGCACCATCATCGTCAACGATTTGGGCATCCTTTTGAACAATGCAAGAACACACCATCATGTTGGTGCTGTTGTGTTCTACGAGCCGCACCATCCGCTGCTGTCCCTTCTCAACAGTTTCTTCACGGCAACATATAGTACTTCTGGTGCTGCTGCTGATGTTGCTGCTCCTGCTGCTTCCTTCTGCGCTTCTGTCATCACCATTTGCAACGGTGCTGTTTGTATGATGTGCTGGGGGTATTCCTAATGCGATACACCATAGCTGGGGGCAGATCTTCCTTGCCGCTCTTGGGATGCTATCACCCCTCGAACCGCTTCTTGATTCATCCTTCACAAGATCGACTTTGCATCGCTCGCGTGATCCCTGCGGGGCGTTACAGTTTGGTGCAGTGTAGTGCAATTGTGTTGTTGTGTTGGTAGCAGCCTAAACATTGTCCTGCTCCGTGCTAGCGCCTCTAATGCAGCTATGCCAACAGTAAGAGCAAGCAAAAGCATCGCAACTGTAAGTGAGAACCCGATACATTCCCATTCTTTTATCCCTCTCCCCACAACAATCATTGTGCGTAAATAATGGTATCTTTAGCTCCTAGTGGAAGCCATCGCTGCTAGCCTTTTCAAGCTCTTCCTTTCGACCATCACCACAACCAACCAACAAATTCACGACCACATGTCTCCTTCACCATCACTTTCATCATGATCACGAACACCGTTGACTACTACAACCCACGTACCTACTACTACAACGCGCGTGTACCGACCTCTACACCATCATCTCTCCATCATCATCTTGCCGGTTCGTTTGCCACACGTAACAGCCACGAGAAAAACCCGCTAGCGCTTCAACAGCGCGTTGGCCAACAACAACTCTTCCCCTTGCGAACTTGCCGTGATCATCGTTAAACGTAAAACGAGAAGACAAACGAAAACACCCTCTCTACCTTTCAACAACGGGCCCCCGTCACACAAGAAATCGGGCCATCTCTTCGCAAACTTCCTGAATGTGCGTGTGCGTGTGTGTGAGTGGCATCACTACCATCTTTAGCCCTCTCGATAAGACTTCACCTCTTCTACAAGTGCTGCAGCGCACAACCGGCAACCACTGTGAACCGCTGGAGATCGCGCATACAATCTCACCATCGGTTGTTGAATTGGATCGAACGAATCTAAAAATCAAAGCTTCTTCCTTCACCACCACGACCACACCAACCACCACCAACCACCACCACCAAATCACATCCACCATATCAAAAATGCTCCACAACCGCGTGTGTGTGCGCTCGCTTTCTCTTCTCATCTCTTCTTCCGTTACCGGAAAAGGTAGGATGTGTATGTATGATTTTTTTGTTCTTTTTTAAACCGCTTTATCTTCCATCACACAATTATTTTTCTGGCACCGTCGCAGCAATGCGGCGGGTTGCAGATACATATTTTCTTGTTAAAATAATTTCTCTCTTTTAGTTATCGACCTCTTTCGGGTGTGCTACGTTTTGTGTGCGTACAAAAACCAGTAAAACCCATTTTGTGTTTGTCTCTATAGCTACTTAGTGCACTTATCGTTTAAACGTTTTTTTTTCTTCAAAGAATAAGCATCGACGATGTGTTTCGTTTTAAGTCCAATTAACTGTCTCTTCTTTTTAGTTTGTAGCTGCGTTCCGTTTCCGTACACACACTGACATATATATATATATGTATAGAGAGAAAGCTTTGTTTATTGGTTTTAAGCCTATGGTTCACCAAACAATTATTAATCACAGGCAGATCGGTTTTGCTCAACTATTCAACCTATCCTCGTCCAAGACAATCATCTTCATAGTACACCAGTGCCGGTTCCCGTATGTTGTTTGCTATATAGCTAACGCAGTAATACCTCTTTGGCAGCACCGCCTGACACCTTATCTACGGGAGGGTGGCCTACGGGAAAATCAACATGTCACCAACAGTTTGCCAGCCAGCTAGTCGGGAAGGGGTGTGATACAAAGCATAAACATTTCCTCTAGAAGAAAACCATCGCTTCTAGATTCTGTTCGATGTTGTAGATCGTATCTTGTCCTAAGGAAAAGGAAAACAATTGGGGCTTCTTATGATGCTGTTGGAGTCATTTTCGGTATTTTGTTTGCAATGGCATTTACGACCTTGTGAAAGGGAGTTTCATCGTGAAGGCTAACTAGTTGCACACCTAATCAACCTAGTAGCGTATACCTGTCGTGAGTTTTTGTGGGGGTTGAGGGTGAGTGGCTTCCGTTTGTTTCTACTGTGCATGGTGGAGTGGTTTTGCTAGAATAAAAAACATAAGAAATCCGCAGCTTATTTCCATTACTATCGCGCCTAGTACGTGGATGCTGATCTGTTTGAGGGAAAAAAGTTGGGGCTACCAGAAATACGCTTAGGGTCAACGATGAGAGATATTAAGTATATAAGAATAAGATGTGAAATTCGCTGCGGCTTCCGTTAAGTTCCAAGTTCAAGTCAACGAAAGATTGGCGGGTTCTGCAGCGTAAAGTGTCCTCCTTCCAACAAGTATACTAATGTGTTTTGTTTGCGAGTAGCTCGTTCTGTGCGTTATTGTAGTGGCGGTTTTCGCGAAACTTTCTTCTACAGTATCTAATCTAGCCGTTACAGTCGCGTTCCACATAGTGCAAATTAGCTTCGATCTTACCATACACAAATACATACTGTATTGTGCTGCTTCAATATACACATCTTTATCCAATTCGAATAAGTCTAGTTGGAACCGCCAATAATTTCGTCTGTTCTCGAACATCAACCGTTCCACTTTCTCGCTCCCGCCCAACCCCTGAAACGTCCTCCACCGTCCTTTCCGGCTTCATTTTCTTCTACTCTTTCTATTCAGATCTCGATCACCGCGTCGTTCCAGATCACGTAGCCGCAGCATGAGCCGTGAGCGCGACCGCGATCGTCGCAGCCGCAGTGGATCTCGCGACCGCCGCTAAAGAATGCTGCTGGGCGTGGAGAGGAACGCATACGCTAAGTGGACAAAATGGAGCGAACTGCAGTACTGCAGGTGTAGTGGTGTGTGTGTCTGGTGTATGATTAGGATTAGGGACGACAGAGATGCATGTATAGCGCGCGCACGCGCGCGAATGAGAGAGAACGTTGTGTTCTCTTTCTTTGTCATTACTTTTATTAAGTAATCTGAATTAGATGATAAGTCGACTATGAATTTTACAATAGACTATGGGAAGAATTTACGGCAGAATACGAAGGAATAATGTACAGCAACATCATCGACATAACTCCGGATCAACCAGAAGCTACAGCTCAGAAAGACTCCCGTGTCAGAGAATATCTCGGATTGAGGTAGTACTCCAGTACACAGGGTCGATAATATATAAGCAAAAGATATCATTCAACGACAAACAGTTGTGAGTGGCGACAGTGTAAGATTGAACCACAAGTAGTATTTGCTAAATTCTTTCATTCTTCCTGCCAGCATCCATTTCGCGTGCGCCTCTTATGGTGGCAACTTGGTTCACTTTCTGTGCTGGATGTGTGTATGTGTGTGTGTGTAATTTGAATAATCTCGAAACATTTTGTCCTTCCGCGGACACCTCTCTCACACACACACCGAGACGTACATACGTCCCATTTGTGTTTTTAATTAACATTTGCTAGAATGCTGCTGCAAAAGCATCGAAAACGTATGGACGTATTTGAATAGTGAACACATTTGGAACAACTCGCAATGCATTCTTCTATCAATCTCTTCCTCCCAGTAGAATTATAGGAAAATAGCTATAAAGGGGTTAGCATGGGAACCACACATGTTGTGGATGTGTTGTGCGCGCGCGTTAGTAGTTGAGTTTTGAGTATTTTTCCTACCAACAAATAGAGTTTTATTTGCGAAAGGGTAAAGGGTGCATTACTTACAAAAGTGTCTCACACGCCAAGGAATGGATAACTCCGGCGGAGAAGATACGTGCGTGCGTACGTGCGATTTTTTTTTTGTATTATAAAGAAGGTGGGTAAGCTTCTACGACGTTTCTGCCAAACCGGAAGTGCGACAACAGCCCTGCACGCAACGTCTTTTCTTTTTCTTTCGTAAAACTAACACTTAGTGAATAGACATCTTAAAACATAAACGATAAATAAAGAGAAATAGACAGTACCGAAGTACACAAAAGTTTGGAGTACGTGCTTTTAGTATATCACTGTTTTAATATATCCCTTAACTTTCGTGGTGTTCCCATCGCTTAAATCTTCATCAATTACGAGAGAAAAGAGTAAAGTAAAAAAAATGGATTAAATGACACTAATCATCTCGTTGTCCCTTTTTCGCATGTGATCACATTGTTCGTTGGAGATCTACGATCAATGGTTTGGCTGAAAAAGAGATAAATTCTTTCCTTTCGCTTCAACTGCTCACACTATCGATCAGCCTCTTGTTGCGTGCGTTAGTATTGCAGAAATGATAAGCAGCGGGAAAATCGACCATGATAACGTGCGAGAAAGAAACAGCTGTATCTATGAAACGCATGACTGGTATATGACGAAGGAGCATCAGTGTTACCTTCTCCATTGGATGCTCTCTTGGTGTCAGAAATCCAAAAACCGGGGTCGGTTTTGGAACGTTTCGCCGAACAGATTTCGCCAAAAAAGGACGAATGAAGTCCGCATTCATTCTTTCGAAATTGGTGTGTTCATTTTGGGCTAATGATGCCCACCTACACGAGAAACTGTAATTGTAATAAATAGTTTCGATTTTTTTTAAATCGATAGCGAATAACAGGAGACATTTTAGCGATATTTCACCGAGTACTTCCTCATTTTCTGTCGATCATTTGTTTGACTTCAGATTTCGAATGATCTATACCTTTTTTTCACGAACCCGTAATTATCATTTACAAAATCAGTTGCAATGTATTTTTAACATAAATCATTCCTGATTCTCACTGGCCTTATAGGTTTAAGTACTACGAGCGCTATATTACAAAGAACATCTTAAACTTAACTTAACTTAACTTAACACAAGCTTAATGATAATGATTGAAATGGGAATGAAAGTGGAAGGGCGAGCCGCACGAACATCTCGCCTCTACAGCGTATCATTGGTTTGAAGCTCATCTCCCATGTATCCTCCCGTAACGACGGTTATTTCATCCGTCATATTTCCCCGGGTGTTGTTCAGATCATCCATATCATCATCGTCGTCATCCGAGTTGTCCGAATCATCACTTTCATCGTTGGCTACAATGGTCAACATTGGTACGTTAAGCTCAGTTCAGGGCATGGAGAAGCTTTGCCGACTTACCGTCTTCATCTTCCGTGTCCATGTTTTCCATATGCTGCTCGTTGGAACTTTTGCCAATCGGTGTCAACTCCTGTCCGATGAACGTAATCCGATTGAGCTGTAGAAAAGGGCAAAACAGGACAGGTGTAAGATACGAATCTTTAAACAGTCGTTTGCAAAGCAGCAGCGTACCCATTCCGTGTGTTCCGTTTCCATCGTATTCACTTCCGCATCATCGTCGTAAGATTCGTCGACGGAAAACCAGAAATTGTATGCCGGAGATGGTTGCAGCGAAGGGTAAAAGGGAATCATTGTGTTTATTTGCTTCCTTTTTGGTTAAGTAAAGCTGCTTCGGATACAGCGCTCGCTAGTCGCACACTGTTGCACCAGATCGATGTTCAGCTGCAACACAACGAAAGGTAATGTGATTGAAGACTTTAAATGAAATATTTTTAGTAAAAACACACAAATTCACTAACAATTTAGGCACAATTTATACCCAACAGCATACGGCGCCAAACGGCATTCGGTGGAGCAAACATTTGTTTACCTTCTGCTCAAGTGCAATGTGACAGATGATTTTTGACGCAGACAAACTGTCCGAATCGACCACTGTGCAGCGTTTGACACCTATTGCCAAGGTTGCTAGAATACCATCGAAAGGTACACAGGGTTGATTCGAAATATGCATCGAAATAAGTTATTAAAAAAAATAAAAAAATAAAACGATAGAAAACCAACGATAGATAGTATTGTTATTCAGTTTTTTCTTTTTTTATTATTGAATTTTATATAATTTTTCAATTACTTTTCTCTATCGATTTTCTTCACGGCTTTGTACATAGTCGGATTTCATTAAATAATAGGAAACGAAAGACGAAGAAAACATACACGACACGATCGACTTTACTCCTCTGGCTGTTCTTTCAATTACATTACATATCCTGTCCATTAGACTGATAACTTTGCTCTGTTTTTGGTTTTGTTCTGCTGTTAACCGGCTTTGTTGGCATGGTTACGCTTCTTTACTTCACGCTCACATTCTTTTCCTTATTTTTTTATAATCTTTTGTTTTTAACTTAATGCTCGTGCACTGAATAAAGGGAACTTTGTCCAATTGGGCATTACTTTAATTTGAGTTTTCTCTTCTGCACACCACACTTCTATATCGTTCTCTCTTGCTTTGCTGTTCTGTGAATGCATGAATTCATGTTTTTTTTGTTTTTTGGTTTACACTGAACATCTTATACACTAAGGTTCTTTTCTTTTGTGTCGCACTTTTGCTATGCATGAAATAAATGTATGTGTTGGTTTTGTGTGTGGGGGGGGGGCTTTTTCTTATCTCTGGTTGCAATTGTTTCGCTTTCCGTTCAAATAACACACTGACACTGTAAGAAGGTAATCGTGCGGGGAATTGATCCGTTCCGTGAGTCTGTTTACATATACACCATAAGAATTGGGAAGGACTACAAGGAAATTACTCGATGGGCACTACAGATGTAGTGGACAGTACGAAGTTGCCTGTTTACTTACACATCAAACCATCAGTAAAATACAGTGTGTTGCACTCAATACGGCACGCGCTTGCTCGTAATGGTACATCTGACGTAAATTATCCATTTTCTTTGTTTATGTCGTACCGTGTCATGAAGGAAATGCGTGTCTGAGATAGTGTACTTCACATTACTTCTACATTGGCGCATTCTTTCATTTTTTCCTATTCCGGTTCCGTCCAGGAGAGACGAGTTGCGTCGGCATGAGGAAAGGGTCCTCGTTTTAGGTTTTCTATTTCTAATTTTCATGCAACTCCGACCGACCTTCCTGCGTTTGCCTATTTCAGCTTAAAATAAATCGATTACAGTAAGCGTTTCGGCTTCATTTACGATTGAACTCAGTTAAAATTTGGCTAATTTGTAACGACCTGCCCGCGCCTAGTTCTGTAGCGTGTCAGTTGTGTTAGAAAAAATAAAGACGCGCGACCCCGGTGACGATAGATGGAGAAAACGAAAGTTCGCTTTACTGGTGGTGATCACGTACACGTGTGCTGCTAAATTCATTAACTCGTTTAATTTTAGACACCATGGCTGTATTGTCCCACCACGCGGACAAGCCTTTAGAATCGAAATCGTGTTTGACGTCATATTCGTGTAATCTTTTGCTGTTTTTTTGTACAAAGTACACACACACGCACACATACCGACTCTCTATGGTTCTATTTTGTTTTCTTTTTCTTTTAATTACCTAATCAGTGTGATTTCTGTGTGTGTTTGTGTGAGGATCGTGTAAAGTCGAATTGTATAAGTGCAATTACGAACGTTTTCTTCCCGCCGCGGAAGGAACTCCATATCAATACGGGGGTTCCCTTTGTCCCTTTATAATCACATCAGCATGTCAACAAGTAAAATTTAGAAGAGAAAAGATTGCTTCATTAAATATTAGCTATGAAGTACGATTTCTCTATCCTTCACTTCCTAATGCAATCCTGTTAGCTCCTAATTCCTGTTTCGCTTCGACCATCTTTTCTTCTCCCTTCTATCTTGCGTGCCTGTGTGCAAACATTTACGCAATACTTAAAACGAATAAAACCTGAAACAAAACCAATAATAAAAATCTTTGTATGCACTTTGTAAAAGTTTTCATCCATTTGTTTTTTTTTTTTGGTGTAGAAAGGAACTAAAGAATTTAAAATAAGTCATTGGTATATTATAGTTCCACTGCTAGGCACAAAACCAATCCACACAATCGCTCTTTTACACCTCTATTCTCGCCTGCACTGCGTGTTTGCTTGGTAAACGTTTGGTAAATGTGTTTGGAATTTGTCGCTTTACTGTTGTTTGTTTCAATTGTTGCTTGTTTTTTTTTTGTTGTTTAGTTATATATTTCCATCCTTTTGTTGTTTGTTTGTTCTTCTAAACGCTTATCTGCTTCTATTTGTGTTACACGTGTTCTTATCTATTTGTTTTGGCTTGTTTATTTTGTTGTTTTGCGCTTTTGCATACACTTCATACTAGTGTATGGAAAGAGCTACTATCCGTTACCGCATTTTATGAACGGGGTAAACAAAAAACAAAACAAAAAAAGAATAGTCCATACTAGCTAGGTTGAAACATTGTTCAACTGTTTTACGCGACTCCAAACATATTCCCCATTTGTCTTTCCATTCTGTTTTACCATCTTCATCCTAGGTTGCATTTTGTCCTTTCTTCCTATTTCATCCCCATTTGTTTTGTTTGTTATTGACGGTGCAAATTTTTGAGAAGCAGTTACTACTAACCATCATTCATTTCGCTTTGTCATGAACCCTCTTTCTCTAAGAAGTCCTAGAGCTAATCGTGATGAATTTCTCCTCATGCTAAACTATTCGTGTGTTTGTCTCTGTGTGTGATGTGTGTTTTGTGGGAAAGGTGGGAAGAAATAAGACCGAAAGCTAGATACAGGTTAGGAGTTAGCTAACGCTTGCCCACATACATGTATCGTACCTTTACGGTTCTCTTGTCCGTTACACAGTTTCATTACTTTTCTATACTACAGATAGTGTTGTCTATCCTTATTTGAATGTTTGCTGAATGTGTTTCCTGTGCTTGCGTGTATTGGTGTGAGTGGATACGCTTTCGTCACTGTTCTCGTCCTTTTGTTTACTCTCCCCAGTGCATACTGTTTGTTGGATGGGTTGGTGTTCCGACGCTGCTCAAAACGTAGTGTGGCCGCAGTAGGTAAGGAAAAGTTCATGACGAATTTGTTGTTCCTGTTGTGAGAGTTTGAGTTAATATGTACATTGGCTCAAACGGACGCCAAAGTCAGCTGTGTCAGAGTAGACTGCGGAGAGCATCGGAATGGACTGTTTGGTAGCAGAACACGAAAAGTAAATCGTCCTTTTTCTCCTATTGCATAGAGCTTGAACATGTTTTTTTTTTGTGTTTCTCGTAGAGCTAAACCACACATCCAATGTTCGGGAACAATACCAAAACAAAGGATGTGACCGGGAGGTTGCTTCAGAAGCGACTTTAAGAAGGGATGGGGAGATGAATTGTATCACGAAGCAA
>CM032178.1:3883025-3939809 GCA_018908115.1 Anopheles rivulorum
TGCCATCGTACCTAAAACCATTACACCGCCCCATAAATACTTTTCTTCAAAGTATTATTTTTTAACACTTTAATGACTCTCCGGGCAGTTTAAGGAAGAATTATGTAACCGCGGCAGGCATTTCTTTTCCTGCACGGGGGAAACTCTTTTAATTTAATAAGTACGGCGAAGAATTTTATTGAGCAATGGACACATAACTCATCCACCTCGCGCTATTTCCTTACCATTCATCATCAAGAAATTTGAATTGAATGATGCGATGAAGCAATTTTAATGTAGCTTCCATCGCACTCGAATCATTCTTTTCTAGTCATTTTCTACCTTCCCATGAATATCTGTCATATCCATAGACATTGTCCTGTCACAAAGGTGTTGGACAGCTGCACGAGCCTTTCAAATGTTCGCATGCCACTTATGTCTTTCAGGGTCACATTACTAGCAAGGTGAGATAGAGCTTCGAGCGTTCCACCAATAAAGGTCGAGAAAGAGAAGAAGTTTGAAGAGTCACACACGCAAAGATATCTGACAACGAATTCCAGTTCTTCAGTAGGACAACAACTCTTCAAAAAAAAAAAGACGAGATGCTAATGTTTCTAAATGTTTACACCACTCACCTGCATCGGATGTCGCAGAATGTCATTGTAGTAGGACGTCGTAGAATGTGGAGGTAACGATTGCTGCTGCTGGAATTGTTGGCTAAGGGATTGGGCTTGTTGTTGTTGGTTTTGTTGTTGTTGCTGCTGTTGCTGCTGGTAGTAGGACATTTGCAAGCACTGAACCGGCGAAGGTAGTGTGCGACCTGAGCTCGGACGCAGTTGAGGCGTCGTCTGGGACGGCTGTATCACACCATAGTTTTGATGGATGATCGATTGCGAAAGCAGCTGCCGTTGGGTGGGCCCATCACCCCCGAGCGGCATACCACCGACGCTTACCGCATTGCCGGTGGCAATTATCCGCTTCGGACTGTTCATGCCGATGCTGAGGTTCGGGTGCAGAATGGGCTGCTGCTGCTGTTGTGACTGGGAACCTTGTGCCGTTTGGAGATTGTGTTGCTGCTGATGCTGCTGCTGCTGCTGCAGGCTGTGCAGCTGCTGTTGCTGATGCTGGATCAGCTGTTGTTGTTGCTGCAGATGTTGCTGCTGCTGTTGCTGCTGGTGTAGATGGTGGTGCTGTTGCTTGAGCAGCAGTTGCTGCTGGGACAACAGCTCGGCACTGAGCGGTTGCTGGAACGGCGGCCTCAGTGGAGGCTGTCTGCAATTTCGATTCTGAGCGTTACATACACGTCGCGTTGTCTCTGAGCGGTGTGTGGCCATCCGGGCTCGGGGTGGCACGGATGTGGCTTACCTGAGCGGTACCTGTCGGACCGGCGTACCCTGCAGGGACCGACTGGTGGAAGAACACATCGACGTGGTCAAGCTGGCCGACTCCCAGTGCTGTACCAGCGCATTCAGGCGGGCCTCTTCCAGCGCTTGCTCCGTTTCACTGCTCGAATCGTAATCTGGGCCCTACAAAGACACCCGGACCGGAAAGAAAGCAAGAAAGAAAACGATGTACCATTATACACAAGAAGTTCGTTAACCTGGTTCGGACGAAGTACTCCACGTCTTGTACAATAAACGTTTAGCCGAAAACTTGAATGTTTTAGACAGCATAGTAGGAAATGATTCATCGCAAATACCTGGGATCCGCCGAGTTGCCGACAAAATAAAAGTCACACACATTCTTACATTCAACCTCACACATACACACGTGTTGCCGCATAAAAGCCCATACAAACAACTATAAACAGAATTGATTGGATTCCAAACTCAATTACGCTTTGCGCCGAAGTTCGGCAGCTTTCGGCCAGCAAGTGCAAGGATCGTCTTGAGGCGTCCGCACAAAGCTCACATGTTGCGTCGGTCGGAAAAATGAAACACAAACAAAAGGCAACTCATATTCACACATACACACATGCACAGAAATGCGAAAGAAAATTCGGTTGTTACGCGTGGTACGAACGAAACAATTCAATTTCTTCCTGCCCAAACAAAAAAATAGGAAAGAAAGAACCTACCTCTTCGATCTTTTGATCCAACATTCGGAAGAAGTTCTGTTGGCTGGAGGATATTTCCCTGTGGAGGAGCCGGCGAGAGAACGAATGGCCGTCGGCAATGAGCATCGTTTGCAATTTCATCGTGTCCATGGGTGTTTGGGAAAAAGGTGCCGCACAGAAAATAAGGAGTAAATAAGCAGAAAGCATCGGTTCGATGAGTGGTGTCTGGAAAATCGTGCCCGCGCACTGCGCCGCCTATATATCCCTCCCCGGTAGGTTTTTGTTTCAAGAATTGCCTGCTTCCACTTTCCACGTACAAGTGGCCGCGACCCGCATACTTACTGGCTCTGGAGCAGGGATCCATTTTTGCGGAGTATTGACACGATTTCCCCATTCGGGGGTTCCGGCGAACCGTCGTCCCGCAGCGAATGTTCCTCGTCCAGCTTCTCCTTTTCGCCGTTGAGGTCGCC
The DNA here is from genome assembly GCA_018908115.1 of Anopheles rivulorum. Classification (NCBI taxonomy): domain Eukaryota; kingdom Metazoa; phylum Arthropoda; class Insecta; order Diptera; family Culicidae; genus Anopheles; species Anopheles rivulorum. The sequence continues at coordinate 3,885,531 of CM032178.1, forward strand.
CCGATCGCCCCGGTCGCTCCGGTCGTCACTCCGGCCATTCTGTCCGTCCTCTTCGTCCGCTTCGGCATCCTCTACTTTTTGGAAAAGTGAAACGTTTGGTTGGATGGACGGAAGAGCAAAAGGGAATATCAAGATTAATTTAAGAGCAAAGTATAATAACGAAATACACTTAAAAAAAGGAAACGCTCTCCAATGACAGTGACAACCGGAACGGAGATGCAGAAACAATATAAATGATTGCTCGCTGCTCTGTCAAGCCTTCCTGCTCCACATCGGATTCCGGTTCCGGTTGTACTGTTGGAATTTCGGTGTTTCGATGGTAAACTAAAGGTCACATAATTTCGATGTGTCCGCTCTCGTTTGAATCGATTTTCTCCTTTATGTTTCACTCCCACACAGAATCGCCCACCAAACCCCAACGCACGCACTCTACTGTTGACCTTTGCACTTGGTAGTGAAGTGACTGCGTAACAGTGTTACCGTGTGGTTGGTAATCGAATTTGGGGTTTGCCTCACACCAGGGCTCAAACCATATCCTCATTTCCGCACATTATCCCATCATCGTCGTACGGGGAGGAGATGGCGTGGTTACTCTATATCAAATGAAGGAAAATGTCAAACCTCGTGCTACCGAAATCCTATGCAAATCCGGTAAAAGTTAACAGCAGCGTTACTGATAGGGACACCCAGGACGCAATCACATTTCCAATATGGCCGACGCGCTTTTTCGTTTAGTGTTTTTTTTTTCTGCACATGGTACGAGCACTTTGTGGGTGTGTTTGTTCACAGAATACAGCGACTTAAATTGCTGTATTTCACATGAACGATTTGTTCAGCGAATACAAGAGCTCTGTTGACTGCTGTAGTAGTTGTTTCAATAAAATCTCAATTTCGTTTTCCAATCATTTTTTCAAAGCGTCATTCAGCGTCTAATGGAAATTACCATTTCTGTTACAAACTTGTTTCCCTTCATGCTAAAATCATCCCTACGTGGTACGTGGTAAATTTGTAAGAAATTTTATTATTTTTCCCAATACCGACGACGAGACTGTACCGTGAAACAACTAACACCAATTTAGGGATTGGCTTTCTTGGAACAGAAATTGATACGAGGTAATTTCGGCTGGGAATTTCATAACGAATGCCATTACTGAGGCTGATATTGGAATTAGCATTTCACTATAATACACCAATATTCAAAGTCACGGATGCTTTCCTTTAATAGTATGTCTCATTAAACAATCGGCTAAGAGGTTATTTATAGCCAAATGCGTGCTTAATAACCGTATAGTTCGTCCATTAATGTACATGAAACATTAAGCATTTGTCAACTTTCAGAAAAAAGAGGTACGGCGGAATAGAAAAATGCTGTCTTCGACCTTCGCAGATAAGAATTATTTTCTTCCAAATGCGTTTTACACTGGAACTGAACTAGTTGTCATCATTAAACAAATTATCCATATGACCCAAAATTATTACAAAAGACTTTTATTTACCTTCATTCGATTCATTCATTACCATCACGAAGCGTTTAAGTAAGATCAGACTGCTTTGTCTGAAGCTGCTTGCCGAAATAATACATTACAACGCTCACCTAACACGCCCAGGAGAGTCGTCGCAATTTGACACCTTGACACACTCAAGTCAATCACAACCCGTACCTGCACATGACATCCAACAACCTTTCTACTGCGTTTCGAAGGGGTCAACGTCAAGATAAAGGGGTAGCGTCCTCGTCAACGGCAAAAGAAGCAACTAGCGCAAAACAGTTCTTCTAGCCCCGTCAATGTCTCATCAATGAACAGTGTGCCGATAATTTTGGTGCTTGTAAACATTGATGCTTTCAGCCGATAACGAGACGTCGGCAGCCACAGTCAACAACAACACGGACAGTTTTTGTCTTTCCCGGCCTTCGTCCACATACGTGGTGGCCCGTGACTCCTCTCAGTCTAGCCGTCCGTAGCATTCGTACATGGTGTTGATGGCAGCAGCCTAGGGCACAGCGTTTACTAAAACGTAAACAAACAGCAGTTTGCCGATAAAGATGGCTCGCGCATACACGAGCTTGCCATTACGGATCGCGAATGGTTGTCAATTGAGTTGGCCAGGAATGGAACATCTTTTTTTTTGTCTTCCACTTAATGTATCCTCACTAATGGGTATGTTGGTTGTCTGTCCACTAATGTTGGCGTTGGTAGGGCCGATAGTTTACGATCTTCCGAGCGAAACAATTTCTTCAGGATGTACAAAGTGTAGTAAAAGTATGCTAGTACAGCTACAGGTGGAAGTATAGAGAGTGACAATCGTGAATCAGAGAACTCAGGCACTGTGGCTGTGTCACAGTGGCTTACCAAAGACCAGGACGGCATCTTGACCTCTGCGCAGGAAGCAATCCTCAGCATCATCGTTCCACCGTTTGATCACGTCCCCGACAGCAATAATGAGCGTCTCTAAGCCGAGCACGAACCCGATCGGGTACAGCAACAGTTCCACCTCCTGTCAATCATAAAGAGCACGGTCATAAGCCATGCGTGAACAAAAATTCACTGTAGGAGTCGCGGATCCGGATTGACAGTTCCATCCACCACACATACCAGCCAGAGTGCCTGATACAGCGATGTTACAGCTATAATCCACATAATCTGAAACACTCCATCGACGGCGGGATGGTTGCGCATTTCCAGACCTGCGAGCGATGGTGATGCAATGAAAAATAACACCGGACAGGCTTCATCGTTACAATTTCTCACCCTCGAGGAAATGATACTCGTTCCAGTTCTGCAACTGTACGACCCATCGATGCGCGTTTACAATTACGTGAAACCCGGCTATTAACACTATAATGCAGCCGTTAAACTTTATGTACACACCAAACTTTGACTCCATCATGCCCGCGTGAGTGCCGCACACCGTGCACGTTCCTACTAAATGCTTCCTTGCCAACGTTCGCTGATGATGTTCGGCGGGAAACTGATACCGATTCCAGCCCGGGTGCTGATACTCGCGATGGTTGCCGCACACCAGCGGTAGATAGTGTGGTCGTTCACCAATCCTAGAACCATCCTCCTTATCACTTGTTTACGGCCAATGAGTTCATTTTTCCGGGATTCGTTCGAGCGAACAGATTCCTTCACCAGCGTACACAAGACAGTTCCCCCTCGGTAACGCACGGAGAGACGATTCTGGATGATTAATCACAAATGGAAGAATTGTGGTACGATTGATAGGTAGCGAAGCGATTTACGTCATCAGTATGTTGTTGATGCCATTTGCTGAAGGATGCTGTGGACCCGTCGATCCGAGATAGCAATGTCCCAGAAGCGACTAACGGCAAGAAGTTAACCAAACGAAAACTTCACATGTCATTACTTAGATGCATGATTTTACTATTTCTTGTTCGTTTTGCTTGGCCCACCGTCACACTTGCACTGTTCATAAATTAAAAGTAGTTCTACGCCTTAAAATTAACTTTAAACCTAAACCACCCAGGGTGGACATCCTTCCTTAGCTGTAGGTATCGTCGGGATCTTCGCCGAAAAAGAATTTCACCGGACGTCGTGCCTGCTCGATGTCTTCCTCATCTTTGCACAGCGTGTCAAACGCACGGTATAGTATGACCAGCGTGTATCCCACGTACATCGGTACCACTGTATCGGGGTGAACAGAGAACAAGCACAAATTAAGTTCGGCGTCGAACACGTATCGATCGGCGACACGTGGCGTGCGTCTTACGTAGAAACACTGCTGCCTCGGCTGATAGGAACACCTCAAGCAGGGTCTGATGCTCCAACTTGCTGACTAGCTGCACCAGAATGAGGCTCCACTCGACCAGAAAGATGGTGGCGAACGGAAAGATGGCTTCCTTACGCTCGCAGATCAGCCCCAGCAGAAAGATCAGCCCGGCGACGATCCACGCGATCGAAAAGATCAACTGCTCGAGTGGTCGCGAACGGAAGAAAGCGTCTGCGTTGAGCGGGAGGGATATGTGTTTTTTGTTGTCGTTGTTGTCGTTGTTGTTGTTGTTGTTGTTGTGAATGGGTGCGGCAGAGTGGGCGGCAAAACGTTGACGGCCATTGTTTTAAAAATGGGAAAGGTAAGGCAAAAAACACAAAATACACCATCAAACCAAAACGGTCCCAAATTATTACCACTAAAAATAACTGACAATCGACTGGCTCGAGATCAAGCCACCTGGCGAGGTGCGACTGACGGGGGCACACAGCAAGAAGTTCGGCAACGTTTGCATGCTCACTTACATTCGCTAGCGGTGCGACTCAGCTGATCTTCGTTGAGAATACTGGCGACGTAGATGCAGCCGAAAAACAGGGCAGATATGGCGATCGCATACCCGTGGTATTTCACGTATCGTCTTAGCGCACGTTCCATGGTGGTACACCTTTGCCGATGACTTTGGGCACTCTTGGACGCCTGCAAGCTGTCCTAAGCACGGTACGGTAATCTTACTTCTACGCACGTATGTAAGTAGACCCACTCCAGGGAATCGATTGTTCTCTGGCTGGGAACTGGTGAGCGACTGTGAAGCCCGACCAGAGCAGGGAGCACAAATTGCAGTGGGATGATGCGCGGTAGGTAGGTACACCCCGATACACCCGATCACGATGCAGCACACACGCACGCACACGCACACACCAGACGGGTCGGGAAACTCGTTTGAGACGGTCAAGCTCTCGCTGCCTACTGGCAAACGGCATGGTCAACATAACGGCCCTCGGGTGTGTTGTGCGCGCGCGATAATCCGGATCCGTGTACGCAGCTACCCCACCAATACTAGTGCGATCGTTTCGAGGACCCGACACACTGTTGGCGATGACGACAAAACGCTTCACACACGAGGAAGGCTAGGCGCGCGCGAGTACCACTGCTGCATGCATGCGGCACTGAATAGCGCTTCCCGACATTCCCAACAAGTGGCAGTCACCCGTGGCGCAGCAGCACACCGGTGTGTGCTGCTGAATTTGGGGTACCGCGTCACAGACGTCACAGACCAGGCAAAACATGTGCATGCATAGCCGCGCACGCACACGCATGCAAACACCGTTAGGGAGGTAGAGCGATGGGCGATGGGCAACCTGATCTCGGTGCCGCCGCGATGTAACGGTAGAAAGCCGCGGACGATGCGATAAGCAAATACGCGGCAAATGAGCGACCAGTCGGGAGACTGGTGATCGTGGTCGGGATCATATACGTACGATGGGCCCTTCGATAGCAAGGCGACAAGCAATGTGTGAGATTGCGTTAGAAGTGTCAGCCCACACGAACATTACATGGCGCATGTTGTGTTTTAGGGTGCACAAAGTATGATCCATTTTCCTTTGTCACGTGTTTAACACTTGTTTTTCGTTTCATTGGAAATTTTACAACAAAAAAGTGTCTATACTTCGTTGGGAAACGCTTTATCTCGGATGAGATACAGGATCTTATCTGATGTTCGCAGTACAAGCACAACAGATAGCGTACCTTGAGGTGGTGAGGAAAATGCGATGTTCTATTTTAAATTATCATTGCCAAAGTCGTTAAAATTACGATTGCGTCCAACGCTCTTGACAAATAAAAGTGTGACCATTCCATTACTTCTACACATGAATCAGAGAATGGCGATTTGTATTCAATGTATATTAAGAATGAACAATGTGATGATTCAGTAAAATACCCTATGTATGATTGAAGATCGTTATCTAGTATCGTTATTATCATATCGCAGATCCATATTTTGTATTAATTTCACATCATAAAGTGTGTTTTTAGGATTGCATTATACGCCATGGCCATACTGCTAAACATTAAATGTTATCAAATATAAATTTCAGTATCAATTGATGATGATTACACGTCGAACAGAACGCAACAACACGATCGTACCGATCACGCACGCACGTAGTTGTGAAACATTTGAAATGTTACATGAAACGTTTCACCGTTTTGCTTCGTATTCGTTCGTGTGATCGGGTACTCGATCTCAAGCTTACGAACCACCGCTATAGACGGTACGCACTCTTTCGCTCGTTGAAACGTCAGGAGGATCGTTCTTTTGTTGTAAATAAAGCGATAGTAACGTTCCGCAAACCGAACGCAATGAGCAGCAGCCGCGGAAAGCACCGGTAGTAATGATTTAATCCAGATTTCCGACCTCCGTAGTGTGTTGCTGAATTCACCATGGACCGATATTTGCGATGGTTCATCAAGTATCAGGCGTGCATGATCGTCGCGTTCACGCTGGTGATGGTGGATATGATCACACCGGCGATGTCTGAACAAAACGCGCATGAGAGTAAGTAGCGTTCGTATGCTCTGATCACTTCCAACCGTATGTTTATTGTGTTGTTTTTGTGTACTTTTAGTTGAAAATCTTCGTTTCGGTGGTCCTGTGGCGACAATCTTTGGTTTCACCTGGACCGTGGCAGCCTTGTGTCTGACGATAGCTATACTGAGGGTAAGCTTCGTGACTGGTGTCCAAGTGGTTATAGCAAAACTGTATTGTGATGTGTGCCGTGCGTTTTTCTTCTGCAGGAAGACAAACGCTTCATATTCCCGTATCTGGTCGTGTTCGGGTTGGATCTCACACTGCTAGTACTGCGAGAATTCTACCTCATGATAATTCGTGGATTTTTTATAGAAATAATAACGCTGAAAATATTTATCGCCGCATTAAGTGAGTGATTAGTTTGCTGGGGAATGCCAGTGGTGGCTCTGTTTTATAATTACAATGTTTGTCTTTCAGTTGTACCGTACGTGTTTGCCAGCTTGTTTGCGTTGCATCGGCTGTTTACGGTAGACCCAATAGACTCTCAGCGAAGCGAAGGGTTTGTGCGTTTCGATCGAAACGAGACGACTGGTGCAGAGGACAATCCAAGCAATGTAACCAGTAGCACGACAAACCATAACATGGCAGTCGTGTAGCTTGTGGCCAAATGCAAACGTAACACTGCACGAAGGCAGTGTATAGGCGCAACAGTCTACATCATACTGGCCTGGAGCAAGTTACACTATGTGAGTAGATATTATTTCTATAAAACAATGGCAAAGTTACCTTCCTAATAAATCATTCTGAACTGAACAATACGAAATTGTATACGATAGCACTTGATGCATTTTATTGCTAAAATTAGAATAGTTTGGCGTTTGAAACAACGGACACACTCGACGGCCACTTTATCAGGGAACGTGTCTCATTTGTTATTTAAACTAAACAGTTCCGTAGAATCAATCACAAACAAAGCTTTCTCTACGACGAAAACGCGGAAACATGCAAGATTAGACTATAACTATTGATACATGGAGTGTGTGAGAGCTAAGCATACACAATGCACTGATAGGCACCAGCACAGCAAGCAACGCCTGCGAGCCTATGGGGAAAAGCGCGCTGGTTATTCCGCCACCAGTGCAGCTTCCTCCTCCATTGCGACCGGGTTTGTGATGCCGTTGTTGAACCGTACAAAATTATCACCCGTTTGCGGCTTCGGATCGGTGCTGAACAAACGAGCCAGAGCGATCAGCGTCATGAACAAGTAGCAAGTGATGTCTGCAAAAAGGGAAGGGCGTTCAACGTTATAAGATGCACTCCGAAAAAAGGTAGGGAAATTGTGGATGGATTGGCGAACGTTTCACACGCCCGGCACTTACACATCACTGCTATTAACGACGGTATGTTCACAAACACCATGGTGTACCAGCGACGATCGTGCCATATCATCACAATATCCCGGATGGCAAGCAGGCACAAATCGAGCAGATACAGCAGTGCGAACGGTAGCAAACATTGCTTGATTTCCCGATATACACCATAAAGGAAGGCCACAGCAGCTACAAACCAGAACACTCCCAGCACCAACGCAGTGCTGCCCATGAAGCGATAGTTATAATCTACACAGCCAACAGGTCACAAATATGGACAAAAACGGATTACATTTTGCACTTGGTGGGCCGAATTTTGGCAGAACACACGCTGGACAACTTACAAAACTCCATCGGATAGTACGGTTCGCTCGACTCGAATATCACAATCGTTAGCAGCACCGACAGCAGCAGCGTGAAGCCACCAATCATATATCCTTGAAATTTTATATAAAATCGTAAATATCGCTCCATCCTACTGCTTTGCGAACTCTTCGGCCAAGTTGGAATTCAAAATTGGGTTTCTTTTTCAGCGCCCTTTTCAGTTTTCAGTCTCCCGGGAGCGGATCACACTGCGCACTGCAAACACCAACTGACGAATAATCGCTTAGAGCGTGTGTTTTGCTACGGATTCGGCCGACGAGCAGTAACGGAGGTCAGCTTGCTGATAAGGTTCCTCTCGTTTGGAGTGAATGTGCGGCATTGGCATGGCTGGCTACTTGTGAAAGTGGGCGAGAACCGTTGATGTATTGATCTTGACCGAGAAAGCGGAAGAGCCTTCAGTATCGCACATCAGCGCAGCATACACTCGTTACGCTCGTTATCCAAAGCATAGCGAATACACACGACACGCGATTAGACAGATTTCTAATGCGACATTTCGCACTTATCTACAATTCTTCTAATTATTCTATCATTTTTATTTATTGAAGTTTCTGTTCCTAAAGATGAATAAGAGTCTCTTTTTAATCCACTAGTACTGCTGCAGTGCGATAAAAAATCCCACATAAAAATAATGAGCGTGCCACGGGAAACGTATTAAAATAATCTCCCTCCAAGAACTGCTGAGGCTAAACGTCGAAAAGGCGTAAGCTGCACTAAAGCAATGCTGTTTAGTGAGAATGGCCACCCTTAATTAGTTACCATCGATGCCGTCGCTAAGATATGTAAATCATACCACCACCTGCCCGGTGAAATGTCGGGCCAAGGAAATGACGACCATTACGCTCCGAATTAGAGCGTAGTATTCGGCGGAAACTGGGCGTGGGTTTTGCCTGGCGCAACCTCTGGAGTGCCATAATTTCACGCTCATATTCATGCCCACCATGCCACGAGACACCTGTTGGATTGGGCCATTCATTTCCGGCTCATTCATCACGCACTCACGACACTCGCCGGCGGAAGTTGAGGTTGGGATACAGAAGCGCGGTTAGGACATTTGTAAGCCCGATCTTTGATGTTGATAAGAAACATTTTTACACCCAGTGATCTGGGCTATTACGGCGGGTGGTTAGCGAAAAGGGCGAAAAGAAGTGATAATGAAAGAGTAACTTTATGCTCCATACGCAAAGAAACTGTTTGATGTGACGTACTAATGTAATTCTGGGTAATGTTTAGATTCAGTGGAATCATAACAAGCACAAAAGGATGCAATATGCGAGATAGGGACGGCGTTTGATAGTCGCAGAACGTTGATGCACCACGAGTCATGGGATAAATTCTTCCATAGAAGTAAATGTACACTTTAAGGTTAATTATTCGTACTTAAAAATTAGTTTTTTTGGTACATGTCTTACAAACGTATTCGTTTTGTGAAGCTGTCACGCCCACTTCTATCGAATCTTTTCAACTTATCGGTTCCTCTTCAATGGAAAATTGTGTTCGAACAGGATAGAAAACAAACATACGTTACTATCCCAACTGACAGGTGTTACTAAGTCAGACTATCCCATTCGTAGCCATATATCATGTATCCTCCGGGCAGGTCCATCATCGGGGTTGCTTGGTACGTTGAAAAAGGAAGCTGTATCTTTTTTTTTTCTCTCCTAATCCGAATCATCCATCTGTTTGAATGTTGTTTTTATCCTCTCCCAAAAAAATAATACGCGAAGCCCTCGTCTAATACCATTGTAAACCTGACAAATGGTCAGTTTATCGAACGATGCAAAAGCATCAATTTTTCATGTATTCGGTATCTCCGGTTGGTATCAATCGTTTCATGTGTTCCTGGTAGCATGCTATACGCCTTCCCCGAAGGCCACAACCCAGCGACACGGTTGAGAAGTTTTTAAAAATAGGTACTCATGTTTTGGCTAGTTTATTGAAAAAATACCCGCAAGCTATTCGATTCTAGAGCTGCAGAACGCCGTACTGAAGTTGGTTGGATGCTGCTTCTTTTTTTGGTCTTTTTAAATCAGAAACTTCGTGTAAGTTGAAACAGTCATCCTTCGCATTCTGAAATCAATATTACGAGGGCACTATTGTCAGAATATTGGAAAGTTACTTTACAACGGCAAGAAGTCGCGCATACATAATTTACCCGTTGTGGTACAAGTGTTTAGTATGTGTGTTCTGTGAAGTTCAACACACAAAGTACACAAACAGGAGAAAGTTTCTGTGATGCAATCGATGCTCAGGAATTGATAGCTTCTAGGTGACTGATTGCAATTCTCACACGTCAAACACAGATCGGAACAAGTGAACACAAGCCAAACCAAGACAGGACTAAGTTAACCAAATACTACTGACGTTTAATATACCTTCGTAAAGTGCCCAGTCAATGATGTGTGGTAAATTCCTAGGTTCCGGATCAAACCCATCAGTAGCAGAAGAAGTATTGAGTATTGATCGCAACGTGCAAGTTACTCTACTGGAATGGAGCGGTTGGAGAAATTCCAAACGAACTCGGTACTCGACTGGCGACCAAAAGGTACCGGCATCGTCTTTGAGATCTGTGTTCTGGTTACCATTTTCAAACATCTTGGGCTAGTGGGTGATGTAAACTCGAAACGTGACCATCATGCAAGTGCTGTTGTTGTTGTTGTTGTAACCCGACACCATTCCTGGCACACAGTTCTTCAACTGCGGTCACTTGAAAGTCTATCGGGACACTTACGGTCTACTTGCGGATGTGGAATGTACGACACGCATTCCCGACGACGCCCTGATGATGCGGGCACGGCAGTACTATGTACTGGAGCCGATATGCTCAGCTGTGCCCATTTGAGTACCATATTACATATTCTTTTTTGAGCAAAAGGAACAGAAGATAGTCGCCGCCCAATAGAATCGTATATCATATATTTTTGGAGAAGAATTGCAACCACGGGTACATAAAATCCTTAAGCAGGACAACGAATCGAAAAGGGGAACCCCGAATGTAGGACATGAATTACGAGTTCACTCGTTTTATTGGTTCGCTCTATAAAATGTAATATATAATTTAGTATCGTACGCTATAAATAGAACCGTCCGTCAGTCTAGCGCGCAACGAACAAACGGGTATTGGGATGTGTGTTCCGATTCAACCTTCCACGAATATTTGCAAAACATCTTGCATGCTTGGCTGGTGCACGGTTCCTGATGTAAACTAGTAAATCTTGGAAAGTCCAAAAAACGGAATTCCAAGAATAGAAGCCGCCTCCAGATGGCGCCAGTGTGACCAGCAGTTCCAGTTAATGTTTATACCCTTTCTCGCTTCCGACAGAGGGCGTGACGCGTCGGAGAGAGTTCGTGCCGATTCCAACGTACCGGAACCGAAACACTTTGCCCTCTTGCTTCTTTGCTGGCATCCGCGAACGCTGTCCGGACACATTGGTCCTTCTGGTTCTGCTGCAGCTGGTCTTTCAAGTGGACTGGTTTGGCCATACGCGCTCCCTCCTTGCTTGTCATCGGCATTGTCAAGCGTAGCAGGATGCATCTTGTTCACCCATAAACTATGCATACATGCAGGCAGCAATGCTTCAGCCGCAGCTAGTGCTTACGTTCCACACAGGAAGCGGGAGTCATCTTCCTTCTAGGCTTCTGTTTTTTTTTTTGTTGCATGTGTACCCAGAGTTCCTGATCCCGTGCATGCATCACACGATAATAGCGTTTCCTGTTCGTGTCTCCGTTGATGTAGCACAACCGGTGTGTCTGCTCCTGCTAGGAAGAGTGTGCTCGACGTCTCCCTGTCCGGTATGATGCATACTTTTTTTATGTTGCTTGCTCAATCTTAAGAAGGAAGCAGCCCAACATCCTTTCGTCCCATATCGTTGCCTTCTTGCGTTTTACGGCACGGTATTAAAGAACTCGAAATTTTCCACACCGAACAATGCATCCTTTGGCCGCACATTCTGCGCTTCGTGGCTTTACGATGCAGCGAATGGGAGAACTTTAATCAAACGCTTCGCCATTCGCTGGTGCGACGAGACTGGACGGTTTTGTGGAGGGAAGCAGGAAACGTGGAAACACGTTTTGCATGTTTCTTTCTTCTGTGAGCCGTGTTTATCCTGCTGCTGAAGATGATAAGCGACTTTTGTCGTAGGGAAGAACTTTCTTTCGCAAATCCGTTGCCAAGCGGTGGTTAAAGAAAGCGAAGTTAAGAAGACGGCTCACTGCAAAGATTCATCGAGCACGGCGATGCACCGGTGTGCATATGAAACGAGGACATATGCTTAAGGACACACGGTCAACGTATTACCTGAGCGTTTGACTGACATGCAGGTGATATGCTACAGGGCGCCAAGATGAGGTGCAAGTAACACTCATGTAACTATCAGTTCCGTCGATTAGTTTATGGATTGCTTTTCAAGGATATTCATTCGTGCTCTCCCATTTTATGGTACGGATTGAATCCCGTCTTTTGCTGCATAATAGCGTAACCATCATTTTCGAAACCATTCAAAAACCCCCATGAGCGGATTAACAGTATGGCCCCAGCCAGTACAGTGTGCCGCCTTTTTTGCTTGGCTTTCTTTCGTGGAAGGATCAGAATCACGTACTAATCCACCAAACAAATGTTCACCGACAAATGTCCGTCTAGCGTCCCGTTTAACCACCCTCCGCCTACCTCAGCCCTCTTCCCCTCTCCACCATTTGAGCATGGGTTCTGCCCAGTTAATGGGATTCGCCGTACAAACAAAAAATGAAAGAAAGAATATGCAATTACCCGTTGTGTGAGGCGGCCCATGAACGTCGGCTGACGAGTGTTAGCGCAGACGAAACGGATCTCCCCGGAATTGGTGGCAGCAGCAAGAAAAAAGGTCACTTTTTAATCAAGGACATGCGGCGGAGCCCGTTATCGCCTAACGTCCGCCCGGGAGTGGGATTTTCTTTGCCTGTGCCGTTCAGCCACGCAATCATCGCAGCATAAATGGTGCCGCGGTCGCGTTTATCATACAATGACGCAAGGACGTAGAACCAACGGAAAATGCCATTTCGTCGCCGTCGTTCATTTAACGGCTCAATTAGTGTGCTTATTATTACACAGCACTCTTTCTGCTGCCTTTTAATACTCCAACTGCGCTCCTTGCCAGCGTAGAGGTATCTTGATTCTTTTTGTGTTTCACTCTCTTTCTCTCTCTTTATTTGTTTTTGGGTTGCTTTTGACGTTTTTAGTGCGGCACAGCATTAGAGATTTGAAAGCCGGACATGAATTTGGACGGTTTTTTTTCTTGCTTTCATACTTCCTCCCATTCATATTCGTCTTTGCAGTGTTTTGGCTCTACCCAAAAACATCATGGTACAACATTGGTGGACACAAATTCAATTTCAAGTGTGGCGCTCATACAAATTGGATCGCTCCCGTTTTCCCACCTTTTCAAAGCGCAAACTGACCATGACCAAAATTTTGGGTTTTCTTAGCTTTTGATAGCAGCCCTCTCCGTGGAAGCGTTTAGTTACATTCGGGTAAGCAACGAGAATGTTTTAATCACCACACACTCGTGTCCGTATCAAACGCACTTGAAATCTTGCTGGAAATGCTCAATTTGGAACGTAAATAAATGTCCCTCCTTGACACAGAAATACTAAGAATCATAATAAAATGGCCAAAGATAATAGAATAGGCTACGTCTTATATTATCAGATAGAATGTCCTCAGGGAACGAGTCCCAAATTCTTGTTTCTTTAATATCGTTGGGTATTTAGTGTCTTCATATCTTTTTATCGTCAATTTCTAAATTGCTGGAAACGATCGTATGTTTTTGTATACCCATTAGGCAGATTTTTGACATCAATTTCTCACGAACTACCTGCCACCGTGCTCGTTTGCATAACCATTTACGCGCGACTCAATCATGGTGCTCATACACCAATCCACTCTTACACATTCCAGCTAAAAGGGAACGAGACCTGTAGGGAGTCGTAAAGTTCAGGAAAGCTAAGGCTCCACTGAAATGTCACCGGTATTTAATGAATTTAGTCAACAGCACACCGAAGAGGGACACGGTTTCGTGTTACGAGAAACAATCCAACCTAGCAGTTCCCTCTACTTTCTCTGCTCCTTCTCTTCCTGTTTGCGGACCGTAGCACCGATACCCTCGTGTAAAGCTTAACTACGTCAAGGTATGAAAACCATGCGGCCGGAATGGCCGCTACACGAGACGATGAGGGAACAACAGCAGTGGCTACCACTCACGCCTCGACTCTATAATTAGAAGACATGTAAAATAATTTCATTACATGACAGCGTACCAGAAATTAATACAGCAGGCAGCTGTTCGGATGCCCGGGTGTACCACACATACAGCGTGCGCACACCGCTTGGACACCGTCTTACACCGTGCGAAGTGTGTCCGTATAAGAAGCACATCTTTCTCCGCCTGTTTGGTCAGCTCCGGGATGGATGGAAGACGGTTGTCTATACGCACGAGAAGCGAACCATCCACGGTAGCATCCACGGAATATGTAGCAGCCGTCGTCTTACGCTTTACACGGTCGCGGCCTTGCGGTGTCTTACCGTCACGTTCGTGATCGACGCTTGCCGTAGCCGCAAAACATTGGCGTCCAAGACGTCTCGAGGCGTTGACGTGAAAATGCGCATGTACGCTCCATCTCCAGACACAAACCGATACCGGGCAAGGACCGGAAGAATGGATACGAAAGTTGCTCACAGTGAACAATGAATGCGAACCGGAGCGGTCGAGAATGCCTCAGGGTAAGTTTCAACTTGATCGGAGGTTTTACGGTTTTACGCAGATTCTCGGTATCAAGCTGAAACTTTCCGGGACCGGGTTTTGCGCGGGCAGAATGTAAAATGAGCAACATTGTCCATCTTTATAGATTTGGACGCGTGAAGGTGGGAAGCTATAAAAAGTGGGACGCGGTGGAGGGATTTTTGAAGCGATTAATTTGATCGTCTACGAAGCAGAACACATTGTACCCATTTGCACGGGATACTATGTAGCGAAATGTATGTGTGTAGATGCCATATTTTGGAAACGACATAAGACCGAACCGTTGAGTTTCTTTGTTTGTTTATGTATCGTTGCTATGTTCATAATAAGTTTCCAAACATAAATGGCTGCTTTCGAGAAAACCTTCAAATGCGCGCCTAAAAGTATGCAACACGCGAGACAAAGTACGCTATTACATGCTATTTGTTTTTTTCAAACTTTTACTAAGAAGCTTCTCATCTAAAAATCACAATTTATTCACAACTCAGTTCATACATCATGCAAACAAACATGCTACGAAAATGACTTCATTCACGTGTTGCTGGACAGTTTTAATTTAATAAAACCTGCGTGCTGGTGTTACTTTCCCAAATCTCGCCTTACAATCAATCATGCACTCATACTTAATAGATGTGTAATGTGATAATGTTAAACTATTGCTCGTACATTACACGCAAGCTTCGTTTGGTGTTTTGTTCAGCCGTAAACAACCTTACGGGTACAACTTGCCAGTTGCCAGATCACTGTGTTCTAGGTGTTTGCATGACCACAAACTATGGGCTTTGGAGTTGAGCGAACGTTTCGAACTTAGCTCATTAATGCCTTGTTATCACGCTGTCCGGTGCGAAACAGGCAAAACGGTCAACGGCCGTGACATGTTTTACTATTGTCGAACAAACCATAAACGTGCCCAACAAACCATCACCGTTGCGCGCGGATTCCCCTGTCTCGATCGAACCATTTTATTGTGCAGCAAAAACGAAATTAGCACCGGATTGCTATGGCGGTTGACCACATTTCGAAGTTGCTGCTGAGATTATGGCTCAATTATGTGCCCAAAAGCAGACAAACATTGGCACCACGAAAACATCCAAGCTCACCGTAGAGCCCACCTTGATGATCAGAGCCCGGACAACGACACCACGACGCTAAGAGGATTTTGGTGTGGCTGTTGGTATCGAATGTATAAATGTGTGAACGAGGTGAGCCTAGATAATCATCATAGTCCCAGATTAATTTCATCCTTCTCGACCGACTGGACATCTCGTGATGCAGTGCGTGTGAGTCTCATGATAGCCGTGTCATTATAATGATTAGCTGCAGGTGATGCCAAGTGCGTACGAATGGTTGTCTGCAATTTAACGTTCGCAAGACTGTTGGATTGCTGTAATTCTCTCCTAACCAGATGCTGCATGGTTTCTTTTATAGCACCCATAAAGTGAGTTGTAGGATAAAGTGTTAAGCTCATGCCATGGATCTGTTGTGATTAATCTTTTTGGTTATAGGAGTTAACTTTAACAAGAAAATATATTACTTTTTAAATGTTCTAATTTTCGAACAAAATTTTGACAAATACCTATATACGCTTACGTTGTGCAGAAAAAAATGTCAAAATATGACGTTCATCCTTTAAAGTTTACGTTCTTAAGTCACAAACCAAAAGAATGTAAAATACCCAAGCAAGATTTCCCCGAGCAATATCTGAACGAAGAGATCAACCATGCCACAAATACGGCTGACACTAAAAGATGTCATCCGGATGTCGGTTGCAAGAATTAAATTGAATCGTTTTTCGCTAGTTTGCAGTCTCTTCGTACGCTCTTCCTAGGTAGCGTATCATGCTTTATGCCCACATCTGGGAGGATGGAAAAACTATCACGAGCGGATGCTACAACACGATAAATGCAATGTCGATTGATTTTTCTCTCGGTACCGCACATGGATTTGATATGAAGGTTTTTTGGTTCGCCATATCAAGCTTTTCGAAACGATCCGTGTATGGAAGGGATAAATTAAATTTGGGTCAACTTCATGGATCGCATTGGGTGTGCTGACGCATGGATACACGCGCATGTGTGTGTGTGTACTATCAAAAACATCGATCGAAAACACTGACGGGAGATTACATCATCCAGCGAAGTTGTTATTTCCGTGGCACGCGTCTTGTTGTTTCAAGAATGTGACGCCTAACAGTATGCAATACGTATTACAAAAAATGCTAATAATCCACATTCTGCTAATTAACGCATACATTCTAACGACGATGGGTATAAGTTCCTGTATAACGAAAAAATTACCCTGTTAAATATTTTCTCATAATTTCGAATTAAATATTCCCATCACCAGACCTATCCAAACGTATTTCGATACTTTAACACAACATAGTATCCCAACGAGGATCCATTTACCAGCCCATTTCTGGTGGGGACAAGTCGGGTGCTGAAGAAAATTTATCACACTACAGGCAGCTGGTTTTCTTTTTTTCTTCTACCCCTAAATGAGCCACCCCCGGTGGTAAAATCTAATCAGTTCACCCTTCGCTTCAAGTGCTCACCGCTTGTCGCGCACTGTGCGTAACGGAATGGGGAGGCCGGGTCGTCTGAGTGTTTTATTTCTTAAAATATGTAGGAGGATATTGGAAAGAAAATTTAATTTTCCCTTCGCTCTCTGTTCGGTGGATGAAAGAAGATAGCCTTCCTCGCCAACGGGTAAATTGTTCCAACTCATTCCAGCTCAATGCACGAAGCTAAAGCAAACCGGGGAGGCGGATGTGTCCAGAAGTGTGGTGGGCCGGGAAAGGAGGTGGTATCGTAGAAATAATATTGGGTCGGATAGGTGGGAGAGATATGTTGAACCAGGCATCCTTTACGGGCGGAAAGCTTTGATGATCGTGTTGTCATTACCTTTCGGCGTAAAAGGCAAGGAGCACACACGTGCACGCAGCCAGACTGTGTTTGTATGTGTGTGTGTATGTGTGTTTTTTTTTTGCATTTACTTTCATGTCGGAATCCTTACGATTTGTTGATTTTTGCGTATGCTTACGTACGCGTGTGTTTGTGTGAAAACGGTGGAACATTTGCTAATCGGTCTGCAGGCGCGAACTGAAAGGTAGAAACACATCGTACACATCCAGTGGAAATTGAGAGTGGATAATAAAAGGGATGCCTATTCACCAAAAAAAGAAAAGGGAAAGAAAAGGCCATTGCGCGAGCGGTGGGCAATTCCGAGGAAATGGACGATGCGTAGTAAGGCTACGTAAAAAGGATATGAAAATGTTAATGGATTTCCGCTGTCTAGGTCAGGAAGCGACCGGGAAGCTTCATCCTTTCTGCCAACACGGACCTTTTTTGGCGAACCCTTTTCTTTTACTTTTCCCGCCCGCCCCGAAATTGGCCCCGTAGTACCTGTGTGTGGTGGTGATGCCCCCAAAAGAATTGAGCTTCGTTTACGTGAGTTATGCTCCTCGTTCAACCGTCCACCGTTCTTTTCTGCCCCGCCCAGATGTCTCGATTGCTTGAGCATCCGGTCGTGCGAATGCTTCAACTAAGGCGTCTGGGATAATTTTTCGGAATTTGCCATTTACTGTTCAAAATTGATTTCCTCTCCAAACAACACAAACTTGTGCCTTTGTGTGGTGATTGGAACACAGCATGGAATCAGTGCCGTCGGGTGTCGCCGTTACCACAGACAACCGCCTCGTGTCTCGTGTCCCAACCAAGAAAACCATCCACTTGCGCACAAAAGACGCTGTGTAAATAATTCAACACTCGAGTCAAACGTCAAGAGAAGTGTCGTCAGATTAATAATCCACAGCAAGATTGTTTCCGATGGGTACGCTTCTGTAGCGAACGAGCGATTTTTCCAACCAGCGCCGTGGGTAGTAGACGAGTATATCCGTGCCACGGAGCGTATAATCGCTCTCACTTACTCACTTTTTAAACATTACGCTCGTGCCGATTGTGAAGCAGTAGCTAAATGGCGATAGAAATGTAAGCTACTGTTTGTCCGAACGATTGGCTCCGAAAAAATGACGCACAACGTTCGTTACACGCCGTTTGGCGCAGCTCACGGAGCGTCCCGTCGGAAGATCCATTTAGCAAATCAAACTCTTACCCATTCCACGGCCACACAATATCATCTCTCTCTCTCTCTCTCTCTCTCTCTCTCTCTCTCTCTCTCTTTCCCTCTCTGCACGATGGGCAAACAAACGATCGAACAGCGCCAAAAGTAACATAAACAGATGATAATTAGGGCGAACGAATTTTAAACTCATTTTGCAATGCGAGCAATCTTCACAGTGATTCGGTCGTAAGCAGCAGCGGAACAGCGAGTTTTGCAGCTCAGATGATTGAGAGCGAGCGAAATGGAAAATGGACGAGGGAGGAAATGGAAATTTCTGCCATCCCCCATCCCACAGGTTCAGTCAATCAATGTGCGTACTTGATATTCACCCCCTCGGTGAACCTTTTGACACCGTGTTTAATGTAAGGGAATTGGCAAATCGAAATCGGGTTTAAATGGTAATCAAATGGAATGAAGTAAACTGGAAATAGCGTTTGACGGGTTTTTTTATGACGGAAAACTCAATGCATTTTCACGAACTGGTTTATGATGATGCAACACATTTCGCAAGTGCAGAATGTGCTCATCTTTGTACACAAGCTGAGCAACCTGTCGGGTCAATACTCAAAGGTTTGCGTAAATAATTGTAAAATTTCCCAACAGATTTTAGCTTCAGTCACGATGGAGACGCCTGGTGGTTTTAAACAAATCTTTTCAAAATACCGCGACGATCGTTTTTGAATCAACAATAGTTTCTAGACAAACTTCAGAAAACACAAAACTTGATTAGATGAAGTAAACTTTTACAGTTGACATCAAACGTTTTAAACAAAGCGAACCCTATACAAATCACATTTTCTACCTCATCAAACAAACGCCCGATTCATATTCAGCTTCCATTCAAAGTCTTCACGATCCATCCACCCAAAACCTGGGGAAAAACAGTATCTCGTACCCACCAACCCAAGGCACGTAAAGGGAAAGAAAAGCACACAACACATTATTCAATCTATTTTGCCGAGGTTGAAAAATTGGATAAATTTCTTGCCGTGCGTGTGGGGAGGATTTTTGGTTTGATGGAAATGTAAACTTCGTTCAGCCGTTCATTACTACCAACGACTGTTGAGCCATTTTTATGCTGCAAAAAAAAAAACACACACACACACACATATCATCCAATAACAACTGCCACAGAATAGCGTAATGGGCCGTTCCGAGATTGGCTGTTCCGAGGCACACGGGAGGCATGTAATATGCAAAAAAAAAACCCCACCCCAAACCTCAGCACTAACAACAACACCTCGCACCGTGAATTACATACATTCGGGCGCGAAGGAACTGCTTCTGGTGCCAGTCGTAGCCGCCACAAGCGCAAGCAAATACATATATTAAAAGCACGGGTAGCACGGATTTCGTGTGTCTTATGGTTCTCGTCGGCTCCACTTTTGCCGATGAAGCCACTCGAAATGGAAATGGAATGGAAACAAATGCTTACAATTTACCTTGTGGATGTGAAGTCTCACCGTTACCGGTTTGCCGATGGTAAAGAAAGTGGCATGTACCGCCACGTACTTGCGCGCTCGTGCCGAAATCCGTTGGAACGCAACAACCGTCCTAAAGAAACGATCCCCGTAAGTACCGACCGTGGTGGCTCATTTTGGGAATCTCATCGTTCGGAATCGGAACAGGCTCGATATGCTGCTCGTGTATTATAAATCAACGCTAACAGAGCGATGAGTTTCTCGCATCCTTCACACGACCGGGCGGTTCTCTCCATTCCGCGATACCGAACAAGCGGGACATTATATTCGTTTGCTAAGCACCCGGATGGGTAATCGAATCATGGGGTTCTCCATGCTGCCTGTGGATATTGCTGCCTTCTTGCCGTACACACAAACACACACACATGCCCACCTTGGCTCTAGAAGCTGCGGCTGTACTAAAAATAGCTCATTGCTCGTTATGCTCATTTGCAATAATTTTTTACTAGCTAAGAAATAAATGTCTACCTCCAGCGTCTTCGTTCCGGCGTTGTGCATAGCCTTTCGATGCGAAAATTCCGGCATGTATGTTTGTGGATCATGGCACGTCTTTCTCTCTCTCTCTCTCTCTCTCTCTCTCTCTCTCTCTCTCTCTCTCTCTCTCTCTCTCTCTTTCTCATCGTATCCACCAAACCGCCACAAACTGTGAAATCGTTCTGCAACAAATAGCGATACCGTGTGGTCGAGTTGTTTCCTGCCCAACCACCATTCGGACAGTTCCGCTTAGTATTGAAGCTCAAAGTTTTCCGAAAGAAAGAAAGGATATGCCGAGCACGGTTGAGAAGAGTCCAAAAGCTTTGGCACGAAAATAGAACCCAGCAAGCAACGAGAGATGGAAGAGGCTAGCCAGAAAGCGGCCAGCATTCTGGGCAAAAAGTGGTTTGTTTTCATCTAAGTTTATTCAGCTGGCAGCACGAGTGGCGGCGAGTGGCCTCTCACAGATAAGCTGGAAATCGAGCACCAAAGACCTACGGGAGATGTTCTTCTCCAGCGCATTATCGTTCTTTTTATAACTTTACACGTACTTTTCCACCCATACTGTGTGTGTGTGTGTGTGTGTGTGTGTGTGTGTGTGTGTGTGTGTGTGTTCTTTTTCTTGTGTTTGCTACTGGCGAACAACACTGAAAAGGAAAATAAACCAGCGGCAAGGTAAATAACAAAAAAATAAGAGATACTTGCTTGTGGCAAGATGAATGGAAAAAAGAAATCGCCTGAACAAAATGCTCTTGCTGCAAACCGACAGCAAGACACCACTTTCAAATCTTCAAACTTTGCGCGAAACTCATTTTCGCAAAAGTGACAAAGTTTCTGCACCGTACAGTTCATCCGGCCACAAAAAACAATGTCTAATCAAATGAAAATGTATCTTCCGTAAAAAAAAAAACTGTTCGGGCGAAAATAAAATCACAGCCCGTTATTTGTGGCGCATTCGGTGGAAAATCGATTTCATTATCTTGCTCAATGCAGCCGTGTAAGTAAGGCATGGACTAGGGGGACCGTAAACATAAGAAGGTGTGACAATTTTTCACCCACAAGCGAAACCATAAAACAGAAATTTGATTTTAATTTCTTTTCCCTAATGGTGCAAAGAACCAAAAAAAAAAACCTCAATATGAAAGTGAAAATGGGGAGCTGAAAGCAAAAACAATGAGCGTCACACACATCACTAAACACACCTGATGATATTAATTTATCGTCGTCTGGAGGAACATTTAATGAGGTAACTTTTTAGTTGGCGAATATTGGGCACATTATACAAATATAAACACACTTGGGGATAAAAGTTTTGCTGGTCGAAAAAAGCAGGACCGAATACGCTTTATGGATATTTATCTCAATGACAATCCGGGTAAATCCAACATGCTGATAGTTAAGAAGAATGAGCTTAAATGCTTCAAATGTCAAAAAAGGCGACATCGTTATTCGAATTTCCTTTATCGCGCTCGCTCCCTCTATCTCCATCTGATACGTGTGACGGTGAAGTTGATTGTTTCAGTTTCCCCCTTTGGTTCGGTTTTTAATTCCCACACGATCTTAAAAGTGCTCGTTAAATCCCATTTCCACACAATACTCTAACTCCGTTTTGTGATGACTTTGGGTTTCGCTTTTTTTTCTGTCCCTCTTTCTCCTTCTCTCTCTCTCTCTCTTTCGCTCACACGTTACCGCAAATCAGTTCAATGCAAACTTTTGCTCTCAAAGGATTCCTTCCCCCATTGGGGGCTACTCTTCATTTTACCATTCGAAAAAAGATCAGCATCCTCCTCCTCGTCTGCCGTGGACTCGGATTGCGTGGCTGACGTCAGCAAAAGTCGGCGATGGTACAGCTGTGCTTTTGTGCTTGTCGAAGTGGTTTTGCTATGGCCGAAGCTGGATATAAAACCCAGTCGTTTCACCATAACAACTTAATAACAACAATCTGTGAAGTCGAAAACCACCGTATGCCACCGGTACAAGGCTTGAACGGATTCAGCAGTGCGCAACCGAATCTGGATTCTTTTGTTCTTTGTTACCATGTTCCCAAGAACCTCCCTCCCACGATGAACGTTCTTCACAAACGGAGCAAATAAGCTTTTAATAAGTAACAAAAACGATGCTTATCCTGGTTGCGTTAAATTAGGCGTTTTGATACGCTGATTGCATACTTTACGGCGCAAATTTGATTGAGCGAACTTAGCAAAGTTAGAAAGAAATCATCCTGATACAACTAAACCAAAGACATATCTTAATCTGAGCAACTATTATTGTATCCATTGCTGTAAGTACTTTATCCAATCCCAGTTCTGTAAGCTTTCACCATTAAGCTCAATGATACTTTCATCATAAAACGTATGCGACTCATGTACACCAGCAGCGTGCGGCCTCTAACCGAGCGTTACGAACCCAACCCAATATTTAGTGAATTATTTAACATACGCAAGAACGTGTATCATCACCCTGCAGAGACATACCAACGAGCGGAAACATTCGAAAATCCCCGAACAATCCCTCGAATGTGTGAATGTGTGCCTGGGCTGCTCGTGAGACCCAACATTTCCGACATGGCAACAGTGATACGGTTCGGTACTGAGGTGCACGATACAAGTATGTGTGTGCATGAGTGTGTGTGTGTGTGTGTGTGTGCGTATTGTCCTCTGTTCGTCCTTTTCCGCAAGCAGCAGCACGCATTCCGAAGCGCAAACCCTGTGTGTATGTGTGGCTCCCTTTCAGCGTACGTCATACTCCAGGCCGCAAATTTAAAACAGTGCGAAAAGTGGGCAGAGATCGATAAGATCATTATAACTTTTCGACCATCCGGACCATTTGCAAAAACGGGGTTTGTTGCGAGGGTGCGTCTGTTTTTCACGCAAAATGTCATGAATTTCTAAAACTGATCTGAAAATAAGATAAGCAGAACGGCTCGGTGGTTCTCGGGTTCTTAGAACACGGGCACGGAAGCCAGGAAGCCAATGCACATTTTATCGACCCTCTTGCGATAAAGTTTGGGCTCGATGATGTGAAAGCTGGCCAAGCTTTTCGGGCAAAATTTTCATTAAAAATATACCCCGCCAGGAGGATGGAGAGTGAAACCGGAATTGATTCATTCATTTTTCAGCACCCGTCTCCCGGGCACTCGTACATGCCAGGTTCGCGTGAAGACTTCGTCTTGTCTGAGTGGTGTAAAATGGCATTCCTTTTTTTTGTTGTTGTTGCAAAGAATCCGCTCATCGAGTTTCACCGAGATGATTTATAGATTTTTGATGTGAGGTCTTCGATGCGAGAGATATAATATAAGTGCCGAGGGGAGTGCGTAACGTTTGAAAAATACATTAACAGTAACCTTCCGAATGTTATTCATGATGAGCCGATTGTAAATTAGGTATCTTGCTGAGTAGGGTCGACGACAGCAGGAACGGGACGTTCCATCATCGTTAGGAATCAATGCTTCACTGGAAGGTTGTCAAAAGAGGCGCAAAAAAGACATCGTGAGATAATTTTGTCAAGCAAATTGCATATCTCTAGGCGGATATCGGAAATCACATTAAATGTATGGCATTAGCAAATTTGCACATGCTTTTTTGCATATTATGATTTTTACACATTCTCCGTTGTTGGAAATCTAAGGTCATTAACAAGGAGATTTTCCATTATCGTAAATTTCTTCATTCTGGTTATTCTTGTGAAAAATATGTAAAATAATTACTCAAAACTATTTTAAATTACTTCCTTCGAAATATTCTGGCATGTTTTCGTATTACTGCGGGCAAGAGCTATACCTAGGAATGATAGTAAAAATCTATCTCCACCCCCCCCCCCCCTTCCCCCTCCCTAATACAAAAGGGAGACAGGTTGACCACGCGACAGAACGCAATTTACACCAGACGCCAGTCATCGACCGTGCCCCGAAACCAAAACCAAGCTTTGCGGCCCCAAAAGCGAACCTCATTAATCTTCTTTTACTGCCACCGACCGTGGAGCAGCGAAGACAAATTAGGCTGCTTTCCAGGCGCCCTTTGGCGCATGTTTCTCCTTCCGCCGTCTCAACTCATCCCCGTGTTTGGTCCAATGTACGATGACCGATTGAAATTCACCATAAAACGAACCGGACGGTGGTGGTTTGCTGCCATGACGCTGTCTGCAACCGAGCTTTAGTAACAAAATACATTCTCTCCTTGCGAGTGTTTTGTTTTCCTTCCCCGAAAGGGTCTTAAATTACCGACTCCACTGTTATCTCCCTGATAGCACTTTAAGCCGTGCAAGGGCTTTTTGTTTTGCTTCGTGTAGAAACGATGGAGCCAACAATTTGTAGTTTCCCAATTTTCTCAACGAACACTTTTGAGCGAACAATTCTGAAGAAAGTATACTCCTTTTCCCCAATGACACGTCACGAAAAAAGGGAAACACATGAGAACGTCCAAACACATGTTATTGCTTTTATGCATAGAAAATTTTTCACAAACACAAAGCTGTTACACATTTTACGACCGGCGAGGACAAGGAAAATCAATTCCAGCTTTACGACATGCCATTTTTCCCATCCTTTGTGCCCGGTGTATTCTGATCCCGGGAGAAGAAAAACTTCTCAAGCGAACTGATTTATGGCCAGTGCCATTGATTTATGACCGCTCGTTCGCGACGTCCACAGTGGTCCATGCGTACGTAATGCTTGTAACTTTAGATTTCCGATTTCAGCGCCAAGGATATTGTGCAAAGTGCAACATGCACGCTTTATATCGAGCTTTAGATTACTGTTCTCGCTGAGAGAGCGGTAAATGAAATTAACAATTTTCTTTTTTCCATTTTTGGTGGGACCACACAAAGGTTGTTTGTTAGGTGCGCCCTTGTAAGTTAGTAGAAAACCCAAACACGATCCATCCACAACTAAAATATCGCAAACAAAAACCGCAAATCATTATTTTTAAATTGTTAAGCGGAATGAAAGCTGTAATGATATCAACAGGTTTTTTTTACGATCTTTTCGCAGATTGATTTGTCATTGAGTGTGCTGAAAGTATCGCTTACCATCTTAATTTGTACGCAGAAGAGAACCATAACCATCATAATAAAAAAAAAACCAAACCAAAACAAAAAATCCGACCATCGATGCTAACGAGCATAATTTGCACTTTTTACTCCCATCCGAACTCCTTCTGGACCGAAACAAAATAATGATTATTGGTCGGTGTAAACAACCGAAATAACAAAACCCCATACTTCTCTATCACCATTATCCATTACGATGAAGGAGAGAGAGAGAGAGAGAGAGAGAGAGAGAGAGAGAGAGAGAAAACAACCCCGGATCGACAACATCAGGAACGTGGGCCATCGATATCGATCGGTGAAGGGAAAAACGGCTCACCTGGGACCGACATTTATGTACGGTCATTATATTCCACAAGCGAAAGGTATTTTGTCAAAGAAGCGAGGAAAAAAAAAGGACAACCGCCGCTATTTACAACTTTTGACCGAAGGTTAATAAAATTAAAGAAGAGGAAACGAAGAAGAAGAAGAAGAAGAAGAAGAAAAAGGAGAAGAAAATAACAACAACATAGAACAAACGATGGGAAACTGTCCGGCAGGACATTAAAGAACAGGCGCGGTCCACGGTTCAGTTTCTTCAGCACTTCATTTAACGTTGACGATATACTATAATACCTGCGCCGTGCGGATGAAACCAACCCACCCGAGCTCTGCTCAACCATCATACCCCATCACATTGCCATCGTTCAGCGAACACATCCGATCAATAAAGCAATTTTCACGCAATTTAGCTTCTTGCGTCCGTTTTACAATCCGTAAGACTATATTTTCGGCTGACCTTCGGACGATTTCCCACCAATACAACCAACCGATACTGGACACCGAGAGTGGGACATCCTATGGGGGTTGGGTATTCTTTTACATTCGGCTCATTTTTTTATGGAATTAGTCTGCGTTAGGACATAAAATGGTTCGACGACAGTTTGCTTTGATAATAAGCTTTCAATCAAATTTAACGTCCAGGGGCTAAACACAAAAAACAAAACATTAAATACCCTTCGTTTTTAATCAAGAAAACGGGAGCACGAATAGAAGAAAACACGACGAAAAAGAGATTGTCCAGCAAAACAAAGCATAAAGCAAAAAAAAATCCAGAATTTACAGCCCAGAAATTGTAACTAAAACAGCAAATGCTAGTAAACGAGAATATTACACAAAACAAAAGCTTCGGTGCTTCCCGTTTTTTTTTCCATAAAAGAAGGGCTAACTATAAATTTCTGACGATTTTCAAACACTAATCCTGCTGCTTTTGTTCTAAAGCATTTCCTTTTATTATGATATACGCCAAAAAAGGGAACCCCGTCGGAGAAGTTTCCCTTTATTTTATATGCCAGATTACGGTATCTATTATAGCAGCAACCAAAAAAAAACACAAAAAAAAACAACAAACTTTTAAGCTTTTTCGTTTTCGCTTTCTTCCTGGTTCGATTTTATGTTTCCTGATAAATTCACAACCGTTCAAACGTGCACGGTTCAACAGTTTGGCTGTTTAATTTTTTGTTTACTCCCTGTGCTGGCCATATTTTTGCCTTTTATATCCCCTTAAATGCCCATACCATCGGCTGGTCCCAAAATTGATTTGCAGACGAACGCAGCAGCCACACCGCCGCACGGTTGGCTTGCTTAAAAGCAAACCGTAAAAGCGAGGAGCGGGAGGGAGGAAGGGAGGGGGGGGGGGGTTGCAAAAAAACAGCAACATAGATGCCTTCCCAGAGCAGCTGCTCAGTTTATAACAAATTTTTTTTAGGTATATATAAAATTGATTCGCTAAACCTTATGCTCGTGCGGTAGGCAACAGCTAAAAACTGGACCGAAAATAGAGAGATCTTTTATCGACCAATTTGGGCTTCAGGTTAGGAGAGCGCACCAAAGGTTTCTCTTTTGCCACTCCACCTCCTTTCCCCCCTCTTGCACGACCACCCAGTGGGTTGTGGGTGAATGGAGAAGCCAAAGGATGGCAGCTTTTTATTTCTGTGCTTCCCATCATTTCCCTTTAATCGGCAACGTTTGATCCTGATTGCAAGCGAACGCGTGGAACCATCCTTCTTTAAAACCCATTGCACCATCCATAAACGGACATTTAAATTCACGAATTCAAACGAATTACGAATACATCAAAGGAAGCGGACCGGGGTTTCTTTGTTTTGCTTCTGTACCACCGAAACACACACTGCAATCTAATTACATCTGCTCAATAAGTTTGCTAATGTTTGCTGCTACTTACTATGGCCGCTTTTCTTTCCGTTCGATTTACTTTTGTTTTTCCTCGGGTAGAGATGGATCTTGCTCTGTCCGCATCCCATACTGTGGCACTTGCAGAAGTTGTCTCAAACACACGGGACACTACACACACACACGCTACACACACACACACTCACACACAAATACGCGCACGTGAAAATGCACGTGCAGCCGGACTTAGTAGATGCGGGTCGAGATCGCACGGGCCAGTTTACCGCCCATTAGGGAAAGCACTTTCAGCCGTGCGCACCGGATACACCACACCACGTAGCACCATTTCACGTCTCACCATCGAGATCGTGCGATGCAATCAGACCGCATTCGTCACCATTCGGCATTGGATACGCTGCAAGCTTGCGCTAACACGCTGCAGGAGAGAAGGACGAAACCGACATTAACTTCATTTCAGCACACTCTTAATAGCACACCACAAAAGAACAACATATGGTAAAACATTTTCACTTTCACACACACGCTGCAAAAATGCAATTTTTCTTAACAAACTGTCACCCACACTGCCACAGTGATCAGAATATACTAATTTGTTTCGTTATTTTATGTTAACAATTTTTATCCGACGAGATATTTGAACAAAAATCTTCCATCCGGCTTAGCGTGGAATGCAGGTTTCCTGTAAAGAAAACAAGAATACAAAACGGGGATTATGAAAAGTTCGCTGACAAAGTGTTAGAAGTTGTGAAAAGTTTGTAAAACGCCTAAAGGTATGCAGTAGCAAATCATTTAGTATCGTTTTAGGTCGTACAGCCTGAAGATTCTTTTTTTTTTTTTTTTTATTTATTTTAGAACGGCCTGGCCGTATTAGACTAATTTTACCACGTAGCAGGCTAGTCAGACCGTGCTACGGGGGGACGGTCCGAATGGGATTTGAACCCGGTCCGGTCGTGTTAGGAACTGGCGCCGTTGCCAAATACACCACAGGGCCGCCCCCTGAAGATTCTTTTGATAAAAAATAATCTAATAATGGGTGTAGCAAAAAATCTATCATAATGACATTAGGGTTTTCTTCCTAAATGAAATTAACAATATAATTTTCTTAATGTCACTAACCAGCAGTACACGGCACAGCAGTACATATAAATAAATGCGACACAAATAAAGCTATTAGTTTGTGTGTGTGTGTGTGTGTGCAGTTACCGGAAGCAACCAACAACACATGACAGGCAGGATCGGAAAAGAGAGAAGGAGAGAAAGAGAGAGAGAGAGCGAAATTATAAGCTAATGGAGTAATGGATCGTGGATCAATTTCCACATTCACAACCCACTCGCCTGTGGCCATGCCATGCATGCTTCCCCCCCTCCCCCCCCACACCCCACCCGTCGGTAAATGAAACGAAAAAGGATAAACCAAACCTTTTAGCAGCGTTGGTTGGATTGGTGTGAACCTCGGAGGCTTGGTACGCGCAGAGCATGTAGCAGCTGTAGATGCGACCGCGTCCGGGATGCAAAAAGCCCTGGAGCCTGTTTGCGTAAGCATTTTTCTGCTCGCTTTCCCATCGGCTGGCCGCTGGGTTGGGTTGGGCCCGTGATGAGCGCATGTTGCCCATCGTACTTGCACTCGGGGGAAATTATTGTCCAGCTGTATCGTACCCGCACCATTCCCTCTTTTTCACTCTTTTTTCATCATTTGTTCCAACGATCTCTTGCTACTTTCCCGTTTCTTGCTCCTGCTGTACCCAATATTAGTGGCTCCCATGTACCCATTTCCGGACTCGCTCAAAATGATCTGTTCATTTCACCTAATGCAATCTGCTGCTGCAATAAACTCGCGTCACAATACACACATACACCCACACACGCACACAGAGACATATACACAACCTCCACAACAGCACAACCCTGACCGAGCCTGGGGGCCATTTGCAGCGGATGAAATTCTCACTGGCGCTTGTTCCTCTTCCTGGTTCTGGTTGGCACACGGCGGGAAAATAACAGCGCACCATCGTCGAATGCCGAACGTGCGTTGCCCGGAAAATTAATTAATCATTTCGTTGCGATAATTTAATTGAATTTTCTGTCCTCCTGTCCCGGCAGTGATTGATGGCGGACAGAGTGTGTGTGTGCGAGAGAGAGAGAGAGAGAGAGAGAGAGAGAGAGAGAGAGGCAGGGAAGCCTGACAAGGAGAAAATAAAAGTGTGCAAAAGGACAAGGGCAATGGGATCGTGGCGTGTTACGACGAGGTAAAGAGGTTGGAACGATCTTTTATAGGAAAACGAGAGATGCAAACAAACGCACAATCGCTTTTCAAATGGCACAAGCGTGATGTGAATACGACACATACACACACACATAGAAAATCAATAACACTCGGTCACATTGATTGAGCCTTGAGTTTACATTTCGCACTCACATCGCACTTAAACCATAAATTTTCCTAAACGATGATAAAACATAGATAATCTGCTCCAAAATGGGCATAAAAATGGAGCTTATGTTTATTCATAAATTAAGAGTTTTATTACACTAGCAAAACCCATTTTAGAATCTCATTTTCCGCGTACTTCGTTTATTTGAACTGCAATAGTAATAACTTTCTGTTCATTCTTTGATGGAGGCGCATGGTACTTTACAAATTAGTTGTTTTTCCCTCTTTCCCCGGGGCGGATAGTGATCATGGGCATGGACAGGTTGGCAACAGTAATACGTTTTTCTTGCTAATCCACTTTAATTTATCCTTCCATCAAGGTACATACACACAAACACAGGAACAATATCAATTATTTTACAACACTTTAGATTCCTTTTTTCTACTATTCCGAGCAGAAACAGCAACAGTGAAGTGCGGTGGTCGATTGAAATCGATTAATTTCTCCCTTGCGTAGTCCGTCCTGTACTGGTTCGCTCATTCGAAAAGATCTCGTCTTCGTAGACGTTCTTTTAATCAGCGTGTACAAACGTTTCACTTACACTTCATTGCACTTGGTTGGAGAGCGGGCGTTCCCATCCTTGGGGCACACCACGGCACACAGAAAGATCGTAAAGATCCACAACAACCCGGCCGGGTAAATGCTTGGGGGAGTTGGGTAAAAATGACCCCAGTACCAGTACTAATAATTTCAGCTTAGCGCGTGACACCCACCGATGGATACATAATTTATCATCCCCACGATAAACGAGTCGTGCCGAGATTGTGAGCGCCTTTTCGCTCACCACCCTGCCCTGTACTGTGGGAGGACCAAACCAGGGGCGTGGAGTGTTGGGAAGAAAAATAGCTCCAGCAAACGGTAAGGTGTAAAAAGAGCTTTCTTCAGGGCCACGAACACATAATCCGATGGCCACCTGAATGCTCCTTTTGCCGCTGTAATGCCTCTTTCCTTACCCACTTCATTTTCCCACTTCCCAACGTTGGTGCGGCCGTCCGTGTCTTCGGCCACCTTGCGGGAAGTGGCGACTGGGAAGTTGTAGCGCACGCAACAGAAAAAATAGGCTCTTTTTCCCTGGACGGAACAAAAACACTGGGATGATAAGAAGTTATAGCTGCCTCGGGAGAACCCCCGGATTAAAAAAGCCTTTCATGCTAGGCCGTTTGGATTGTGCACTAGTTAAAAAAATAAATAAATAAATAAAGGCCAGAGAAAAAAGACAGTTGTCGTTGTTGCTGTATTGGGAATGGAAACTTCTACCTTTCCTTTGCCTTTGTTTGTGTCCGTGTGTCCGTGTGTGTGTGGGTGGCGACGATAGAAAAGCATTTTTCATCATATTTCCATTTCCTTTTCGGGTGGGCGGATTGTTGGCAAGTAGAACAGGACATTGGACTTTTGTTTCCTTCGCTTTTTGCCAGTATCATTAAGCCTCAGTGAAAACAACACGAAAGAAAAAGCTTCAGCCTGCCAGCCAGAGCGCCGAATGGTTTTCGCCTGGTGGAAGAAAATCATCCCTTCTTTCCATTGGCAAAAGTTCGTCCGTGGAATGAAACACTGCTTACAATGCGAGAAAGAAAAGCAAATCACGAAAATGGTTCCACTGCGGGGAAAATACCACAGACCACAAAATACACACACACACAAACAGACACCCAGAAAGGTCAACGAACCATTGGGTGTCTGTGGGCGACGGCAGTGCAAAACGATGGAGCTCTTTGGCTCGCTATTCACTTCCAACAAAACATCACAGCACCAAGGTGCGGCATGAGAAAAGAGAAGCAAAAAAAAAAGGTAGTGCTCGATGATTGCAGCATGGCCCACCACCAGAAGTATACAAACGGAAAAGTACAGGAAACACATTCTTTAAATATTTATCATCCTCAACGATGACGTGTGCTACACATCAGTCAATGGCGCATCGTGCGCCACTAAAAAGGGTTCCCTTCCTTTCACGTTAGACTACCAAGAATTCTAGCGATTCTCTCTCTCTCTCTCTCTCTCTCTCTCTCTCTCTCTCTCTCTCTGTGTGTGTGTGTGTGTGAGCACCATTCTTGTGTACATTCCGTTTTTCTCCTGTTCAACACGCTCAATCACGGTGGCCACGGTTGATGCATCCTGTACGTCAAGGCATCCTGTACGTCAAGGCATCCTGTACCGAGGGGTGAAAAACATGCAAAAATACGAACGAAAGTAAAAAAATATATAACGCATTTCAGTTTCACCGCACAGCCCCACACAAAAAATGATTGCATGAAGCTCACCAAAATGTTGTCAAAAATGTTTTCTGTTTTACAAAAAAAGCGAAATGGAAAACATCATACATGTGTGCTATCAACAGAAAGACACAAGGCAGCATAAACTTTGCGTGATAGTGTTCCCCCTCAGCAGATGTGAGAGTATTCCTTGTACCCCGGGTGATAAACTAATAAAATCATTAAAATACCATTTTGCTATGCGCACTGCATAACTTTAGGCGTTGTGTAAGTTAAAGTGTTCGGTTCGTTAGTAAAGTTATGCTATAGTTACAGTTTCGTGCAAGAAAGTAGCTACGGAGGCGTTTGCCTTTGCGAAGCTTCCTGGAATTTGGCTTCCCGGGAAGCAAAACGATCAAATACACCCAACCGAGTTAAATCGAACTTTCTACTAGAGTTCCAGTGAATTTGCACCATATCGCATGGTCGTGTTTTTTCTCCATTTCCTTTACGCGTGATAAAGTAAAGTATATTTCAAGGAAATAATTCATGGTATTTCCATTCCAGAAAATATAGCATCGTGTAGGATAGCTGTAAATCGGTTTCATACTAATCGACAGTCATACGGTCTCACCAATAGCCACCCCAGGTCTATCCTCAAAGGAGCTCGAGAAATCAATTCTTAATTCTACCAAAAAAACCTAATAAACGGCACACGCTCGCACAGTTTGTTTGATGTGGAAACGGTGGCATTCGATGCAATGGGCGCGGGTTATGAAGTACGGTTATGTTATTTTCGGGAAATCTTTTATCACTTTTTACCTGCAGATTTTACCACCAAAAACGCTTAGGTTGTCGGTGGGCTCCGAGTTGATAGTGCATGAAATAAAGCATTTTTGCGCGTCTGTCTCATTTTTCATCCCTTTCTGGCTCACGCACAGAGAAACACGAACGTGAAATCTAACACAAACCAGCCGGTTTTAAACAAACAGCCCATTAACGGAAGCATTTGAAGGGTGTTTTTTTTTCGTTTCGTTGTTGTTGTTGTTGGTGTGCAAACACACCATACTCATGCCCCTTGGGCGGACATGCGTCGAGTGTTGAGTGTCTCGACTGCTTCGAAATTGAGTGCAAAGTGCTCACACAACCCGTTGCCGCTGCCTCTCCTCCCCCATTTGCGTCCGTTTGTCGAGCCAATGGCCATCTTTCGCCCGGAAAATGTAGATCACGACCAACACAAAACCCGGTGGATGATGGTGGACCGGAGTTGAATCAATAAACGCGTCACAAGGGTGGTGAGAAAGGTTGTTGTGGGAAACTCGTGCACCACTCGTGACACGAGGTTATGGTGCACGCACGGTGCACTTCCTTCCTTGTGCTCCTAACTCTCTAACCCAACACCTGCTTTGCCGCGCGTAAAAGATTCCACACCGCGATGGTGCGACGCGGTCGACGGGAGAGCTATTTTTAGTGCACTGGGTATAATTAGATTTTGTACCACTCGCTATGACATACGACCACCGTGCGCGGCGGCCTACTTTCGGTCGTGCAAACCCCACCACTGTAGGTCACGGATGGGGCAGATGCCGATGGGTGAGAGTGAACCGGGGTAGAACTGATCTGTCAAAAAAACGGAAGGACGCAACGGAACGATGGCGAGTGCGGGTATGAGCGGGCGAACAACGAGCCGGTTGTGCTGGAGGCCATCAATTGTACAGCAAGCGCAAATCAATGCACTCTTGGCAAACTGCATACTGCAAACGCTGAATTAGATTTGCAACCAACGGTGACCAATATATAAATTATAACAGTTGGATAAAAATGCATGTTTCATTAATTTTGAAATTGTGGTTCTGTTTTTTTCCTTGCAAGCTCCTCCTTTTCACGTATCGTAATCCATTTTTCTAAACCTTGAAGACCCTTTCATTAGAAATGAACAGCCTAAAGTTAGGCAATACGCATTACAATGTCGAACATTTTGCAAAACGGTTTATTTTTGTTCATTTTATGTACTTAATTCATTTGTTAAACTAAAAATATTAACTTTTGTTGTGGTATTATTCGCAACTAGAAGAAAAAAGAGATCGTTTCCATTTTTGTGTGATTTTTTAAATGTCAAGTGGTAAGTTGAATCTTTAAAGCTCAACAATTCTACGTTTTGTCCGACAACAACACGGTGTCCCATTGTCCGTTTTGCCTGGGCCTATTTGTGTCGTCGAGGTGATGATATAGCAACCTCCGTATACTACACCGCCATTTACCGGAGTTCGAATGACCCAAATGAAGCTGATGCAGCGCTCAGCAGAGAAGCAGAACAGGGAAAATGGATACGTTTTCCCGCCGGGCGAGTGTGAGTNAAATGTCAAGTGGTAAGTTGAATCTTTAAAGCTCAACAATTCTACGTTTTGTCCGACAACAACACGGTGTCCCATTGTCCGTTTTGCCTGGGCCTATTTGTGTCGTCGAGGTGATGATATAGCAACCTCCGTATACTACACCGCCATTTACCGGAGTTCGAATGACCCAAATGAAGCTGATGCAGCGCTCAGCAGAGAAGCAGAACAGGGAAAATGGATACGTTTTCCCGCCGGGCGAGTGTGAGTGCGACACGCAATCGTCAGAAAGGTGCCCTACGACAATAGCAAACGGAGAAGTAGCATCGGCCAACGGGAACCGTCCAAGGGCAATCCGCTTTCAGGACTATTCTCTGCAGTGATTACGAGACGACACAAGGGCTGCAACAACAACTACAACAACAGCAGTGACAAAGAACGGCTCGGAACAAGGAGAAAGTTTACGGGTAAGAGTGGGAGAAGAGGGAGGGGGGAGGGAAGGAGGCAATGTGAAAAGCACGGAGGAAGCAGCACCGAAAGCGAAGAAGCAACGGAAGACAAACGAAGGGCCATTTTCACCGTCACATGTTGCTTAGACCCGGCATCTTCGCTGTTGACAACAATCGCGCTCGGCTTTCGGAGAAAAAGCCCGGCCCTTGTGGGTAGGTGAGGTTTCCAACACTTCCTCTGCTTCCTCTGCCCCCCTCCCTTCTGCTTACCGCCGCTCGTCCATCCCCCGCTTGCCAATGATTCATTTAGCAGTACACCAGTGACGGCACAACGACGAGGGTCGAAAGCTCTTCAGGGCAAGCGAGCAGCGCGCATCGTGGACACGGAATGGCAGGGATGAGTTGGAAAGTGTTTCGATAAATAATAAACATCCTTGAGCTTCTGCTGACGTCCGTTGGTGTGTATGTGTGTGTCTGTGTGGTAAGGTGCGAAGCAAGCACACCCTTCGAAAGGCCACCCCACACCCACACACGTCTAGTTATTGAGCGGCGAGTGAGTGTTTTCTTCTATTTTTGGGAACCATAATAAGGAAACTCCCCGATGACGGAGATTACTTCGCGAACAAGGAAAGTGGTGGGCTTTTATATTCACCATCTTTCGTACAATTGTCCGTCGAGCCGTGTGCAACGAAAAATAGATAGTGGCTGGTGCTTCGGGTGAATAGCTGCTGCCGGACTCCACATCTCCTCAACAGTTGACATTTCGTTAGAGCAGGGTCATTGGAACAATAGAGGGATATCTGTATTTTTCGCATCAAACCCCCTCCCCATCCCTCTCTTTGCTATCTTACACTCTTCATGACATTACTGTCACTCACTCAAGTAGGTTAACAGCGCAATAGAAAAGTGGCTACGGGGCCTGCTGGGTGCGATGCGAATGCGATTTGTGGGCCATATATTTGTGCCAAGGTAATAGAATTCGGAACAACAGCTTTGCCCCTGTACACACAACATGATGGCAATCTATTGTTTTTGAACTGGTGTTCAATTTTTGCTATCGATTACATCATGCAGGACCAAAAAACGCAACCCAAAAGCCTGCCTATTGCAATTATTGACTATCGCCTGAAAGTATGCAATCACTCAATTTTTAATCACTTTTGATTCATTTCGTTGTCCCTGTCAGTTAGCAACCTTCGTATGACGTATAACAAAATTGCACAACTTTAGCCAAATGAAGCCAACATGCAACACAAACAAAGATAAATAAGTTTAAGAGTGGAAAAAAGGTTTACAATGGACCCATGATATATATTTTCAGTGGTGAAAAAAAAATTCACACACTGTTTTGACAGATGTCAAAAAATGTTGAGTGACACACATTGCGAAAACAAAACCCACAGGTATCCCTGTTTGGCAGGTGCGCTCATTTACAAACATATAATAAATATCCAACTCTTCCATTTGCAGACAGTTGCAATCAGTTATGCAGATGATCGAGTTATTCTAATTTGTCCTTCGTAAAGCT
This sequence comes from Anopheles rivulorum, assembly GCA_018908115.1. Taxonomy (NCBI): domain Eukaryota; kingdom Metazoa; phylum Arthropoda; class Insecta; order Diptera; family Culicidae; genus Anopheles; species Anopheles rivulorum. The sequence goes on from CM032178.1 coordinate 3,922,564, forward strand.
CTTTCACGTCCTACCAAGACCTACGCCCCCCACCCATCCATCCGGCGATGCAGAACTGGATCATCTTCTGCAAGATTTATTGAACCAGAACTCTCATAATTTACCCGGAGGTGATCCTTTCGGTTGAAAGCTTCGCACAGCACGCTGCTGCCGCTTGCCGGACCGCTTCACACAGGCCAGCGTTTCAATACGCACACAACCGGGAATAACTGAGCTCCGGAGGCAAATGGTGGCATTTCAGTGGGAAATCCAATAACTTAATTAGAGCGTATATAACCCGAAAGACCGTACCTCCCAGGCTGGTGTTGCTGTGTTGAGGATGGCACGTCTGCTCATGTCCTTACTCGCTCCCTTCAGGATACTCCTCCACGTATCTGTGTCCACCAATGACAGGAAGGCATCTCTTCAATGCTTCTTTTAGTGCTTTTTCGTCCACATCCCATCAGGTCAGGTCCATCGACTGTGGTTGGTAGTGGACTGTGTTGGTGTTCGTAGTCGTAGTATAAGTAGCAGAAACTAGACACTAAAAGACACAGAGCTGTGTGCGGAGTGTCAACGTATAGCGTTACAGCTATAATTCAATTATGCATGCAGGGTACAACTGAGTGGGGAAACTGCCAAGGTTGCAGTGTTTTTTTGGTGGTGCTGGGGCAGGATGGACATGAAAAAGGGTTGAAACGGCATTAAGACCGAAATGAGGAGATTTGCATTTTCTAACCTTTTCCAAACAGCACACACACACACCCATACCCACCATCACTCCAATGACTCTCTTTCGGAGGAGGTTGATGTCGTACCGAGCTCGGCGATACGGCATTCCCGATTGCGGAATGCGAAATTTAAGCCCAGCATTCGATTCCGAAGGCAGATCGGTTCGGGTCGCAAACTGCAGTTCGGTCGGCTTTACCTTTCCCCCGGCGCTTATTTGCACAGCACAGTTGTGACCTCTCCCGGACACATGAGGCGTTCCCGAAGAGTGCCACCGCAACTGGACCGGACAGTCGTAAAGAGGATAAAAATATAGATTTGATTTTATCCTGGTGACCTCGACGCTCGTTCGGCTTAGACGTGTGTTAGACCAACGAACGCAACGAGCTATGTGTGTGCATGGGAGTATATGTACACCGCAAATTGGATTCCAGGCGTGATACATAATATTGGAGGAAAGCCTTTCATTAGTACTTCAGCATTCTCGACGGCAAAGCTTTATCGAGGGTTGAGGTCTTCATATCTTCTCGTCCGGTGTTAAATATCGAACAGGAGACTAGACTTGCATACAGCCAGGACGGGTCGCAGATTTGTTACCTTTGTCCCCTTTTCGATCTAGAGGGAGACGCTCTAAAAGCCTCATGTTACAACAGGCTTCTAATTATTATTTTTATGATGTTGTTATAATGTCGAAAATGTCAATTATCTAGGATCGTGCGGATTAAGCTCGTACGATTTATATGGTTTCCAAGAAATAGGAGCTATACGTTCTGCGGCAAAGGTGATTGATTCATTGTTTGTAGATTCTCCAACTTCAGGTTCAGTGGAATTTCATCAAATTTTAACTTGAAAAATACATTCTGTTACGGGTAATCCACACCTGCATCGTATTAGTTACGGATGTTTATGTCCAAACTTTTGCTAACACGTGTGTAAGCTGTAGGGGAATTTTATTGATTTACTTTCACTGCTGTTTTTTTCTGACTAACGCCAGACTAGCCTTATTCAAAGCCTCCGCACGAAGTAGTGAAACACCTCCGGTGACTAAGAATAAACTCAATAGGCTTCTTCTATCTCACGACTAGCCCAGTAGGACAAAGAAAAAAACCTCCCCAGTACATAAATATCGCGCTGTCAACGGATTNCTATGTGTGTGCATGGGAGTATATGTACACCGCAAATTGGATTCCAGGCGTGATACATAATATTGGAGGAAAGCCTTTCATTAGTACTTCAGCATTCTCGACGGCAAAGCTTTATCGAGGGTTGAGGTCTTCATATCTTCTCGTCCGGTGTTAAATATCGAACAGGAGACTAGACTTGCATACAGCCAGGACGGGTCGCAGATTTGTTACCTTTGTCCCCTTTTCGATCTAGAGGGAGACGCTCTAAAAGCCTCATGTTACAACAGGCTTCTAATTATTATTTTTATGATGTTGTTATAATGTCGAAAATGTCAATTATCTAGGATCGTGCGGATTAAGCTCGTACGATTTATATGGTTTCCAAGAAATAGGAGCTATACGTTCTGCGGCAAAGGTGATTGATTCATTGTTTGTAGGTTCTCCAACTTCAGGTTCAGTGGAATTTCATCAAATTTTAACTTGAAAAATACATTCTGTTACGGGTAATCCACACCTGCATCGTGTTTATGCACACCATACGGATGTTTATGTCCAAACTTTTGCTAACACGTGTGTAAGCTGTAGGGGAATTTTATTGATTTACTTTCACTGCTGTTATTTTCTGACTAACGCCAGACTAGCCTTATTCAAAGCCTCCGCACGAAGTAGTGAAACACCTCCGGTGACTAAGAATAAACTCAATAGGCTTCTTCTATCTCACGACTAGCCCAGTACGACAAAAAAAAATAACCTCCCCAGTACATAAATATCGCGCTGTCAACGGATTAGACATTCACACACCCCAAAAGAGACCGCTAGACAACCGCGAATAGTCCGAGACACCGTTCCACAGACGGGTGAACGATTTGCGGGGTATCGAGAAAAAAGGTAAAATCCCTTCAAATCTTCGTGCCAGGCTTATCGGTACCGTCGCCATGACGGATTGCGCACGGTGGCTTCGGAGACTCCCTTGTTTGAGTGATGTTTTGCTGGAACGGTATTCACCAGCAAAAGAAGTGCAAGAAGAAGCAGAAGAAAAGGGTAACTCCCAAACACACTGATAACGAACCATAAGCACACAACTTTTTCTCAGTTGACTTACCTAAACCGGATGAAGGTTACCACCGCGCTGCCGATCACCACCGGTTTACAAAGTGAGCCAATCGCAAATGCAACCGTGCGGCGACTTTCACGCTGATTACGAGTGACGGAGAGACCTTTTTCGAGCGACAGCTGCCAACGATCGACACGACCGTATGGCTGTGTAGCACGTGTTCCTCTTATCACACCGAATGGCACCGAAGCGCACGGGAGCCATGTTGATAACAAACACACACGGACACATGCAAGGGTGGATAAAAATTCACACCATTTCCAGGGACCGCAAAACCCAAACCGATGACACCCAACCCGTCATTCGGCATGGAACGAAGGGCCGCGGCCCGAAAGGGTTGCGGCAGAATGGGTTGTGGGGAGGTTTTGCGTCGAAAGTGTACGCCAGCCGACAACACAGTGAAGCAGCATTATCACCAACACGGCTGACGGTTACACATCGTGGAAAATGCTTTTCCAAAAGGTGGCGTAGTAGGCGATGCGTTTGGGGATTGGTTTTACGGTTCCAAACAACTGACAGATTGTGGCTTTGCGGTTAAACCTGTGACTACCCTGTTTTTTTTCTCTCTCTCTTCATCCATGTGCACCTTTCCGTGCAGATCTTGATTCCGGGAAACGCAAAGAGGCCCTATATTACCAACAAACAGCTTCCCACACAGCAACAGCAACGAACAGGATAAGGAAAGACCGCAACGTGTCAGATGGTGTTGTGCAGTTGGAGAAATGGAAAATAATGCTCTTATTGTCCATACACACACACACACACACACACACACACTGTTGATTTCGATGCAGATTAGTACTTAAACTTGAAGCTTACGATAGTTAACGCTAAGGCAGCATGAATTATCCAGTTGGATTGGCACAACATCACCAACACTAGACTTCACTCTTCAGCGCTACTTCAACGACAACACAAACAGCACCCCAACAGTGCAAACACCAGAAAAACCACAAAAATGACGTGCCGATGAATTGCTAACGATGGATTGGAGTAGGCGACACTCGGGGTATGTGCAGCATGTTCACAATATTTACACTTGGCTGGGTAAGGATTTTCACCCGGCCGAAATGAACACCTCCGAGAGGTCGGCATTTTTCCATACACTCCTCCCCACCCCCTCCTACCCCCCCACCCCGTCACATGGATTTTTGCGTCTCTTGGTTTCGATTTTTCCGGCACTTATAACCTACCCCTTCTTTTCGGTTCCTTTCAAACCGTCACAAACACACCTACACCAGCCAGATTGGCGCATCACACACTCGCGGGCAGGATTTTGTACCTTTTTTTTCTAACGAATTTTTCCGGTTGGATTACGTTTCACCTTCACTTTCACGTGTGTGTGTGTGTGTGTCTGTGCGTATGTCTGTTACTTTTACGCACGCACATACACACATACGTACTTCATGATTGCCATGTTGGTTAAGATGAGCCTTCGGTTCTTACCCCCCCCCCCCCCTCCCTCCCTTCCTCCCTTCCTCCCTCTATCTGTTATCCTTTTTGTCTCACACACTCACACACATGCTAGTAGGCTTTTCTTTTCATGCTCGATCAACCTCGAAAACGGTGTGCTCGCTTCACAGTTTTCCCACACAATCAAACACACACACACACACACGCAAGCACATTCGCACCCCCCGTAACGCGGCCATGCTCCTTCTCTGTCTGGTTCGGTCTGCAGGGAGCGCACACACTTTCTCGCACGTTCGTGCTCTTTTAACCATTCGCAGCTGAGAGAGAACTTTGCGAACGAAACGGTCGGAAAATTGGCCCCCTATTTTTCCGGTGGATAGCAGCAAAAAGGAAACGCGCATCCTTTTTTTTTCTAGCACAACTGGGCAGCTTCTGAAATTGACACTGTGTGAATTCGATTCGAAATTATAATTACACTTTTTGTTTAAATTTATGTACATTTGTTTTCTTCACTATCAACCTGTGACAATCCGTGCTTGGTGAATGATGCCTTTACACGCTCAAATCGCACACACTTTCGAACAGACGCCTACTATTTCGTTCATCTTCCTTGCGTATAAACACAGTATCCCCCCCTTTGGCAAACACATACAAACGTTCACGTTGGATTCCAGCAGTGCAGAACACGGGTACACAACTCCATATCACAGGTCCAATGTTTAAACGGCTGTTTGATTACGATTCTTGGCCAGCATCCGTGTTACGGTCCGCTAGCCGTGTCCCCGCACACAACGAAACCTATGGCTTTTTGCTGTGGTTTAAGAGTCACAGAATAACACACACCTTCGCAAGAACAAAGCAGGCCGGTAGCAACGGCACACGGTGTGTGGTGCGATTGTTTGAGGTTTAGTGAAGCAGCTTCTTCCTGCATACGGTGTTTGTTCGTCGTCGCTTTTTCTAACATCCGGCTGATGTTCACTGGCTGACAGGCAGGCAGAGGGAGAACCGAAACGCTGCCTAATGAAGTGGACGCGTTGCCTTTCCTTCTGAAAACTCCGTAGCGCACCGTTTCCGTTTCGTTTCGCTTCACTGATGTGGACACACGCATATCGCTTCCTTTGTGTGAGTGCGTGCGTGCGTGCGTGTGTGCGTGTGTGTTGTTCATGTGGGGGAATGCTGCACCGAGTAAAATGCTGACACTACTAACAAACACTTAACACTTCCCGGAAAAAAAAGCAGTACGAACCACTCGCCACCAAACGCGGTTTGTTTGCTCGGTTTGTTTCATGTAGTAAAGGATTTTTAGTATCGGACACATCATATTTGCAATGAAACGTTTGGTACAATAAACTTGCATATAATATTACCCACTCTTGCTAGCACTTTGCATCCTTTCTTTTATGTTTGTTTGTTTGAAGCACCTCAAGACAGCTACTGCTCAAAAGAAACACGCACCAGTCGCCCCCTTGTATCGTTTGTAAGGATCCAAACCAAACGTTGCGTTTTTGTGTGTGTTTGTGTGTGTGTGTGTGCTGTGTTTTCGTTATCCCACTCCCGCGCACGTACACGCACGATTCGCTTACCTACCTATTTTCACTGACTCTGCTTATTATCCGCTTCTGCTAGCGAACACGACGAAGAAACTCGTACGCGTTTTACGCAAGGAGCTGCCGAAGACGACGACGACGACGACTTCACCGTACACACAAGCAAGCTTGTACGCATGCACACCGCACACTACCGCACATACACAACCACATACACACGCGCGCGCCGTCTATGCGCGTACGTATCTCTTGCCAGCACCGTTGACGAAGGACGAAAAACACGCGGAAAGCGATGTACGGCGCTGTCGTTGCTGCTGCTGCTGCTGCTGTCCGGATGTGTCACAGGCGAGACAGTCGGCCAAACGGAAACGCACAGACGGCAGAGGTAAGGAGTGTGCGTGACCCTTACCGTTTGTCCCCTTCCCCCTCCCACACACGTCGTACCGTAAAATGACCACAAGAACGTGAAACCACACGCGTCCACACGACGGCAAAGCACGAAAGTGATGCAAGCTGCGGGCTGTTGCGATTCGAACGTGAAAACGAACACTGAGAACACGCGCGCGGGAGGTCGCTTAGCTAATGTGTGGTGCTTGCGCTCCTGTCTGGCTTCGGCACGGGTTTTTGTCAACGGGTTTTTTTTCTTTTGTTTCGGCCAGAGAGAACCGGCGATGCGAGAGAAGTCACAGTTCGCCACGAGCGCGTACACGCACACACCTGCCGAGAGCGAGCACGAGTGAGCGAGAAACGCTACTTCGGCCGGAGAGAGCGAACGTGTGCGAGTGAGTGGAGCGTTCGTACCTGGGGAAGATTGTATGCAAGCGCTGTGTACAGCATTTTTCCAGGAGAAGAGTTGCTTTTTCATTGTGCGTATAGTAGATGACAGCGCTTCTGTTTACATAGCACGTTATGAAAGCGCATACACACACACACACACACACACACACATTCAAGCAATGTTAAGAGTAGAACAAGGTTAGTGTTCGAAGCCAGTGACAGTTGGAGGATTTTTTTGCGATGGTTTAGCGGAAATCGGTGAAATATTGATTCCCGCACCTACTACGATCGTTCAACTAATATTGAACTCGTGCGTGAATGATAAATATTTAAAAACAATTTTGAATCAATCATCTTTGTGTACTATTGTAAAGCTGAAGTCCTGTTTTGTCCATATTATCGTTCATCAACTGTCACTGTTTCATCTCATACCATTACTGTGAAGGTTACTTCGAATAGTGATACTTTTTCTGTTTACACACACACACACAGGCGCTTCTTTTACGAACGAGTAATGGTCGTACCCTTATTTTTCTCCACTTACGACGGGTGATGGAAAAATCGATACAAAACAAACACACCAGCATCACTGTTCACGCTTTCCCGTAGAGTGCCGGAGCATGCCGTGCTCACTTGTTCGCTCACCGACCGAGTGAGAACATTTTCATCGCTCTCTCACTCGCCCTCTCTCGCTCACATGCGGTATGAATCAGGGGAAAACAGCATTTTCACATATCCTGTTTTTCATCGCCGCTCTGATCCTATCACTCCTTTTCTCGGCCTGCTTTATCAAATGGATCAAGCTTGAGCAATCTTATTTGCAAGCCATCGGTTCAAGCATTCAGAAAAGTGTGATTGAGATGGAAATTCGGAAAATACATACAACGACACCGTTTCTTTTATCTTCCATACAAGCTGACCAACGCGCAAAAGTATGATCGGGTTTAAAAGATTTCACCACTGTACAAGTACCAAGTAAATAACATTGTTGCGAATAAATATTGTATTCGAAGCATAATGTACGCTGGACGCAATAGTTGAACGCAATATTCTTCCACTAATGCATTTTTCTCATTTGCAAATGCGAACATACACACATACCCAAACTAAAAACAGCCTCAGGAAAAGGTCGTTAAAATCAAATAACCCAAGAAAATGGAAATAAAATCCCGCAAATGAGCAAGAGCATCCTCGACGCGCCAGTAAAAAAAAAAACAGGCACATCATAATAAATGCGTAAAGGAATTTTCTCTCCCTGTCCCACCACCGTTCGGAACGTCGGGGAAACTCGCCTCCCAACCCGCCTCCTATGAGGACGTGGTGACTCCGGGGAAAACGAGCTGCACCTCCTTCCGGACCAATTATATTAGCATTAATTGATGTTATACTCCACAACTCCCACCCATACCATTTTCCTTCCCTTCCCTCCTTGTCGTCACGCGTTCGCCACTTGCTGCGGCGTCCGCTTGGTTGCAATGTGTCAAGCCGGGAGCGAAGCTAATTTGAATTTTAGAAATAATAATATCAGCAGCGTTGTGTCGTGACGGTACAAATGGCACCCGAGCAGGAAAATGAAGAATGACGCGATTGAAGCGTATTGAATAAATATACCTCGCTAACGCTCCTCGTCAGTCGGTCGCTCTTCTTCCCTGCCTCAATGAGGCTCATCTAATTTAAATCTTTTAACAATTTTGTACACTTTTCGCTTCTCTAGCTGCCCGCTTTTGTTGTCTATCTTTAAGCAAAAATAAGATCAACCTTATCTTTATCAGCCAACCACCACATTCGCAGCGTTGTAATCCACCGGCCGCGTGCGAGTTAATAGTCCGTGTCTTGCCTGATGAGACGAGCGCTCCGATTAACGATCAGCTGGCCTCTCGATTTCCGCACTTGATTGCACCGTAACGAAGCCCGATCCTGAAACGATGATAAAGCAGTCAGTAATGTATTGATTGTTCAATCGAGAGCGCACCAAGCGTTCAACCTACAAAGCGATACATCCCACACCGCAGGGTCTCCGCATTTGAGGAAAGTTGTTTCCCTGCTTATGTTCAACCATTTTTCGCTCGTCATTCCTCGGCAGCACTAGCAGCCGTAGAAGGACGTGGACGCCATCAAAAATCCATTCCAAGCTTCCTCATGTTTTGGTTTCAGGCTTTTGTGTACCCATCAAGCCGGTCAAATCGGTCCCAAATATGATGATCTCTTCTCCATTCGAAAGGTTCTTAACGGTCGGTGAGGTATGCTCCATCATCAACTTTATGTCCGGCCCCGGTCGTCTCCCTTCCAGCGCTAGCGAGTCGCTGTCGCGCCCGCTCGCGGAATGAATATTTCATTCGATTTTGATGCATATTTCGACTTTTCCTTTTCGCCCATCCGGAAGGACATCCTTTGGAATGGAAGGGCGCAATAAGAAGTACCATGGTTGGAACATTGTAGCGTTCCAAAGCTGGCCTATCACGTTCGTGCTTTTATTTTTGTTTGTTCCCGTAATCACTCGCCTTTCATCGGCAAAGTTTTGCTGCTACACACTATGACCGTTTGGACAAGCGAAAGCACTGGAATGTTTGTAACGTAAACCAACCAACAATGGGAAGGGATAAAAACAGCAGAAACAGGCAAGGAATGGAAACCCGAAAGGATTACGGAATTTTGATGGGTCAGATTTCCTCATTAATGGGAAGGAAATGTATGAGATTGTGGTTAGAAAGACATGCGAAATCTCGCACAATTCGTATCGTGCGAATATATTTTAGGGCAAATAGTACAAATTTTAAAATTATGTACCAAACTAAAATCACTTAAACAATTACCAACAAGTAGAGCTCTATAATTAGCTCATCTTCCAAGAAAGGGGGCATTCTGTGAACTGCATTCGCTGCAATGTAATGAATCTACAAGAAGTTCCCGGAAACTGGCGGACATAATTAAAATTTATTCCCATTTTCCCTCTGGAGAGTCCCAGCACTAGTGTCCCGGCTACCGTAGCTCCATTCTGGGAACGAAAGGGAAAGCGAAATGCTTCAGGTTTTGTGCACAACCCTTTTTACGAACGCTTTTGCCTTCCTTTCCTTCTGTTTCATGGGCCCCGTAACGGGGTAAAGCTAATCGTTTGAAGCATTTGAATAATGAAATATTCATTTTGCACTCCACAACCATTTTCTTTACCTCCGTTCCACAACGGGGCGATCCTAACTTTATCCCATACTAACCCTCCATCCCTGAAGAACATACCGTTCATTGTCGCACCACGAAAAAAAGAACGAACGGGCCAAGCTCATTTTTCATCTTGCACTCCCCGGCGACGGTCGGCAGCACCAGAGGTTCTACGACCACGTGAAAGATAATTTTCTTTGACACTTTCGTTCTCCGAAAATGGAAAACCATTTTACAAACCAACTTTCCAACCGCACCGCGCACGGAAAAGGAAGGTTTCATGTGGAAAAGCATGATCCAGATTATTAACTATGCAGTGTGTGTGTGTGCGTGGGAGCATTTAACCATCCGTCCCCGTTGCATCGATGCTTGGGTTTTGGTTTTCCGGACGAAAATAAATGCACTCCACACCACTTTGGCACTGCTGTGGAACTTGCTGCTGCAGCTACTGCTTGGCTTTGCGCTTCCATACCGCATTTGCAATTATTCTTCTTCAAGTGCCCTCGAGGATTATCCTCGCACACAGTAGCGAAAACCGTAGCATTTGCCGTGGAGTAAGCTTTTTTTTTCTCCTTTCCCACTTCGAGCTACGGTGGCGTGTAGTTTTTGTTTACTTGTTTGTTTTCACTCCGTTTGCATAAACTTGGCAATTTTTTTGTTGTTGCTCTTCTGTTTCTGAGTTAGCTGTTCTCTTCATTAGAAAAAAACGAGCTTTGATTTTAAATGCATAGCAGAACGCTTCGTGTGTGCGTAAGGAAGCATGTTAGTAGAAGTTGTTGTTTATAATTTAATAAAAAAAATATAACATTTTTTAACAAACATAAAGCAATCAACAACATTCTTTGAAATGCATTAAAACAATTTTTATAAAAGGGTTTAAAGGACTTCCTCTTTTTCACACTAGTTCTGGTTAATTCACAAACCTACGTTGAATCGGATTGTTCGGTGATATTCTCATTACATGACAAACGTGTAGCTCGATCGAGTTCATCATTGAAACTTTTCCTTCCAAACGTACGAAGTCAAAGATCCTTTTCGTGTGTCTCATTCTCATTCTCACGAGCAAGAAGAGACTCGAATTTAACGACCTTCGGAAGGGTATATATATACGTTTAAACAGCACTTAACTTAATTTCTCAGTCATTAAACTTCACTTTCGCTTGCATAACTCACACACCGGCAACTGGCTTTAATGATTCAATCCTGACAACGTTTCACTTTATTACGAGGATGGCGGTTTTTAGTCTTTGCTGCTGCACTTAATGCTATCATTATGTCGTTCGCTTTTCGTTCCCTGCGCTACGATTTCATTGCTTTTGCGAAATTGTTTGATTAAAAAGGAAAAAAACACACCCATTAGGAATTCCTTATTAACTGTTCTTATTTGTTAATTAAAGTTAGGCAAGTAGCAAAACTAAATCAAACTATGATGATGATAATTAAAATTTGTTCTGCCCGATTTGTACTAATATCTGTGAAATGATCAATCAAGTATGAAACCAAATTGCTTTTGTTATGATATAAGTGACTTACGTATGCTGATAGGAATTTGATAGAAAATACACAATAAAAGAATCGATTGATACAAGCACTCTGGAATTTGGAATGACATTTTTCGAACTGGTTAAAAATAAAAGCTCTTTCTATCTAAACTGGACCCATCATGTGTCGTATTTTTGTTTGCTGTAACGATACGTAACGATATTAGCATCTACAATTCTTCTCAATTCATCTTCCCTTTCACTGCCCTTTTTGTGTTTTGTGTTTCTATTAGTAAGGCCGCTATGGTTCTTTCTTCTCTTGACATTTGGTCGATTAGTACTTTCCTTACGACTAGGCTTAAGCTATGGTAGTTCGATCCTTACGTTAAGCATTCGTTTAATAAGTAAAAGCACTACAGCATTTCATTTTTTCAGGACAATATCAACTTCTAATACTTGACACCAAGTTTTGTTTATACTGTTGACCAACGAAAATTCGTTCTACGTAAGGCAAAGCAACGTTTTAAATCGGTAAGCTTCGAAAATATTCGTAGCATTATAGAGGATGGTAATTCATACTTAATTGGGCGTGGTACAACTGTACTGAAAAAAAAATTAATAGAAAAAAAAACGAACACAACTAGAACTAGCATCTGTTTCACTAAAACGATTCTATATGATGTGAACAAAATCATCAATGCTGGACTGAAACGTTATATTACAATCTATTTAAGTAATCAAATGGCTGACACATTCAGATTAACCCATAAGTAACGGAAAACAAAACGCAGTAAAGGGAAAATGTTTAAAAAGAAACCTTTGGTTAGAGAAAACTAATAGAAAGAAGTAAACAGAAACACTTAGTTTTCATTAGTTAAAGTAAGAGAAAAAGGTTAGTCTTGTTAATGTGCACGCTTTTTCGAAAGAGAAAACATGTCGAAGCTGATTAAATGTAAAACAAAACAAAAAACGAAAAATGTAGGAATAATGAAACTAAATGCGCACAACTATTGCTGTTGCTTAAGTTTTTGGTATTGTATATAAAAAAAAATATCGATTAAAAAAACTTCGAACGTATAGATATTAAAGACAACAATTCCCTATTAATGCTATCGATGGAACGCACAAACGATAGCATCCTAAACTATAAAATCAATGGTATAATTCCAACGTTTTGTCTCGCAAAACGGGGACGCAGATGTACAATTAAATTATTCACTATCAGTTGAAAACAAAAACAAAATTATTTACATCATGGACTGTGACACACACACGACACGTTAAAACGACGTTCGTCATAACTGAGGAATAAATATGTAACACAATTTAAAAATATTGCCCTCTCTCATCTCAAACAGCTGCCAACGTGGCATGAACTAAAACGAAAAACTGCATCGCAATCGCATCGGGACGTATCATCCATTACACCTTATCGCCATGCACACGGAACCGATAGAGACAGGTGTAGTGAATGTTGCCGTGGTTTGATTCGATGCGCAGTTCCACAATCTGTAATGGTTGCTTCCAGTCGTTGTTTTGCACCGGGAAGTACTGCACACTACTGCCCATCTTGTCCAGGTACTCGTAACTGCCCAGCAGGACAGGTTCGGGATCGTTCAGCGCTACCAGACCCTATGTTGCGAGAGGAAGTAAAAGGAAGTTACTAATCGATACCAGGACAATGTCAAAAACTATTTCCTATCACGAATAATGACATGCAATTAGTTATGTGATGATCGTTGTGGAAGATTTAAATTACGGAGTACGGCTTTTAGAATTTGGATTCATGCCATCGCAAACTAAAACATTGCACAAACTAAAGAAGATAAACCAATACAAAAACCCACGAAAACGACACTACCACGATACAGCTCCGTTGGAGACGCAATAGAACCTACCCAAACAGTGAAGTGCTTCGGGGCTGAGCTAATTGATCCGTTCGATACAAGCAGTTTGGAAATATGCTCCAGCGTGAAGCCAGTCACGATAATCTCGGTATTTAATTGTATGACTAGAAATAGAAGAGAAGAAATAAGCAACAGTGGAAGAGTTTGTACTTCAACATGGAAATGAAGTTGAGCTGAATGTGAACGCAAGTGTGAATAAAAAAAGTACATAACATAAAACAGGGAAAGCAAAGGAGAGTAAATGAATGAACTCATAATAAGCAAACTCAAAATAAAGAAAAATAAAACAATAAACGGATGAAAACATAAACAAAGGAAGAAAACAAACATTTAACGGACGATACGATACTGAGTGAAACAAAAAATGAACAACTAATACAGCGCTAGTAACGTATGACGCCACTCACCCAGATAGCCGGGAAATCCTTGGAATGCCCAACACTGGCCCGGTTCCATCGTGGGCGAAATGACCGTACGCGGTGTGTTGGACGGATACCATATCGGTATAATGCCGAAGATACGGAATTCGGCCGAGCTCGCCTGATAACTTTCGGTACACCGGGTCGACAGCACCTGGCCGCCGGCCGATTCAAGCGCATAGTCCACCATGCCCGTCTTGTCGGCATCGTACACAACAAGCGCGTCCCGTACGATTCGCTTCACATCGTCCTCGGTGAGATTGGAGCTTGCAGTCTTAGCAGGAGAGTCACCACCACCATCACCGGGTGTTTTACTCTCTGAGGTAACAGTTGTATGGCGGACCGTGGAAGATTCCGTTTCTTCTTTCAAACGTATCATCATTTCCATGCGCATCTGTTCGCTTACTTCCTTCATCAATCGTGCCGCTTCTCGATCGATTTCCTCACGCACGTCCACATTCACCTTCGCTTGAATCTCTTCCAATCGCTGCTCTAGGTGGTCCCGTGCTACAAACAGCCCGTTAATCCACGCACGCAGATCACCATCGGCAATGTCTTGCTTTACGTTCAGGCCTAAGATTGTGATAATGTTCTCGCGGATTACCTTATTCACGCCCTCGTACCTTTCCTCCTTTAACGCGTTCAAACGATTATCGATATCGGCCAACAGCTTCTGATACAGATCATTATTTTCTAATCGGTAGGATTTTAATTGTTCTTCGAACTGTTTTTGATTTTGTTGTACCAGTACAAGGCGTTCTTCCCACTGAACACTGCTGCTCAGCAGCTGCTCGCTAAAGTGTGCTTTAATATCGTTCAATTCCTTCCGCAGATCGTCCACCAATGCTTCGCGCTGGCGTTGCTCTACCGTATCGCGATCTTCGGACTGTGCGACGCTGTTTGCAAGGATTCGTTGATCGATTAATGTGCTCAGTTTTTCGGACGATAATATCCGCTCCAAAATATCCTCTAGCTGAGAACTACCGATGACGTAGTGATTGTGTTGCACCGTTATATGCTGCTCAACTAATCGCTGAATTTCGGCAATGTATTCCTTTGACAGCACGACGGTACCTCTTTCTGGGGTAGTGTCATCGCGCTCGGACGATTCTTTAAACAGCCGAGGATAGTTGGCTTGCAACGTTTGCTGAACTTTTTCCGCCACCTTATCAACGTCACTGTCTGTTAAGTGATAGTTGTATGACTTCAAGCTTTCCTGGATTACTTGCGCCACGTGGATGGTAATTTCGGGAGCAATAGCTTCTTTGGCAGCTGACTCGGTCTGCCTCTGTAACCGTTCCACTTCCACCTTGGAAGCGTACTTTTGCTCCATCACACCGTCAATGTACCCATCGATGTAGCGCATCAGTTCTTCAAATTCTTCCTTGCTAAGCGTACGTTGAAGCGTGTTGCGTATGGTTTCCCGAGACGGCGTATCTTTCCTGCTCCCATCACCCACAATCCAACTCCACGACCATAACCAGGGCCAGGAAACGGCCGGTAGCCAACCGAATGGTGACAATGTTGATAGAAACGACGAGGCGGAAAGCACATTTGCGCGGAAATTCGCGTTCTTCTCGTTCATGTACCGGTAAATAGACTCAATATCCACTTCCGAATCCTTTAGGCTTGATGGAAGAATGCGGGACAGCGATGAGAGAGCGAGTGTGGCACGGGACGATGCAGGCAAAACGATCGTTTGATCATCTTCCGCCAGTAGGTACGCTAAAATTAGAATTCTATATTAATTTCACATACTAGTAAAGTCTTAGTAGTCTTATGAAAGTTGAAAGGAATTAGGAGAAAAAGGATGTTAAAAACATGAATGTCGCCCTCTAACCTTCTCTAATTCGTTAAGATAAACGATTAATTTGTTATTTGCATGAATGGTCACAACGTCGTTGAAATAGTTCACATGAACCGGATCAAAACGAATCAAACAAATCAGCAAACTGGTAACAAAAGTTTCTTAGCAAACTTTACATTCATTCAGTTAAATTTCTTCATCCCAAAACAACTAGTCACACGAAAGTAAGAGAGCGAGAGTGAGAAACGAGAGAAGGATAGAGGACGGACGTACATTAAAAACGAAATACATACAAAAATCATAACATACTTCTGACAATCGGAAGTGGAAAGAAAAGTGTAAGAGAACACAAACAAACAAACAGAAAAGGCTATGCTTACCTGTCGCTATTATAATGTCCCTCGCTTAAAGAAGCTCGTTCAGCTATGTGCGCACAGACAACTTCTAAATGTTGTCTTCGAAAACTGGGCATTAATTTCTTTACTGCCGTACGGAAAAAAGGAAAAACAAACGCTCGATCGACGATCATCATTTTGTTAGTCTCTGGACAACAAGCAGTGCCCATACGCTCTTTATTTAACTCGCAAAAAACTGTACTGGCCTGATCGTGTGAAACGACGATAATTGACATGTTCTTAAGTAATGTAAACTAACTAACCTCATGACAAGACCAGATAGCATTTCATACAATGTGCAAAACGATCAAATATGGTTCGAAAACGAAAACGAAAGAAATGTAACATAAAACTTTGCGTGCTGCTATTCGAAAAGGGTAAAGATAAACTAAAGATGTTTGAAATAATGTATGTACTGTACTTGCGGTACGAAAAGAAAGCAACTTATACGTATAATTATTGTATCCTTTTCCTCTATCCATTCTCTTACGAAAACACTATGTTATTTTTCAAAGTAATATGTTGTTTGTTTGCTTTTCACGTAATACATTATTGTTCGGTGGTAGTAGATGGCAGGTGTGTTTATAAAAAAAAAGAAAAAAAACGTATAAAACGACTAAAGACGATATCTAATCGCTTCAGCGATATGCAAACATTAAAACGAAATAGAGATACGTTTCTATTGTCTTGACTTATACGTGTGATAATAATGATTGTGATGAATCCGTACGCTTCTGGACGGTGAAACTTTTGCTTGAATAAAATTGCCCCATTTAACTGGGGATCGAACCTTCCCTAGCATGCTAATCGATTATTAACTAATTAAGCCAAGAGAAATTAAATGGCAAACAAGATAAAGAAGTGACAAAAAAAAACGAAACACATGCTAACACTGTAGAGTAAGCAACTCCTCTACGGGGGCGCGCACGCCATCTACTACTTAGGCAACTGATTCTTCGGGCCCTCCTTCCCACAGCTGGCGAACGGCATCGGCCGAATTCTGAGACGCAAGCTTCAACTGTTCAAGATAGAATCCGGTCAAATCGGATAAATCGGTCCACCGATCGCCGACGTACTGTTTCACCGACTCAACATCGGGAAGTGGCACGTTTGGCATGTTCGGCATTTCCGGCATTTCGGGAAGGTTCGGAAGCTTGAGTTCGGGCAGGTCTGGCAAAGCAGACGGAAGGTTTGCGCGAACCGCTTCCAGCGCAGAAGGATCTAGATAGAGCAGGGTACCTGTAGAATGTGAGGACGGGAAGGAAGGCAACGTGAAGGAAGTAAAGAGGGCGACAGAAAGAATTTGGTTAGAAATTAAACTGACAACTCATAATAAATCGCGTCAAACTCGTATTATCAATTCGATTGGTTATAGGAATGAGATTAAAGAAAACTCGT